>CM040970.1:16257452-16311821 GCA_022985045.1 Macadamia tetraphylla | reverse complement strand
GCTTGCTCTGGCTGTACCTCTGGAGGCTCAGAGATAGGGTTGAGCCCAGGCTGGTTCGGTTCTCCTCCCTCAACCACATCTTGTTGGTCAGAGTCCGAATCCATCTTAGAGCTTGAATCTGAACCAAACCGGTCCACCTCATCCTCAGTCGAATCCAAATCATCATCCGAAGAATCCATATTGGATTTCTCTCTTTCCTATGCCAACTCATTTGGCGATGTTTCCATAATACCCACCTCCCTATCCTGCGTTAATCCCTGCTTACCTGATATGGACAAAACAAAATTATAATTTGAAGCAATTAAATCAATTAAGATCTCTCCCCTCTCCACAGGATTGGAAGGTGCAGCTTTAATCCCTCCCCCTTCAGCGTTTGGAAACGACTGATGGAAATTTGAATTTTTTGGAATCAAATCTTGGTCAATTCTTTCCATAGATGTACCATGTCGACCTAGCGAGTCACTCCTACCCGAGTCGACTCTATCTTCTTCGTACACCGCTCCTGGAATCCCTGCCTTGTCTAGAGAATTCTGTCTCTCATCCTAAGCCTTCTTGTCACGGCATGCGTTCACCTCGTGCCCCAGTTTTTTGCAAAAGCCGCATTGCCCCAGGGAATCCTCGTAGGGCACCTGCTGCTTAAACCAGAATAAATCCTCGGTTCCCGGATGCCTACATTCAACTTGGATTTCTTCAAGCCTTGAAATCCTCACCTCCATCTCAACTAGGACACGGGCATAGTTCCCATATAGAACATTTTTTGTGCGGTGATCAAGGGCAACGGGCTACCTTATCGCCTTGGCCATCATCAGTAGAACCTTCTCGTGCCAATATTCTAAAGGCAAATCTGGGAACCGCACCCAAACTAGGGCCTTGTTGATTTGTTTTTCGAGGATGCTAAAGTCTAGATGCCATCTTTAAAAGTGAACAAGCTGCCTACCAATCCTTGCAGGGCTTCGCCTCCACATCAGAGCCATATCCCCTTCCGTATCAAACTGGAAGATAGTAAACCCTTTCCCCATAGGCACCATCTTCACCTTTCCTTTCAATTTCCAATTCTCCCTGGCTTCTCTGCAAACTTCATCTAGAGAGATGAAACAAAAATTGATTCGACCTATCAGGGCAAATCTATACTTTTATAAGTTATCCTCATAAGCCTCCTGAGGAATGATCACCTTAGTTGAATTTCTGGCGTGAACGGGCTCAGGTAGGTCGTCCACCACCGGAAAAACATTACCTATAGCCTTGGTATACGTTTTTTGAGAAGGATGAGTCCCACTCTTGTTCCCTTTGTCCAACGCATCCTCTTCCGATCCTACTATAGAGGCGTATGATTTCCTTGCTACCTCTGTCATAGCTACAGGACCACTACCCCCCTCAGCCACATTATCACAAGGAGTCATTGCTGGCACCGAGGAAGGGTGAACCTTCCAAAGATCAGTCAGCCGGACTTGTCTTCCCCTATCCAGCGCTAGGCAAACTCTAGGGTCTTCTCCAGGATTTCCTTCCGCCATTGCTCCCATTCACTTTTCTCATTTACATGTTCACCAACTTTGGTTACAACAAGATTTGAACTTCGCAAGCTAGAATTCATAATTCCCTGTGATAAGAGTCCTAATCGAGCTCAGTGTTGATAAATGGAGGAGCAATATCCCAAATAAAGGAAACTCAAGTGGAGGCTTCATGCTTAGCCAATTTGTCCTCTATAGAATTTATTTCTCGGTAGCAATGGACAACTAACCAGGAACTTTTATCCAAATAACCTATGTAGAACCACCACTTTTGATGGAAATACCATGGAATTTCTTGACAATTGATGCAACACACCACTGCCTATGAGTCACAATCAATCAAGAGCTTATCGATTCCCTTCTTAGATGCTAAATCAATATCATAGAAAAAAGCTGCAAATTCAGCCTTAAAATTGGTTCCAATCCTTCATAGATAGCAAAACATTCAAGATGTTTTGAACTATTACGAATGATACCACCTGCTCCAGAGCAACTAGGATTCCCTAGGGAACAACCATCCATGTTGAGATTGCTATACCCACTTGGGGGCATTCTCCATATTAACTCCTTAATCTGACTGACTGGGGGATTTGTAGTGATAACATTTAACCTCTTGGAGATGAGAAGATCAGTCACCGATTTAATCTGATTTGGAACTAGATTAGAGAAATCGTAGAGATCCTTTACAACCAATTTCACTATATGGCTTGGAGGATATAGGTGATTATCAAATCTTCTTTCTGCTCTTCTCAGCCCAAATCTGGAATGGTATTATAATTACCATTGGCAACCATGTCTTACTACAATGGACGACATTGACTTTTTCTTTTCCACCATGAAAGAAGGTTTCCAGTAGAAGGAAAGCCAATCCACATTTGATATTAAAAAAATCCAGCATTGTAGACCCTAGCTTCATAGAGAATTCACATTCCAAAAAGAGATGAGTGAGACTTTCTTCACTTTTCATACAGAGGTTGCATCTTGATACCAGATGAATGGATCTTTTAGAAACTTGATCATCCATTGGCAAGCTTCCATGAATTAATCTCCATCCAAAAAGAGAATGTCCTAGCTGAAGACCCTTCAACCAAACCAATTGCCACCATCCTTTGACTGAAGATTTTTCTCCAATTTTCTCCCAAGTAAAGGAAACTGTAAATCATCTTGATTCAGATAGATTCCAGATTCTCTCATCTATCATTGTAACCAAAGGAAGGGGAATAACAGCTGTTTGGTTACAAATGCTTTGAAATTTTGGAGAGCTTACCGATGGTAGATCCCATTTTCTACTCTTAATATAATCTGATATTGTAGCAGATAAATTTGGCATATCATTGATATTTTCATCATAAATTCTAGTGCTACTAATCCAACGGTCATACCAAAATTTAATAGAGGAACCATCTCCCACAACCCATTGCTCAGAGTCACAAACAAAACTCCAAACTTTGTGAAGATAAATCATTCTCAAAAGGGAAAATTACGTTTCCCTCCCCTATAGTTTGCCGAAATTACATGTGGATTTAAGGGTTTGAACGAATTACGCCCCCTCCCTACACTTTCTAAGATTCTTACAATTAGATCTAATCCGTTAGTCCCATCAAATTCGGACGGTTAGTTGATGATGTCACTTAATATGATGACATATAATACCCAAAATACCCTTTTTAACGCTACGGTGTCTTATCTACCTGACAATGCATACACCTCCTTCCCATCACAGCACCCATCATCTTCTCCGGCGACCCATTGCCTTCTCCTTCGACTGACTCTTCATGGACCCCCAACTACATCCCCCTGTCCTCTCTTCTTACTGGTAATCACTCGTCTAAGAAGTCCCTCAAAGCAGCGAAACCAACCAAAGCCATGGCTACCTGTGACAGCTTTCAACAGACATTCGAGAAACCATTACCTGAAAATCCAACGCTAATCGAGGTGTTAACGCTGATTCTTCTTCTTCTTCATCTCCTCACTCACCCTTCTCCTTTCAGTCCCTCTTGATTGAAGACAAACATGACAATGTCGATGAGAAGGAGAAGGGCAATCTATTACCATCATCGTCATCCTCGACTTGGTCTTCTTCTTCTTCGTCATCTTGTCGTCGGGCACTGTAGACCACCGCAATTAGTACGAAGACTTCTCCAGCAAGAGTTCGGAAAGCCTGCAACTCTGTACCAAAGGTCTCGGATCTGAGAGCACCGACGATGTGGCGGATCGACTCTACTTCCACTATCGCCAGAATTCGTCATCATCGTTGTCAGGCACCGTAGACCACCACAACTAGTACGAAGGCTTCTCCACCAAGAGTTTGGAAAGCCTGCAACTCTGTACCGAAGGTCTCGGATCTGAGAGCACCGACGATGTTGACGATCGATTTTACTTCCACTATCGCAAGAATTCGTTTTCGATGATAGTAATACCAAGGTGAGTGTCGGGGGGAGAATGACGTGTCGAAATTTGGTTAAAGCTCCAAAGCTCTCATGTACTCTCTCTCTCTCTCTCTCATAAAACTTTTTCCTCTTTCTCCTCTTCCATCATTTGGCTTTCTGGTTTATATCATGAATCCACTCTCATTTGTTTGTCTATTATGTACTGAATAGTTCAATTTTACTGTAGAGAAGTCCCGCCAAAAAATCAGCCGATACCATTAGAGAACACCCGTAAGCTCTGGCCAGAGAGAGAGAGAGAGAGCAGATTGGACCAAATCGCTTCTTTTTTTTTTTATTTTTTATTTTTTATCTTATTAAGTTAATTTTTTATTAAAGGGTAATATGGTCTTTTTGTATTTAAAATTAACAGCATACTCACACTGTGACTATTAGGGGAGGGGGATATAATTCATTCAAACCCTTAGATCCACATGTAATCTTGGCAAACTACAGGGGAGGGGGGCATAATTTTTCCTTCTCAAAATGAAACTTTTATATATATAAATATATATATTAAAATCAAAAGATAGACAAGAAATAACATAACATAAACCAGAACACCACCAACACAGTTTCACTAAGGTGGAATGGTACTCCTCACCTTTGCCACTGTCATTCGTTGGGAACCCAACCAATCATTAGCAAATCTGAATATTGGTCTTGGTATCAATAGGAAGCTCCTCTTTAATATGGAGAGGAAAATTTATTATTGTGTTTGAAACACTTAGACACTAGTGGATGCAAAAAGACCATGTTGCCTCCCTCTTGGATGTCTCAGTATACCCTCATATTGTCTTGCAAATTATTATTATTATTATTATTATTATTATTATTATTATTATTATTATTATTATTATTATTATTATTATTATTATTATTATATTTTTGGGGGGTGGGGGTTGGGGGAGGGTTGTTGAGGGTTAAGGGGCACTCATATTCCTTACAAGATTAAGAAAGGTTAAAAGGTAGAAAGGGAGGAAAGTGATAAGGAAGTTGGAAACAACAAGAAAGAGAGAAAAAGGGTTTTGAGGTTTATTGATTCTGTTTAAATTTTTTTGAGAGTATAGGAGTTCCTCGCTTGTGGCTATGCCGAATGTGTGGAATATCGCATCTCCTTAATTTTATCTTGATGTGTCTTTCATTCGTTTTTTAATAAAGTTTCTGAATTACTACAAAAGCAAAGGAGAGAGAGATCTGTTTGGGTTAATTAGAAAAGGAGAGGACCACAACACTAGTGCTTTTTCAAAGGTTTGACCACTAAAAGGTGGACTATAAGGGGGTGTTTGGTTCGGTAAATCTTTGGGATGACATTCTTTAGAATGATAATTCTTAATTTTTGGAGCTATTTGGTTCCACTAGATTGACCCTCATAAGTGAGCACCTTACTTTCCATGAATGACCATATTACAAAGGATGTGTTCCAAATCTGAGTTTACCTCAACACTTAAACTCAGATTTGAGCAACCTTTTTACCACCTAATATAAAAGGAAAGCGGAAAGAAGTTCTCTCTGAGCCAATATCTTAACCCTCGAGAAACATGTACTAGCCTTAAGGTAGGGGTGTCAATTCCTAAACCGAACCGATAAAACTGGCCGGACCAAACCGATAACAACACGGACCAAATCGAATCGAAGCCTTATTGGTTCGGTTCAGTTTAGAGATGGATTGGTTGTCTCTAATTATGACCAAACGGGGGAGCAAGTCGTGGATTATTATGAATCGTTCCATGATCATTCGGACCTTCTTGATTGCATTCCCAAATCTTTGATGATGTGGATAAAATGCGTTTGAAAATGATTCCTAGAGGCACAGAGGTGAAATGTGTGGTGTGGGATTATGACCCTGATAGTTCTCCAGGACCAGATGGTTTTTCAGGCGCTTTTCATAGGAGATGTTGGGAGGTGATTGGCCAAGATGTGTGTAATGTAGTGAGAAACTTCTTAAGATCAGGCCAGATGTCAAATGGTGTTAACAACAGTTTCTAAGTTCGTATTCCAAAGGTGGATGGAGCTTTGTCCTTGGATAAGTTTAGAACTCTATGTATGAAAAACATTTTTGTGATGCTGATTTCAAAAATCATGGCCTTGAGACTTAACCTTGTCCTTCTTAGACTCATCTTGGAAGAGCAAGGTGCCTTTCAAAGAAGCAAGATGATTCAGTTGAATATTGGGCTCACTTCTGAATGGCTAACCTGATGTTCTTGGCAACAAGGGGGCGGCCTTGGGATTAAAGTAGATATTCAGAAGGCTTATGACACAATATCTTGGACTTTCTTCTTTTATGTGCTTCAAAGATTCGGCTTTCCTAATTAATGAATATCATGGCTTCATCATATTCTTATGACTACTCGAATCTCAGTCTTGCTTACTGGCTGTACAGTGGGTTACTTTGAAGCGGAGCGTGGTCTTCATCAAGGTGACCCCATCTCTCCCATGATCTTTATTATTGCATAAAAGGTTCTTTGTAGAGGCCTTCGTAAGTTAGTTTCTAAGAAGAAGATCACTGCCTTGCAAGGGCCACGTGGTGTCTCAACTCAGGTAAGATTTTATTTGCAGATTATATATTTATTTTTACTAATACTTCTGCTAGATATGTTAGGAATCTCCATGCTTTCTTGAGTTGGTATCAAGAATTTTGAGGGAAAATTTTAATTTTGAGAAAAACAAGCTTTTTATGGCGAGGATTTTGATGGAGAGACGACAAGTAATCTCTATTATTCTTGGCATTCTTGTCTACAACTTTCTAGCTAAATATTTAGGGTTAGAGATTTTTTTGGTGGAAGGCCAAAAAATTCTAATTTTCTCTCTTTGCTGGATAAGATAAAGCAGAAGCTAGCTAGTTGGATGGGTCGAATAATAACTCAGACCTGAAGAGTTTAGCTGATTAGGTCTGTGGTGCAAAGTATTCCTGTTCATAATCTATCTGTCTACTGGTGGCCCCCAGATCCGGTGTCTACTATTGAGTGATGGATGTGTAATTTCATCTGGTCAGGTGATTTGGAGATCTCTCGTAGTATTACAGTTAAATGGGCCTCCGTTTGTAAGCCTTTGGAGGAGGGAGGGCTAGGTATCAAAACGATTAGAGATGTGAACAAGGCCCTTCTTTGCGAGCTTTGTTGGTCAGCGAAGAATGATCAGTCTTTCTTTGGGAAACACATGAGAGATAAGTACCTTGATCATCCTGGTAAACTAAAAACTAGTGTTAGCTCTTCAATTTGGAGCGGTATACGGAAGGTTTGGAGTGATGTGGAGGCCAATGAAGGTTGGGTAATTGGGAATGGAGCTTCAATTGATTTTTGGCATGACAAGTGGGTTGGTAATGAGTCCATTGCTACTACCTCAGGTTTGGACCCGTCTCTTTTCCATGGGTTCAATGCTAAGGTGGGGGACTTTACACGAGATGGAAATTGGAGTTTGCCTTCTATTTCTTCCCCTCTACTGAAAGAGAAGTTTCTAGCAGCGACATTCATTCCATTGCCGAATTCTTACTTCCCTGATAGGGTCTTTGGTGTGCTTCTTCCTCAGGGGATTTTAGTGTCAAATCAGCATGGGAAGTTGTCCATTCCAAAGAGGTGAGGCCATCCTGATTCCCATTGATTTGGCAAAAGAGACTCTAGCTAAGGCACTCTCTTTTCGGATGGCGTTTTATTAATGGTAAGCTTCCTATTGATGGCCTTGTGTCTAAGAAGGGAATTCCATTAGTATCTCCCTGTTCTCTATGTCTAAGATAGTCTGAAAGTGTAAACCATCTCTTCCTAGAGTGTCCAATCTTGTAAGGTCTGGTGTTGTTTCCTTCATAATTTTTATATGGGACAGCCTCAACCGAGCTCCCTTGTAGAGCTGGCTCAGTAGTGGACCTCGAAGGCATGCTCAGTGCCATTAAAGGAGGTGTGGGTGGCTGGTTTTGTTTTATTCCCTACCATATTTGGTCTGAACGTAATAGAAGGCGATATGATAAGGAAGGGCGCCCTTCGTGTCTGATCTTGAAGGCAGTCCTTGGTGATATTGGGGAATCATCTCAAGTGAGGGCGATTCATTCAGGGTCAATGGCTGATTTCATCTTGTCTAGAAGCCTGAATTTAAGGGTAAAATTTTTTCTACATCCCATGCAATTGAAGAGCTAAAGTGGGGCAAACCTATGGTCTGATGGGTCAAGTTGAATATAGATGGGTGTTCCCTTGAAAATCCAGGCTAGTCAGGGGTTGGTGGTGTGGTTCGTAATTGCTATGGTATGGTGCTTTTTAGTTATGCTATCCCGTTGGGAAATATGACAAATTTTAAAGTGGAATTCTCCTCCCTTTTTATTGGTCTCAAGTATGTAAAGGAGATGGGTGTGGATAGGCTGTGGGTGGAACGTGATTCTCAGGCAGTGGTGGAGGCTAGCTTAGGAAATCAGTTCCTTGGGCTTTCCTTCAGCAATGGCAGTTGTTCAGTTCCTTTTTGGAGACTATTACCTGGAGGTTAACGCACTATTTTAGGGAGGTGAATATGGTGGCTGATATTCTTGCTAAAAGAGGTGCAAGGTCTCAAGCGGATCAAGTCTAGTGGGGTAGTCTAGGCTTTGTTTCTTCTGAAATTATCTGGGATGCCTTGCTCATACCACAATATAGATTTAAGTAAGAATGTTACTACTTTCTCCTTGTTTGAGTGGCTACTGATGGCAATGCCAAAGGTAGTCCTCTAATGAGGTGGCACTTTTCCATTCTCCCCTGCTGATGGCAATGTCGAAGGTGGGTGGAGCTTGGTATCGCTGTACAATTGAAATTTCTATCCGTCTAGGAATGCCTAGAGGTTAAACCTATACTCTATTTATCTTCCTTTTTAATATATATATATATATATATACTTGCAACTTTTAGCCAAAAAAAGATGCTCTTCTTCCTGTGATGGACAGGGTGAAAAATCATCTAGCGAGGTGGAAAGGAAAGATGCTTTCTATGGCGGGAAGAGTTGAACTGGTGAAATCAGTTATCTCGGGTATGCCTTTGCACAGTTTTTTGTCTATTGGTGGCTCAAAGATACGTGGAGGCCTATTTCTCAACAGTGTAAAGTTCGTCATTCTAGATAGGGGTTTGATGATGGTCCAATACGGGGATCGGGATCATAGAAAAGGGTTTGGAGTTGCCATCTAGGATTATGGGCCTAAGACTCGGGGGTGGGCCCAATTTCGGATAAAATGGCCTGAAATTTGGTCTGGTCCAGAGATTTAGGGTAAGTGTCAGGTTGTAGAATTGAGAAGGTGTTAGGCACCCAATCTACCCGGTTCGACCGATCTTTTTACTAAATGCTTAAGAATGAATATTTTTCACAATTATTCCTATTCCACATGTATGGCTAAGTTATCACACATATTTGCATTGACTGAATTTAAATGACTATGTACACTAAAACAAGGTCTATATAAAGTCTACATGATGACAATTCGGTTAAGAAACTGTACTTGAACTTAACCCCTGTTTTGGGTCAAGAGGGGTGGGCCCCTGATTAGTACTGGCTCGGACTGTCTTTTGGATTCTCCTGGCTTAGGGGAAGATGGTATTGACCTCCAACTTCCTTTCTTGAGAGATTTTGATTGTGATGATATTCGGGCAGAGTTCTGGTTAGGAAAGGTTACTTTTGGATTTGGATTTGGATTTAGATAGAGCTTCGGCTAGGGAAGGCTATTTTTGAATTTGGATTCGGACAAGGCTTCGGCTAGGGAAGACTATTTTCAGGCTTTGAATGGTGTGGCACTCCACAGAGCTTCTGCTAGGGATAGGCTAGGGGAGGGCTTTGTTGAGGTGGCACTCCGGTAGAGCTTCCGCTGGGAATGGCTATTTCTAGAAAGATTCTAAGGTTACTCCAACAGTGCTTCCTCTAGGAACTGCTATTTTTGGAAAGAAATGGATTGACCTAAAAATGAATTGAAGATTCCCAAAGCCCTGAAGAACACTTTGAAGATCCAAGTAGAACTCTGGATTTTGACAAAGATCTCATCGTAGACCCAAAGAACCTCAAGGGGGAAGGGATTTCTACTTCTGGTAAAGATCAAGAACACTCAAAGGGGGGAGACTAAAAACATGCTACTTTGTAGTAAAATGAATTGAGCCATAAAATTGGATTGAAGATCTTCAAAGTCCTGAAGAACACTTCAAAGATCTGAACAAAATTTTAGATCTTGACGAAGATTGCTCTGAAGACCCGAAGAAGCTCAAGGGGGGAGGAGGAGAGAGGGCACAACTTCACTTCCTAAGGGTGGTTGTGGGGTTATGATCTTCATCTTTTAAAATCTAAAGTAGGGGGTATTTATAGGATTTTCAGGCTAATAGGGAGGAGAGAGAATTTTTAACCCATGGGTAAAAAGGGGATTTTAGATAAATGGGAGGAGAGAGAATTTTTAACCAATGGGGGTAAAAAGTGGGTTTTTGGACTAATAGGAGGTTGCGGCATAGGGTATACTAGTGGAGTAGTGCATACGTAAAAATGGGTGAAGAGAAAATTTCTTCACTCGTTGGGCCAGTGGAATACAAATCTCGGCCATTGACGGCGGCATATAAGGTTGGGTTGAAATGCAAGGGGCATGACCGGCATGGATGCACAGGAGGGCAAGCATGGTGCAAGGATGGGCAGGCAATGTGCACAAGATGGGAAGGCACAATGCATGGGCTGGGCATGCATGAGGCAGGAGGGCAGCCGGTGCAGTGGCGCAAAGCGGCGGGTGGGGCAGTAGCTGCGAGACAAGGAAATGGTAGCAACCGGTAGGAGTGCTAGTAGAAAGTGTGCTTGGGGCTACTAGCTGGTAGGCCAGCGCGCACAGCATGCATGTGGGCTAGCCTCTTGGCGACAAGGGCAACATCGTCTTGGGTTGGCATCTGGCGGCCTCTCATGCATGTGGGTTGGCCTATTGGCGGTCTGCGACATGGTTGCATGGGCGGTCTGCGTCTGTGCAGCGTGTGAACATATAATTTTTTAGGGACGAATGCGGGAGATCCGACAGTCCAATTTTGATGTTTCATATATCATCAAAATTATATTTTCGAGCACTATCCCTTTATATGGTCATTTTGACCAGATCACTTCGTATATAAAAAGTCAAACTTCGACCCTCTTCTCTCCCGCGTGGGGGTTTCCAGGGTTTTCAGATAGGTGGGGAATGTTTCTTAGTTTTCTTAGTCAATCATCATCTTTGTTGATCGGAAGTCGAAAGTCGCATTCAAGATCCACATTTCATCATAGTCGGAGGAGGGTGACAAAATTGGGTGTCTATAGCATGCCCCCCTTTGACCGAGGCTTGTGCCAATGGCCGAAGGTCAAAGAAAAGAACGACCACATTTTGTCACCCGTAGCATGTACTGCCATCATCTTGCTCATTAATGACGGAGTTGAAAAATGCAACAGATCATATCTCTCAACTACTTTAGAGTTTTAGGACTTATCTGGGTTGTCGATTGTAGGAAAGGAATTCACTGCTCTTCAAATCCTGAAAAAGATGTTAGTACTTTGATCATTAACTTTTCCTTAGCTGGGCTTTACATATGCTAGTTTAGGGAATTTGGTCTCCAGGTTGGGTTTTTTGAACCAATCTGGACTATCTGGGACCGATGGTTACAAGGGGAGGAATTCGCTAATCTTCCAATCTTGTAACAGGCAAAAACATTTGATTTTTAGATTTTCCTTAACTAGGCTTCGCATGTGCTAGTTCAGGGAGTCAGGTCTATGAGATCGGGTCACTCAGAGCTGATACAAAGAGATTGGGCCACCTAGGGCCGGGTAAATGAAATTGGGCCACCTGGGGCTGGGTCAATGAAATTGGGCCACCTGGGACTGGTTCAATGAGATTGGGCCACCTGGGGCCAGGTCAATGAGATTGGACCTCCTGGGGCCGGGTTAACAAAATTTGGCCACTTGGGGCCGGGTCAATGAAATTGGGCCATCATAAAATTTGGTTTTTGATTTAGAATCTTAGAATTTGAACTTTGAACTTCGAGCCTTGATTTGGAATCTTAAATTTCTTTTTTTTTGGAAAAATAATTTTTTACCCATAAAATGTTCCCCCCCCCCTCCTTTGTTTATTCCTCATTCTAACTTTTCTGAGTGGGAAACGATTTGTGATTGAGTGAGTTCGAGTTTTTTAAATTTTCTTGAAGATCCAAACCATTTTGCATCTTCCCGGGTTTCTTCAAATTTTTTTTTAAGATCTGCAGGTTTTCCTTAAAGTTATTCGTCTTTCTCATGAAGATCTTCATAGTTCTTGAGGAAGGAGTCATTTGGAAATTTGACATTCTTGTGGGCTTTTGTGTAAATTGGGAAACTTCTTGGGGTTTTTTGTGATTTTGGAAAATATGGCTACAAAAAGAAAGAGAAAGACTTGTGGAGAAATCCAGCTAGAGGGTTATAGTAATTCTTCTCAAAGGGAAGAGGTGCGGCGATTGGTACCGGACGGACTCTCCAACCTCGGAACCATATCTGTAACTCGGCATGGGGTTCTTGGGTAAGTGTTTACATTTCATTCATCTTTTATTTTTGTTTCGTTCCTTTTTTTTTTTTTACTATCTTTTCTTCTTATGTTTATATATATATATATATATATATTCTTTATTTCCATTAGCATGAAGGGAGGGAACCACCTACCTTGGCCCTGTATGGCCACCCGAATATGGTTCGATCATAGTACAGGATACTTCCTCATCGAGTGAAGGAGATGGTTAATTCATCATGCCTGTGCTGGTTAACCCTTATAAAGACCCAAAAATTCAATCTGGCATTGGTAGGGGCCTTGATAGAGCGGTGGGGGCTGAGTACTCACTCATTTCATCTTCCTGTTGGTAAGATTACCATCACGCCTCTGTGCTTCTATGCCTTGACGGGAGTTCCATTTGGGGGTAGACCCATGACTCTTCCCGAGACTCCGACATCTAGGGAGTTTACGAACTTGATAGGTCTTACCATTGCGGCTGATCCGACACATATTCAACTTGGGGATATCAGTGCAAGATGGTGGAAGATCGGCCTGTGGGTAAACCCTGGAAACATGGCCCAGGTAACCTGTTCTTTCTTGTTGTTTATTGTGGGTCAGTGTCTTTTTAGTGACCTCTGAGTGGGAGTAGACATTCAACTGGTATTCTTCTTCTGGGATCTTTAGGAGGTAGATTCTTGGAACTGTGGTGGAGCTGCCTATGCATACCTCTTGTGGACCCTGTTGTCATATGGAAACCGAGGTCTCAAGGGAGTGGGCTACATCCTCTAGGTAATTTTCATTCTTGTACCTATTTCCTTTCATTCATTTGGATTGCATTTCCTTACTTTGATCTTTTTTTTAAAACAACCTTGATGCTTTGAGCACCTGGAGATTATAGCTCACAAACTAAGGGATCCTCAGGCATTTTCCTTCCCCATAGCTACATGGTGGGGAGATAATCAAGTGCTTAGGGGCCGACGCCATCCTCTAGGGACCACTGCTCTTTCTCTTTTGAACGGTCTTATTGAGGTATGCCACGTTTGACACTAAAATTCCTTTTGTCCAGTGTTGTAATTACTTTTCTTTGGATTTGCAGGTCACTTGGAGGCCGTTCCAATCTCTCATATTTTCAGACTCTGACGAAGTTGTCTTGGGCAGATATTTATCCGACAATCAGGTCTAATTCCGAGGCATATGGGGCCATGTCTGGTACCTGGGAAAGAGAGTCATACCCCAATGGTCTAATCTCAAGTCACATCTCTCTCCCTGTCTTCCTCCACCTATCATGCATTGCCTAGAGATCATCACCACGGATGACAATGAGAGTCTGGCTGATGGAGTATGGGATGAATCATTTCTCGACCAGGATAGGGATTATAGGGCCTTCTTGGAGGAGGAGACAGTATGCACCCTTCTTGGTCCTGATGGTCCAGTGTTATATTGCCCTTTCTTGAGTATTTCTTTCATACTTCAACTTTATTTTGCTTTGGTCTTGACTGATGTTCTTTCAGGGGAGAACACGACATGTCGATCCTTCTACTGTTCAGTCGCACATCAGTGCTATTGATCCTTCACAAGCAAAACCCCCTACTAGTGCAGGGGGAGCTCTCAGAATAACCAATATCCCCTTCCGTGGCTTCCTAGCTTGGTGTTATCCCAACACGAGCAATCCTAGCCTCCCTCATCTTCTGGAGCGGAGAACAGATGTAGATGCTTCCCTTGGGCTTCATATTCTTTATGACTATGTGAGTATCTGATCATCCTTCAATTGAATTTTGACTTCCTTTGGTTGATATGCTCTTTCTTAAGTGTCTCCAGAGGTCTATTCTAAGATCAGTAGGATGCATTATGACTTGCGTGAGGCAATGGTTGCCAAGGTATTTCCTACTTTTCCCTTTTTTCTTTTTACCTTTCTTCTTGATCTTTTCCTATATTCCTTAGGATGGAAGGATTGTCACCTTGGAGAGCCAAGTCAGCTCCTAAAATTGCACAGCAGGATACACTGATTCAAGATATGACACAGAGGCTGGAGCAGACTAGACTAGCATCCGTAAATTCCCTGGTATTCCCTAAGGGTGATGCCGAGTATGGTTTAGATGATGACTTTACTTCTTAGGGACCTGTTCCAATAATTCCTACAAGTGTAAACACATGTACATTTTTTCTTTTTCTTTTTTCCTCCCCCTTTTATTTTGGAATCTTATGAATGGAAATCTATCTTGACATGAAGAGAAACTTTTCCTTTTGTTTTTGTTTGGTTTGCAATGTTTAGGCATAATCAATTCCACAACTCAAGTCATAATTAGAATAATCGGGATAACACAAAAATCCAAATACTTCCTTATCCTATTACTAAGTGAATTACATGGAAAGGGGAACAATTTTCCTACCATAGACAGGATAAGTAAGTAATAAGGTGGGGAGACAACTCTTGAGGTGGGTAAAAGTTCACTAACTCTTCTAAGTCCATCACCTCGAGCCCATATTATTGGCCGATGTACGTAGGCAAATAAAAGGATGTGTGAGTCAATCCCATCAACCTGACGTAATTGTAGCCAATGGTCTTCATCAGAAAATCTTCTTGTGGCCCCCCTGGGTATCTCCATGCAATAGCTTGCCCAGTCCTTTCCTGCAGGTACTTCTCACAGTCAGTGATAAGGTTGAATTCCGGAACTTCACTCTTATCCTGGTAGCAAAGAGCTCCGAGCGGGCCTTCTTTTAATGGCTTAACTAACTTCAGTTTCTTGAGGAGCCAAATTTGAAAAATAGCAGGACTCCCTTGATAATGATCTAGTCCAAATCTATGGCCATGGCTCATGTCATCGAAACCCTTGAATGTTTCTGTAAGAACCATAGGGATGATGTCACCTCTTTTCTTTAGTTGTTTTACCACCTCAACCAGAACGGGCGGCGCACCATGCTGAGAGTTCAAAGAATATAATGAGCTATCATACAAAGTAAATAAGCATTCTGTGATCTCTGTTGATGGATTCCTCCCATTAGTAGATATTAGGCGAAGATCTGGGCCACCTTTAGAATGTCAATCTTCTCATACCTGATGAATTGCTTCATTTCCTCTTATTTCCATCCGAAGAAGTCCTAAATTTCCTCTGAATAATCTTTTCAAAGGTGGTTGAAACAAGCTGCCTTTGGGAGGAGATAACATACAAACTCAGAATTCTTTGAGAGTTGGGCAAATCTCTACTAATCCAAATCGAAATATATGCAGGTTGGCATCCTAGTGTTGAGGCACCTGCCAGAGTAATTAGTGATGTAATTTCACACACCCGATCCGACTGAAAAATGACATATTTATGGATTCCAGCAATCCTAGCGCCCTTATATTCATGTCCAATGGCCATTTCCTCAACGTCTCATCTAACGAGCTCATGACTTTTCCTAAAACCATCACAAACAAAAGAGATATGATGATTTATCGAAGCATTACTTATTAGCTAATGACTCAAACAAGCCTTTACCATTGTTGCATCAAGTTCTTTTTTTTTTTTCTTTTGACTAATCAAGGATGGGGAGTAAACCGGCCTTGATAAACTAGTACTGAGTAGTGATTTTCTTTTAGGGGATGGAATCCTAGATAAGAATTTGACAGACCATAGGTGAATGACAGATACCTAATGGCCTTGTATGCCAAATGGCGATTCTTAGGGGATGGGATCCTGGATAAGAACTGATGGACCAATAGGGGAATGACAGATACCTAATGGCCTTACGTGCCAAATGGCGATTCTTAGGAGACACAAACTATGATGATCTTTTAAGATACTTTGATTATTAATTGAGGAACCAATTTATTACCTTTAGATGGTTGAGACCACACTTGCAAATGTCAAGTTGCCTACGTATCCCTCGAAAGTAATCAGATCTAATGTAGTTCAGAATGTTCACCCTCTTAGATATAATATTTCTTGAGTTGATCCATATTGACCAGTTAGCCATTGTGGTCTATGAGTTTCAAAGCTTTGCCTAGTAAAATCTCTTTGACAGTGAAAGGGCCACTCCAGTTGGGCCTGAATTTTTCTCTTGGGTAATGAATTGGGGCTCTTTGTTCTCAAAGAACAAGTTCACCCTCTTCTATATGGCGGGGCTTCACATTCTTGTTAAAGGCCCCAGCCATTATCAGTTGATATTTCTTCAAATTATCCATGGCTTTTATACGCCTTTCGTCGAGAAAATTGAGCTCATCATGTCTAGCCTTCACCCATTCTCCTTCAAGTAGCTAACTATCAAGAAGCACCCTAGCAACCTTAGGAATGGTATTAGGATTTCCACGGGTAGAACCACCTCAACCCCATATACCAAAGAGAAAGGGGTTGCTCCAGTTGAGGATCGTATAGAAGTCTGGTATACCCATAAGGCAAGAGGTAACTTATCAACCCAATCCTTGTGTGTTTTTTCCATTTTCTGCAAGATGACTTTGATGTTTTTGTTGGCTACTTCTACTGCTCCATTGGTCTGTGGCCTGTAAGTGGTAAAATGATACCTTCTGATACTGAATTTTATGCAGATTTTGTTGGTCTTCCCCAGAAATGGGATCCCTAATCAGATATCAATTCCTGAGGTACTCTATATCGAGAAATGATATTTTCTTAAATGAATTTGGCTACCTCAGCAGATGTGAGGGCCGCATATGACTGAGCTTCTACCCACTTGGTGAAATAATTAATGGCTACCAAGATGAACTCATGACCATTGGATACTTTAGGTCTGATCTTTCCAATGATATTGATCCCCCAAGTGGAGAATGGCTAAGGTGAACTGAGCGAATGTAACTCTATTGGTGGGATATGTATAATGTTAGCAAATATCTGATACTTGTGGTATTTCTTGACAAAGTCCACACAATCCGCTTCTATTGTGTTCACATAATATCTCAGCTTAAGGATCTTCTTAAATAACATCTTCGCATTCATGTGGGGTTCACAAAGACCTTGATGAATTTCCTCCATGACGGTTATGGCTTGCTCCTCGCCCACACGCAACAATTGTATTCCATCATAGGATCTCTTGTATAACAAATCCTCTTGAAGAATAAACTAGGTGGCATATCTCCTTAGAAATTTATTTTCTCTATTAGTTGCTTCAACTGGGTACTTCCTTTCCTTGATGAAATCCACTATGTGAGTGAATCAAGACCGAATATCCATAGTGAGAGAGTTTACCGAATTCTGATAAATGGATCTGCTTCTTTATTCCACCAAGAATGGTCGGACCCTAGCCATAGGGTTGCATTCTACTATAGAAGCCAAGGTTGCAAGAGCATCAGCAAACTTGTTATTATCTCTTTAGAAGTATTCAAACAAAATCTTCTTAAATTGTTCAACCATCTCTTCCAGATGTTCTTGATATGGCTTCAACTTTTCATCTCTAGTTTTCCACTTTCCCTATGTCTGGCTGATGACGATGGATGAATCATCGTAAATCTTGATCCTTTTCACTCCAATAGTTAAAGTAGTTTCGAGCCCCAAAGCACAAGCTTCATATTTGGTAAAATTATTGGTGCAAGGGAGTTGAGGCAGAATGATGAAGGTAAGTAAAGGCCTTCAAGAGTGACAATCAATATTCCCACACCACATTCCCTCTGATTGGCTGCTTCATCAAAGAATAACTATCATTCATTAACTATGTCTTCTTCCTCTATTGTTGTGATTCCCTCATTGGGAAAGACATCATCCAAGGATCTTCCATCTTCTGTGGGGTGGGTAGCCAAATTGCATGTAGTATATAAGTTATTCCTCTCTTGACCTCGACCATTTTTGTCTGTAAGGTCTCTACGGGGTGGACCTATGCTTGCTTGGGAGATTCAAGGTTGTGGGGATCCATGTGAACTGACTTGTAATCACTTGGCAGGTAGACAATCTCGGAGAGATGATGGAGGTGATACTGGACTTAATTGAGTCAACCGACTACCCTGACATGTCCAAATGGACCACGGAGAATACTTGAGGTGTGGAATTGTGCCTGAACCAAAAATGGTTTATTCTAGGACTCCTGAATTCCCAACCCCTTGTTCACACATTCACTAGATTAACAACCAATGATCCATCCAAAGTTAATCCACTTAATGGTAGGGAGTGGGTAGGGATAGATGGCCGTAGTCCACTCAATGCCATAAGTAGGAGATTCATACAAATGGCTTGATAAGAATATTCCTATTAATTCATTCTCTTCCAATAAAGTCATGCTTTCCTTAATCTTACCCGTTAGGTGACCTTCCTCCTAGTTTCCTCGGGTCTTTTAGATAATTTGGCATTTCACGGGACTTTGACAGAAATCGGCTATGGCCTGCCCCTTGATAGATTTCTGAGTAATGTAGGTGATGTCAAACTCTGATAGCAAAAGCAACCAACGGGTCATCCTTCCTGTTAGGGTTCGTTTCTCAAAGAGGTATTTGATGGGATCCATCCTTGAGATCAAGTGGACCAGATAGGAAACCATATAGTGTTGTAACCTTTTTGTTGCCCAAATCAATACCGCACAAGTTCTTTCTAAAGATGTGTACCATGTCTCATATTCCAAGAACTTCCTACTAAGGTAGTATATGGTATACGCTGCCCCTTCTTTTATCTTTTTCTATGCTAGCAAAGAGACCATGGAATATTCTCCCATGGATAAGTACAAGAGAAGTGGTTCTCCTTCCACTGGTGGTGTCAATACTGGTGGGTTCACGGGGTATTCTTTGATTTTGTCGAAAACTTGTTGGCATTGGTCATTCCATTCCATGGGCTAATCCTTCTTCAGCAGCTTGAAATTGGTTCACAGATGGTAGTCAACTGAGTTATGAATCTACTAATATACTGCATGTGAACCAAAAATCCTCGTATTTGCTTCTTAGTTTGAGGTGTGGGCACTTCCTGAATTGCCTTGATCTTGATAGAGTAAACCTTAATGCATCTTTCACTCACCAAGAAACCTAACAACTTTCCTGTTGTTGCCTTGAATACACACTTCTGAGGATTTAACTTTACCTAATACTTCTTGATTCTTTCAAAGAATCGCATTAGCACGGGAATATGCCCCTGCCGATCTTTTGACTTTATTATCATGTCATCCACATAGACTTCCACATCTTTGTTCATCATGTCATGCAATATGGCCCTAGCTGCTCTCTAATAAGTTTTCCTGGTGTTCTTCAGTCCAAAAGGCATCACTTTGTAATAATAGGTTTCCCATAGAGTGGTGAAGGCTGTCTTCTCTTGATCCTCTAGGTGCATACTTATTTGATTGTATCTCGAGAATCCATCTATAAATGATAACAAGGCATACCCCGCTGTGTTGTCCACCAATACATCTATGTGAGGTAATGGGAAGTCATCTTTAGGGCTTACTTTGTTAAGATCTCGAAAGTCCACGCACATTCGTACCTTTCCATCTTTCTTTGGTACTGGTACTATGTTGGCCAACCATTAGGGGTATTTCACCACTTGTAAAAACCCTGCATTCCATTCTAGATGCATTCTTCGGAGCTTTTGCTTTACTGGCTTTGCCCCAGGGTAAGTCAACAATCAATGATGCATGATGTTGGGGTCGATATCAGGCATATCCTCATAAGACCAAGCAAAGACCTCGGTGAACTCCTTTAAAATACTAATCATCTATTCTTCTATTTCGTCATCAAGGGTAGTGCCAATTTTTACCTCTTAAAGGCATTGGTTGGTTCCTAGATTTATAACCCAAGTATCCTCACGGATGGGTTGGGCTTTCTTTAGTTTGCATTGTTTTATTGATTCTTTAAGATCATTATCAGAAAAAGGAGGCAAGTCATATTCGGAATTAGAAATTTCATTCATGAAAGAAGAAGTAACAAACTCGACATACAAGGACTCTGGACTCTCCTTGAGAGGGGAGGCCGACACAAAATCATAAACAACAAACTCGACAATAGACTTGATAACTGTCTTGATGCTTTCACCAGGGGTATTCAAGCTGGTTGACTCAATAGTATGAGTAAACTTGAAGTTTTCTCCAATGCTTGTCCAGTTCATGAGTGGTTCGGTGGCTCGATGGATGAGGAAGTGTGATAAAGGGCCTTCTTCTGCTTCTAAAAAAGTTGCTACTATTTCTTCAATGGCACAGCGGTTGTTCTGGATAGGTGCCTTCCTCACAAATACCAGCTGACCAACCTTGTGCTCTTGAAAACCAAACTTTTTGAGGGGTAAGGATTGGTGGAGACTGCTCAATCCTCTTTCTATAAAGTCCATCCTTTCAAGCCTGTTGAGGGATGCCATCCTAGTGCCTTGGTCACATCTTTGACCACCTTCACAGACTTTCCCATTGTAGTTGATTTGGGCACAGCACATGCAAACCATCATTCTTTGTGCTCTTCTTTACTTTGCGTACGCACTTCTTCCTTTGAAAGGACGAGGCTTGAGCTCATGTAGGTCTCGGGCTCTTGATTCTTGTAGGAGAGAGCAAATGTAGCTTTTCAAATCATTGGGAAGTGGTAGACTCCAGGTGAGCCTTATCTTCTTTTCTCATTCTCTTTTCAAGAGGAATCAAGGACTTGGTGCCTCCTTTGATCGGATCAATGTCGTAGGGTTATCTGAGGAAAATCCAATCTCAATCAATGTAAATTTTACTATCCCGGTGATGCAACTGTCTTGATTACTTTCCTTAACTAGCATTTGCTATTGTTTCACTTCATGAGTTACCCAATCGAACTCATCTTGGAAAAATTCTTCAAATCCTAGTTGTATCTTTGTGGCGATTTCATCAAACCCTGGCTCCACATTACCACAAAAAGGGAAATCCTTTCCTTCTCTTACAAAGTACCCATTAAGAGTAGGGTAGCTAGAGACAGAGATATTTCTAGTCATCCTCAGCACTTTCTGCCCCTTGGTGGTTGGAGGAGTGTACCCGAGACCATTTATTCCTTTGTTAACTGCCAAACTAGGCTGCTTTGGAACTCCTTGATGATATTTCTTAGCCCTATGCCAGAAAAATATTGCATATTCTTCATCATTTGATTCACTGGCAGACTCCAGATGGCTTCATAGTTAGCCAAGATTTCCTCCTTTGGAACTTCTTTGGCAATGGCTGCACAAGTTGTATCTAATTCAAAACCCCTTAGTTGAACTTCCTGGTCTTGTTCTTCTCCATTTTCAATATTAGCTAAGGTGTTAAACACTTCGGGATCTCTGGTTTCCGTGATCACCTTTCCTTCATAAATGAACTTCATTTTTTTATAGAGACTAGAGGACACTGCCTTCGTATGATGCAACCAAGGCCTTCCCAAGAGCATGTTAAAAGTTGTCGGTATATCAATGAGTTGGAAATCAATATCAAACTTCACCGGGCCAATCTTTACGACAAGGGTAAAGATGCCAAGGATTTTCCTCTTGGTATTGTCATATGCCCATATGGTTTAGGTAGTCGGTCTCATTTCTTCTAGGTTGATGCAAATACTCTTCCCGGATCTCAAAGGTAGCACATTCAAAGTGGACCCGTTGTCAATAAGAACCTGGGGAACCACCTTGTCAAGGCATTCTACCATGATGTGGAGAGCTCGATTGTGCTGGACCCCTTTGAGAAGCTCTGAATCTGAGAACATTAAGAATTGTACCGCATAGGTTGCCCCCACTATATGTGGGAGATGTGTCGGATTTATCTTAATCGGCACCTATACATTGATGAGAGACTTCAAAACTACTTCATGGTGTGTGGGGGATGCCATCAACAATCCCCAAATTGAGTTATTAGCTTGGGATTTCTTGAGTTAAGCTAGGACTGGATTCTCAGGTTCTCTTTACAAACTAGTGGTTCTGGCCTCACTGGTCCCTGACTGTTCCACTACTAGAGCCTTACCCTTATAGTCTCTTCCACTTCTAGTTTCCATCACGTTAACAGATTTCTTTACAATAATATCTATGGGATAACAATCTTCATCATCACTATTTGTTATGGTGATTATCCTTACCATGGGATCATCATCTTCTTCTGATTCTCCCTCCCTGCTTGGGGTGGGAAGTCGAGGTCCTCTACAAATATCCAAAGCCTTGGTTCGTAAATTTTTAACTGCATTAGAAAGTTATCAGAATACAGTGTCTACTATCTTTGTGAATGTGTCGTTTGGCCCTATTTCCTCCAGATCATCTAACTGCTCACAGTAGATCTCCGATAGTTACTTCACCCAACATGTTGTTAATTTCTTCCACTCTTTCCTGCATCCTCAATGTGCTCGAGTATACTTCACATAACTTTTCTTTCATTTCTAATGCAGAGTCCCATTCGTCCATATAAACTTGTGTTGGCTCTCTAAATTCCTCATCATTTTCTAAATCTGATGTAGAATCATCTCCTCCTATGCAGAGGGAAGACTGAATGCCACCTATCAGATCAACTATTAGGTCATCACCACCAATAGCATAGACTGAGAAACGTGTCTGGTGATCAGGTGAGTAATATTCTGACTCATTATCATTATCATTATACCAAGGCCCTTGGTAGTCATCCCAGTTTGGATACTCATCATCCTCTTGAGAATCAGAGTCATCTCCATCATTCTCATCCTCATCATCACCGTCATCATCCTCTTCTTCACTGATTTCCTCCTCACTTGGTTTTCCATCAGATTCCTCTTGACCATCAAATTCTCCTACATCCAAATGCTCGTAGTATTCAAAGTGTATAGACCAGAAGATTTCCATAGGGTTAGACTTGACATCACTGGTTTGAAGTTGGATCAGACCTGATTCATCATCCTCTGTGTCACTCCCTATGTGGGTTAGGGAGGTGTGCTCTTTGCTCTGTTCCCTTATGGCCAATGCGGTTACTACTCTGAAAAGATCATTTGTAATCAATTTGATTACCTCTGGATTGTCCTTTGAAGATATAGTGGACTGAATTAGAGAAGTGGGATCACCGTCCTTATCTTCCCCTAATGCAGTCACTAACCCTGTTGATGAAGTCATCTTTGGGCAGTCTGGTAGTGTAAGCATATCCTTCTAATCGTACCTATCCGTCCATCCTTCTTTTGGGTTATATACTAAACCTTGAGAATGGAATTGGTATAAGGGTGATGAGGGATATGAAGTAGGATGGTATGAAGATGATGCAATGTGAGAGGTAGGATATGAAGATTGGGGGTGATAGGATGAGGAAATTCCTTCTCCTTGATGGTGGGGGGGGGGAAGGTTGATGATATGGTGGAGGTTGATAATATGGTGAAGGTGGGAGATATAGTGGAGGTTGGTAATATGGTACGGTGGATTCTTCTGTTGATGAGGAAGGATGAACGACAGGAGTCCGATCTTCTGATTCTTCTTCTAATGATTCTCTTCTTTTGGGGGTCCTTATGACTATAGCCCTTTGATTCATGATTTTCTTATAAGCGCGATCATTCAAGTGATTCTTTCGAGCTCTGAGTACAATGAGTTGAGTGGGATCACTCTCTGTGGCTTCGTCATCTAGATTGTTCACATGATCAGGGAGTGGATTGGTATTAACATTAGGAGCTTGCTTCACCTTGACCTTAATGGTTCCGTTATCTACCAAGTCCTGAATTGCATGTTGTAAACCCAAGCATCTTTCAGTGTTGTGCCCCTTCTGAGTGTGGTAAGCACAATATTCATGATCCCCATACCAAGCTGGAGGAGGGTTGCTGATAACTCTTGGAGCCACTATCCCTAGCAATCTTTGTTTCTTTAACTTCTCATATACTGTTGTCACGGGCATTCCAAAATCAGAAAACTGCCTTCTTGGACGAGGGGCCTTCTAAGAGGGTGCATCTACTTGTATTACAAATAGCTGCAAAGAAGTGCTGGTGAGACTGACTGCTGAACTGCACTCACCATATTAGTTTCTAGACTCTTTCCTCATCCGACTCTGGTATTCTTCCCTACATCTTGGAAGGATTCTTGATACTGAGCTCCCTTAGGATTCTATATTCCACACATGTGCCGGTGCTATTAGGGCATAAAAGTCTGTAGATGTTGGTAGTAAAGGACATCATAATAAGGCTTTGATAAGTTCTCAATCAATATCTCCACCTGCTCTGCTTCTGAAGGCCGATCTACCATCTTGGCGGCCTTATCGCTAAACCTCATCAAGAAGGCGGTGAATCCTTCTCTGGGCTACTGTCTCAATGTCTCAAGCTCCCGACGTTTCACATCCACCTTGGTATTGTAGGAGTACTGCTTGGTGAAGACTTTCTCCACTGTTGTCCAATTCTGAGTTTGGGACGACTCCAACTGTGTGAGCCACCTCAGTGCAGGTCATGATAGGGTTAACATAAAGGCTTGCCCCATCTAGTTATCTGCAAGTTGCCATGACTTGGCGATTCTAAGAAAGACTTTGAGATGAGCTTTAGGGTTTCCTGACCCATCAAACCTGTCAGTCTGCCACTTGAATTTCTCAAGAATCCTTGCCCCTGAAGTAAAACTCATTTAATCTGAAACCACTGTTTGGATTTCTGAACTTTTTCCTGCTTGGAGCATATTTTTCAATTTTTCCAATTGCTCCCTAACTTTCCTTTCTCTCTCCGTTTTTAGAGGATCCATTTGGACATGCATCGTAAATTCCTCTTCTTCATCTTCAATCACTACCCTAGGAGGTGGGACCTTGGAATAGGCCCCTCATTGGCCATTGGGATGGGTAGGTGAGGATCCTCTTTGATCGGTTGGTCTGACTTTCTATAGTTCTTCTGAGTTAACTCGGGAAGAGTTCCCACGATAACCTATAGCTCCATTCTATTTCAAATCTCCTGTAGCCGGTGCTGGCTCAGTCCTAGGATCAAGTCTGGGAGGGTTCTAGAGTGCATGTAATATCTGAGCTATCCTCCTCTTGACTTCAGCCATTTCTGTCTATAAGGTCTCCATGGGACAGACCCATGCCTATTTGGGTGGTTCAGAGTTGAGTGGATCCACACTAATTGGGCTATAATCACTTGGTGATAGGCAATCTTGAGAAGACGATAGAGGTGATACTGGACTTAGGTGAGTCAACCAATTACCCTGACATGTCCAGAGGGACCACATAGAATACTTGAGGTGTGGAATTGTGTCTGAACCAAAAATGGTTTATTTTAGGATTCTTGAATTCCCAATCTCTTGTTCACGCATTCACTAGATTAACAACCAATGATCCATCCAAAGTTAGTCCACTTGGTGTTAGGGAGTGGATAGGGGTTGATGCCCCTATTCCACTCAATGCCATAAGCTGGAGATTTATACAAATGGCTTGACCAGAACATCCCTATTAATATATTCTTTCCAATAAAGTCATGTTTTCCTTAATATTATCTCACGAGGTGACCTTCCTCCTAGTTTCCTCAGGTCTTTTAGATAATTCGGCATTTTACGGGACTTTAATAGAAGTCAGCCCGGATTGCGTGTGCCAAATCATCCATATTTCATTTCTAAGGAGGAAGGACACCATTTATTCGAAACCCACTTAGGAGAGCATTTCTTTATGACCAGAACATATCATAGGAATATTCCTTTTCAAAACCACAAAAAAATTCCACAGATCAGCTTGTGGCATTCCTAGCGTTCTCCATCTAGTTCCTACATGATGCAAGTACGCAGTGGATGTAATAGGACCGATAAGGCTTCCTTAATAGGTTCTATATACGCAAAGTATGTGATCCTTTTGATATACCCGTGGGTACGAGATAAAGGGGGTGACTTCCTTGCCCATTACTCGTGACTACACACGAAGTTAAGCAACTGGCTACGGGGTGGTGGAATCGTGAGTGATTGTGTGCAAAAGTGTAATACAGGAATATCATTATCCGATCTCAAAATGTCAGAGAGTGCACGGATCTCCCTGAGGGTGCTGACACAGTTATGAACATCCTCACCGTTTAATAATACCCCACACCCTTGTACAGGAAGTATGTATCATTTGCTCTCAGAGTACTCTCCATGATATGCGCTAACCTCCCTAAGGGTGTGGGCATAATAGGGAGTCCCTCACCAAATGATTTTACTTTAAGCATATTGCATGATGCGATTAGTGAATACAATTATAAATATGGGATTAGCCAAACATGTTTTCGAACAAATGTGATGGAAAATGTTCTTGGATTTAAAGGTAGCATCTAGTATCAGAAGCTTAACATTTATCCCCAGTGGAGTCGCCACTGTGAGGGTTACGGCCGGAGAATGATGATGAGATGTCTCGCTTCCCTAGGGGAAAAAAGGACTTGCATCCATTCCGTCCTCTCTCATCTCCTTCTCTTTCATAAGGAAGGGGTGTGTCATGTGTGCTTTGCTTATGGGCCCCGTACTATCGTATCACTACTAGGAGATACGTGGAGGCCTATTTCGCAAGAATGTAAAGTTTGTTATTCTAGACGGGGGTTTGATGATGGTCCAATATGGGGATCAGGATCATACAAAAGGGTTTAGAGTCGCCACCTAGGTTTATGGGTCTAGGTCCCGAGGGTGGGCCCAATTCTAGAGGGCCCAAAAGTTGGTCTGGTCCAGAGATTTAGGGTAAGTATCAGGTTGTAGAATTGGGAAGGTGTTAGGCACCCAATCTACCCAGTTCGATCGGTCTTCCTACTAGATGCTTAAGAAGGAACATTTTTCATAATTATTCCTATTCCACATGCATAGCTAAGTTATCACACATATATATTGACTAAATTTAAACGACTATGTACACTAAAACAAGGTCTATATAAAGTCTACATGATGACAATTCAGTTAAGAAACTGTATTTGAACTTAATCCTTGTTTTGGGTCAAGAGCAATGGGCCCCTGATTAGTATTGGTTCGGACTGTCTTTCAGATTTTCCTGGCTCAGGGGAAGATGGTCTTGACCTCCAAGTTCCTTTCTCGAGAGATAATTATTATGATGATATTCGGGCAAAGTTTCGGTTGAGAACGGTTACTTTCGGATTTGGATTCGGATAGAACTTCGACTAGGGAATGTTATTTCTAGATTTGGATTCGGACAGGGATTCGGCTAGGAAAGGTTAATTTCTAGCTCAGATGAGGTCACACTCTGACAGGGATTCCACTGGGGATAGGTTATGGGAGGGCTAGGCTGAGGTGGCACTCCAACAGAGCTTCCGGTAGGAATAGCTATTTCTGAAAAGATTCCGAGGTCACTCAGATAGAGCTTCCATTAGGAACTGTTATTTTTTAAAAGAAATAGATTGACCTAAAAATGGATTGAAGATCCCCAAAGCCTTGAAGAGAACTTTGAAGATCTAAGCAAAACTCCTGATCTTAACAAAGATATCTTCGTAGACCCGAAGAACCTCAAGGGGGGAGGGATTTTTACTTCTAGTAAAGATCAAGAACACTTAAAAGGGGGACACTAAAAACATGCTATTTTTGGCAAAAATGGATTGAACTATAAACTTGGATTAAAGATCTTCAAAGTCCCAAAGAACACTTCGAAGATCTGAACAAAATTTTGGATCTTTACGAAGATCGCTCTGAAGACCTGAAGAAACTCAAAGGGGGAGGGAAGGGGAGGAGAGAGGGCAGAGCTTCACTTCCTAAGGGTGGTTGTGTGGTTGTGGGGTTGTGATCTTAGTCTTTTAAAATCTAAAGGAGGTGGGGGGTATTTATAGGATTTCTAGACCAACAGAGAGGAGAGAGAATTTTTAACCAATGGGTAAAAAGGGATTTTTGGACAAATGGGAGGAGAAAATTTTTAGCCAATAGGTAAAAAGTGGGTTTTTTGACAAATGGGAGGGGAGAGAATTTTTAGCCAATGGGGGCAAAAATTGGGTTTTTGGACTAATAGGAGGTTGCGGCATAGGGTATGCTAAAGGAGTAGTGCATATGTGAAAATGGGTGAAGAGGAAATTTCTTCACCCACTTGGCCAATGAAACGCAAATCCGGCCGTTGACGGCAGCACAAAAGGTTGGGTTGAAATGCATAGGGCATGGTCGGCATAGATGCATGGGAGGGCAGGCATAGGGCAAGGATGTGCAGGTAATGTGCATAGGCTGGGCAAGAATGTAGAAGGATGGACAGGCAATGTGTACAGTCTAGGCAGGCAGAGTGCATGGGCTGGGCTTGCATACGGCAAGGAGGGGCAGGCAGGCTGACCAGCGCGTGTGTGAGGTGTGCAACATAGGGCATACACAGCAGCAGGCAGGGGGTGCGAGCAACAGTAGGCAGGAGCACTAGTAGTAGCTAGTGGGGGCTCGAGTAGAATCCGTGGGGCACTGGCAGCAGCCAGCGAGGGGGTGAGCAGCAGCCAGCTGGACCACAGGCAGAGCTATGCATAGGACTACTGGCTAGTAAGCCAGTGCTTACAGCATGTATGCGGGTTGGCCAGCTGCGTGCGGGCAGGTCTGCACGCAACGCACTATCGAATATGTAATTTTTTGGGGATAATTGCGGGAGATCTGACGGTCTGATTTTGACGTGTCATATATCTATGGAATCGTATTTTTGAGCACTATCCATCTGTACGGTCATTTTAACCAGGTTCTTTTATATATAAAATGTCAAATTTAGACCCTCTTCTCTCCCGCATGGGGGTTTTCTGGGTTTTCAAATAGGTGGGGAATGTTTCTAGGTTTTTTTAGTCAATCATCATCTCTGTTGATCAAAAGTCAGAAGTCACGTTCAAGATCCACATTTCATCATAGCCGGAGGAGGGTGACAATTGGGTGCCTACAATAAGATATGAGGAAAGCATGACTTTATTGGCAAAGAATGTATAAATAGGGGTATTCTGGTTAAGTCATTTGCATGAATCTACCACTTAGGGCATTGAGTGGACAAGGGGCATCGACCCCTACCCACTCCCTACCATTAAGTGGACTAACTTTAGATGGTTCATTGGTTGTTAATCTAGTAAATGTGTGAAAAAGGGGTTGGGAATTCAGGAATCCTAAAATAAACCATTTTTGGTTCAGGCACAATTCCACACCTCAAGTATTCTTCACTGTCCATTTGGACACGTTAGGGTAACCGATTGACTCGATTAAGTCCAGTGTCACCTACATCATCTCTTCGAGATTGTCTACTGCCAAGTGATTACGACTCAGTTCATATGGATCCACACAACCTTAAATCACCTGAGCAAGCCTGGGTCCACCCTGTAGAGACCTTGCAGACAGAAATGGTCGAGGTCAAGAGAGGAATAGCTCAGGTACTGCATGCACTCCAAAACCCTCCCAGGGCTAAACCGGCACAAGCTACAAGAGAGTTGGATCAGAACGGACCTATGGGTCATCGTGGAATTCTTTCCGAGTTGACTCAGGAGAACCAGAGCAAGTTAGGCCAGCCAGTCAGAGAGGAGCTTCACCTACTTGTCTGAATGGTCAATAGGGACCTATTCTAGGGTCCCTCCTCCTAGGGTAGTGATTGAAGATGAGGAAGAGGAGTTCGTCGCACATGTTTGAATGGAGACTCCAAAGAAGGAGAAAGAAAGGAAACTTAGAGAGCAATTAGATAAATTGGAGAACATTATTCGAGCGGGAAAAGGCTCAAAAAGTGAAGTAGTGGATTCTAATGAAATGAGTTACTTTTCTGGGGCAAGGATTCCTGAGAAGTTCAAATGGAAAACTAACAAATTTGATGGGTCAGGGGACCCTAAGGATCATCTCAAAGTCTTCTTTAGTATCGTCAAATCATGGCAATTTATAAACAACCAGATGGGGCAAGCCTTCATGTTAACCCTATCAGGACCAGCACTAAGGTGGCTCACCCAGTTGGGGCCTTCCCAAACTCAAGATTGGATAATAGTGGTGAAAGCCTTCACCAAGCAATACTCATACAATACCAAAGTGGATGTGAAACATCGAGAGCTTAAGACATTGAGGCAACAGCCTAAAGAAGGATTCACTGCCTTCTTGATGAGGTTTAGGGATAAGGCGGCCAAGATGGAAGATCGGCCTTCAGAAGCAGAGCAAATGGAGATGTTGATTGAGAACTTATCAAAGCCTTATTATGATGTCCTCTACTACCAACATCTACAGACTTTTGATGCCCTAATAGCCACCGGCACACGTGTGGAAAATAGAATTCTAAAAGAGGCCTAATATCATGGATCCTCCCAAGATGCAGGCAAGAACACTAAATTTGGACAGGGGAAGGGTCCCGAAACAAATGTGGTAGGTGCGGTCCAACAGTCAGTCTCGCCCGTCACCTCTTCTTCACCATTTGTGATACAAGCAGATACACCCTCTCAGAAGGCTCCTCGCCCAAGAAGACAGTTTTTTATTTGGGAATGCCCGAGATAGCAATGTATGAAAAGCTAAAGAAGCAAGGATTACTAGGGATAGTGGCTCCAAGAGTAATCAGCAACCCTCCTTCGGCATGGTATAGAGACCATGAGTATTGTGCCTACCACACTTAGAAGGGACACACCACTGAAAGGTGCATAGGCCTTCTACATGCAATACAGGATTTGGCAGATAACGGGACCATTAAAGTCAAGATTAAGCAACCTCCCAATGTCAACACCAATCCACTCCTTAATCATGTGAACAATCTAAATGAAGAAGATATAGAGAGTGATCCCACTCAACTCATTATATCCAGAGCTCAGAGGAAGCATATGAATGCCCGTAGGAAAATGATGAGTCAAAGGGCCAGAGTCATGAGGACTTCCAAAAGGAAAGAGTCATCAGATGAAGAATCAGAAGATTTGACTCCCACTGTTCATCCTTCCTCATCAATAAAAGAATCTACCGTACCATACCTCCAACCTTCACCATATGACCAACCTCCACCATATCATCAACCTTCACCACATTGTCAAGGAGAAGGAATTTCCTCATCTTATCACCCCCAATCTTTATATCCTACCCCTCACATCACATCACCTTCATACCACCCCACCTCAAATCCCTCATCACCATCATATCAATCCCATTCTCAAGGTTCGGTGTACAACCCAAAGGAAGGATGAATGGATAGGTACAATTGGAAGGATATGCTTACACTACCAGACTCCCCAAAGATGACCTTGTCAACAGGATCAGTGAATGCTTTAGGAGAAGGTCAGGATGGTGACCCCATTTCTCTAATTCAGCCCATTATATCTTCAGAGCATAATCTAGAGATGATTGAAGAAGTCATGGATGATCTCCTTAGAGTAGTAATGGCATTGGTCGTGGGAGAGAAAATCAAAGAGCACACCTCCATAATTCACATTGGGAGTGACACAGAAGATGATGAGTCTAGTCTGATCTAACTTCCAGCCAATGATGTCAAGTCTAACCCTATAGAAATCTTTTTCTCAATATGCTCTGAATACTATGAGCGTTTGGGTGTAGGAGAATTTGATGATCAAGAGGAATCTGATGAAGAGCCAAGTGAGGGGGAAATCAATGAAGAAAAAAATGATGACGATGATGATGAGGACAAGAGCGAAGATGAGAATGATGGAGATGACTCTAATTCTCAAGAAGATGATGAGTACCAGGAATGGGATGACTACTAGGGCCCTTGTCCCAATGATAAAGATGATGAATCAAGATACTATTCACCCAGGGATCTGGGAGGATATTTAGTACATGCAATTGGCGAAGATGACCCAATGATTGACCCTACCGATACAATTTAGTCAGCGCTCATGATTTATATGGAAGGAGATGAGCAAGCACCTGTCCTAAAGAGCCATTGCACCATTGAAGAAATACCAGTAACTTTCTCAGAAGGAGAAGAAGGCCCATTGCCACATCTCCTCATCCATCGAGCCATCGAACCGCTCCTGAATTGGACTAGCATTGGGGAGAATTTCAAGTTTACTCATCCTGTTGAGTCAATCAAACTGGATACCAGTGATGAAAGTGTCAAACCATCCATTAAATCTGTAGTCGAGTCAGTTGTTGAGTCTTCTGTTTATGATTTCGTGTCGGCCTCCCCTCTTGAGGAGGCCCAGAGTCCATGTATGTTAAGTCTGTTACTCCTTTCATGAATGAAATTTCTGATTCAGAGTATGACTTGCCACCTTTTTTTAATGATGATCTTAATAAATATCAAGAGTTAATAAAACAATGCAAACAAAAGAAAACCCAACCCATCCGTGAGGATACCTGGGTTATTAATCTAGGAACCGACTAATGCCTTCGAGAGGTAAAAATTGGTACCACCCTAGACAATGAAGAAGCCAAACACATGATTAGTCTTCTGAAGGAGTTCATCGAAGTCTTTGCTTGGTCTTATAAGGATATGGCTAGTATAGACCCCGACATCATGCAACATCAATTGTCGACCTACCCTGGGGGAAAACCTATAAAGCAGAAGCTCTGAAGAATGCGGCCAGAATGGAGTGAGAAGATCAGAGAAGAAGTTGTGAAGCAGTGGAATGCAGGGTTTCTATAAGGGATGAAGTACCCCCAATGGTTGGCTAATATAGTACCAGTACCAAAGAAGGATGGCAAGGTACGAATGTGTGTAGACTTCCGAGATCTTAATAAGGTAAGCCCTAAAGATGACTTCCCATTACCTCATATTGATGTATTGGTTGACAACATAGTGGGGGATGCCTTGTTATCATTTATGGATGGATTCTTATGATACAACCAAGTGAGTATGCACCCAGAGGATTATGAGAAGACATCCTTCACCACTCCATGGGGAACCTATTGTTACAAGGTGATGCCTTTTGGACTAAAGAATGCTGGGGTAACTTACCAAAGAGCAGCTATAGCCATATTGCATAACCTGATGAACAAAGATGTGGAAGTTTATGTAGATGACATGATAGTAAAGTCAAAAGATCGACAGGGGCATATTCCTATGCTAAGGCGATTCTTTAAAAGGATCAAGAAGTATCAGCTAAAGTTGAATCCTCAGAAGTGTGTATTCGGGGCAACAACAGGAAAGTTGTTAGGTTTCTTGGTGAGTGAAAGAGGCATTGAAGTTGACCCTATCAAGATCAAGGAAATTATGGAGATGCCCACACCTTGGACTAAGAAGCAAATACAAGGATTTTTTGGTCACATCCAGTATATTAGCAGATTCATAGCTCAGTTGACTACAATTTGTGAACCAATTTTCAAGCTGCTGAAGAAGGATCAGCCCACGAAATGGAATAACCAATGCCAACAAGCTTTTGACGAGATCAAAGAATACCTCATGAACCCACCAGTATTGACACCACCAGTGGAAGGAGAACCACTTCTGTTATACTTATCAATGGGAGGATACTCCATGGGCTCATTGCTAGCACAAAAAGAGATGAAAAAGTGGGCAAAACATGCTATATATTACCTCAGCAAGAAGTTCTTGGAATATAAGAAGCGGTATACATCTTTGGAAAAAACTTGTGCCACATTGATTTGGGCAACGAAAAGGCTGCGACACTACATGGTAGCTTATCCAGTACATCTGATCTCCCGAATGGATCCAATTAAGTATCTCTTTAAGAAACCAGCTCTAACATGAAGGATGGCCCGGTGGCTATTTTTACTATCAGAGTTTGACATCACCTATGTTACTTATAAGTCTATCAAGGGGCAAGCTATAGCCGATCATTTGGCCACCCACCCCACAGAAGATGGAAGAGCCCCAGATGATGCATTTCCCAATAAAGAAATCACAGCAATAGAGGAAGAAGACACAGCTAATGAATGGCAGTTGTTCTTTGATGGAGCAGATAATCAAAAGGAGTGTGACGTCAGAATATTGCTTGTCACTCCTGGTGGCCTTTACTTTCCTTCGTCATTCTAGCTTGACTTCCCCTGTACCAACAATATTACTGAATATAAAGCTTATGCTTTAGGATTAGAAACAGCCTTGACTATTTGAGTGAAAAGTATCAAGGTGTATGGAGATTCATCTATTGTCATTTTTCAGACACAAGGAAAATGGAAGACCAAAGATGAAAAGCTAAAGCGGTATCAAGAACATTTGGAATAGGTGATTGAACACTTTGAGAAGATTTCGTTCGAATACATCCAAAGAGATAACAATAGGTTCGCTAATGCCCTTGTAACCTTGACATCTATGATAAAGTGCAACCCTATGGCTAGGGTCTGACCATTCTTGGTAGAACAAAGAAGCAGGTCCATTTATCAGAATTCGGTGAACTCTCTTACTGTGGATGGTTGGCCTTGGTTCGCTTACATAGTGGATTTCATCAGAGAAAGAAAATATCCAGTTGAAGATACAAATAGAGAGAAGAAATTTTTAAGGAGATATGCCACCCAATTTATTCCTATGACGACATATAGTTATTGTGTGTGAATGAGGAACAAGCTATAACCATCATGGAGGAACCCTATATGAATGCCAAGATGCTAGCTAAAAAGATCCTTAGGCTGGGATACTATTAGAACATAATAGAAGTAGATTGGGTGGACTTTGTCAAAAAATGTCATAAATGTCAAATATTTGCCAATATCATACATATTCCGCCAATAGAGTTGCATTCGCTCAATTCTCCTTGGCCTTTCTCCACTTGGGGCATTGGCATCATCGGGAAGATCAACCCCAAAGCATCTAATGGTCACGAGTTCATCTTGGTAGCCATTGATTATTTCACCAAGTGGGTAGAAGCCCAGTCACATGCAGTCCTCACATCTGCTAAGGTGGAAAAATTCATCTAAGAAAATATCATTTCTTGATATAGAGTACCTCAAGAGTTGATATCGGATCAGGGATCCCATTTCTGGGGCAAAATATAAAGATTCCCACAAAGTTTGATATCAGAAGGCATCGTTCTACCACTTACAGGCCACAGACCAATGGGACAGTAGAAGCAGCTAACAAGAACATCAAGGTGATCCTACAAAAAATGGCTGAGACACATAAAGATTAGGCTTCTACCCACTTGCTTTATGGGCATATCAGACCTCTGTACAATCCTTGACAGGGGCAACTCCTTTCTCTTTGGCATATAGGGTTGAGGCAGTTCTACCCGTGGAAATCCTAGTGCCATCCCTAAGGGTGCTTCTTGATAATTAGTTACCTGAAGGAGAATGGATGAAGGCTAGGCACGATGAGCTTAATTTTCTCGACAAAAGGCATATGAAAGCCATGGATACCCTAAAGAAATATCAACTAAGAATTGCAAGGGCCTTCTACAAGAATGTGAAGCCCTGTCACATAGAAGAAGGTGAACTTGTTCTTCAAGAACAAAGAGCCCCAATTCATGACCCAAAATGAAAATTCAGGCCCAACTGGAGTGGCCCATTCACTGTTAAAGAGATTCCATCAGGCAAGGCTGTAAAACTCATAGGCCACAACGGTGAAGAAATACCCAGACTAGTCAACATGGATCAACTTAAGAATTATTATGTCTAATAGGGTGAATAGCCCGAACTATGTCAGACCTGATTCCTCTCAAGGGATACGCTCTCAACCATCTTAAGGCAATAAATTGGTTCCTAAATTAATGATTAAGGTATCTTAAAAGATCATCTTAGTTTGTGTCCCCCAAGAATTGCCATTTGGCATGCAAGGCCATTAGGTATCTGTCATTCACCTACGGTCCGTCAAATTCTTATCTAAGTTTCTATCCCCCAAAAATCGCCACCCGGCACCAGTTTATCAAGGCCAGTTTATTCCCCACCCTTGATAGGTAAAAAAAAAAAAAGCTTATACAATAGTGGTAAATTAGCTAATGAGTAATACTTTGATAAATCATCACATCTCTCTGCTTGTGATAACTGCAAGAAAAAGGTATGGGCTCGTTGGATGAAATATTGAGAAAATGGACCTTGGACATAAGTATAGTGGCACCAGGACTGCTAGATGAATATGTCAATGCTCAGCCGAATGGGGTGCATAGAGCTACATCACAATCTACTCCGACAGATTCCTCAGCATTAGGATGCTGATTTTCATATATTTTGGTTTGGGTTGGTTGAGATCTGTCTAACTCTCGAGGATTTCTGAGTTTATATGTTATCTCCACCTAAGGGCAAGTTGATTCAATCATCTTTGAAGAAATATCATTTAGAAGAGATTCAAGACTTTTTCGGATGGGAAAAGGAGGAAATGAAGCAATTCATCAGATATAGAAAGATTGATATTCTGAAGGTGGCTAGGATCTTCATTCAATACCTACCATCAACAAAGATCACAAGATGTTTATCTTTTATGCATGATAGCTCGCTATGTTCTCTGAACTACGGGGCATGGAGCACCAACTGTTCTAGTAGAGGTGGTAAAGCAATTGAAGAAGGGAGGAGATATCATTCTTACAGTCCTTATAGAGACATTCAAAGGAGTTGATGACATGAGCCATAGCCACAGATTTGGACTCCATCATTATCATGGAAGTCCCACCATTTTCCAACTCTAGCTACCTGATAAGTTAAAGATGATCAGGCCATTAAATGAAGCTCAACCCGGCTATCAGAGCAAGCGGGAAGTCCCAGAATTCACTCATTGTTGATTGGGAGGAGTACCTACAAGGAAGAACTATAAAGGACATTGCATGGAGATGCCCAGGGAATCAACAAGAAGATTTTCTGATGAAGACCTCCGGCTACAACTATGTTAGGTTGATGGGATTGACTCACACGTCCTTTTATTTGCCTATGTACATCAGTCGACAATATGAGCTTGAGGCAATGGACCCAGAGGAGCTAGTGAACTTTCACCCACCCCAAGAGTTGTCTCCCCACCTTGTTACTTACCCATCTTGTCTATGATAGGAAAGTTGTTCTCCTTCCCATGTAATTCACTTAGTAATAGAATGAGGAAATATTTGGATTTTCACGTTATCCCAATTATTCTAATTATGACTAGAGTTGTGGAATTGATTATGCCTAAACATTTCAAACCATTAAAAAAATATATATATTTTCTTTGTACCAAAGATAAGTTTTCATTCATAAGATGCCATAATAAAATGATGAACAAACAAAGGGGAGGGAAAAAAGGAAAAATACATATATTTGTGTTTACAGGAAATACAGAAACAAATTCCTATGGATAAAAGTCATCATCCTCACCATGCTCAGCATCATCCTCATAGAAGGCTGCAGAACTAGAGGGTCCCAATCCTAAACTCACCAACCTCTGTGCTTGGTCCTGAACCTACCTCCGCAAATGGGCATTCTCCCATCGGTAGGGAGCTAACCTTCCTCCTCAAGGCATCATTCTCCCTCTCCTGGTGGAGCATAAAGAATGATCAATAAAAGAAGCAACCAAAGAGGAAAGAGATTAAGGACGAAAGGGTACCTTCTCGACCACAACCTTAGACAAACTCTGATGCATCCTCGTAAGTTCGGCATAGAGCTTTGGAGATACCTGAGAACAAGCATGTCAATCAAAAGATTCAAGAATCAGTTAAACAAGAGGTGTTTTGATACTCACATAGTCATATAGGATAGGAAGTCCAAGGGAGGCGGTCTCTATCCACTGTGCGCTCCAAGAGTTCCAGAATGCTCGGACGTGTCACGCTGAATAAAGACCAGCCCGGGAAACCACTAAAAGGGCTGATGGCCATCCAAACAGGTCCCCTCACAACAATGGAAGACTCAACCTGAGATGAGGAGGCAGCACTTGCTCGTGACCAAGTAGGAGGGGGTGCCACATGTTGTGCCCTCCACTGAAAGAACATCAATCAGAAAAGAGAGGAATTTGAAATATGGAAAAAATGCTTAAGCAAGGAAACATACCAGTGGCCCCCTGGGACCAAATGGAGTGCAAACTGTCTCCTCCTCAAGAAAGGCTTCGTAATCTCTGTCCTGATCTAGGAAGGAGTCATCCGATACTCCTTCGGCCCATATCTCTATCTCACCCTCGAGAAGGCGCTCCGGGTTAAGCATGGTCGATTGAGGATAACAAGGAGGAGACCACACCGTAGGATCGGACCACTATAGAGTGACACACTCCCCCAGATACCAAGCATGGCCCCAGATACCTCGGAATAATGTACGACCCTTTGTCAATCGCTTGGCTCGAGAAAATTCATCAAGGTTGTAAAATTGGATGTTTTGGAATGGTCTCCAATTGACCTGGAAGGTTAAGAAGAAGTGAGTACAGCACAAGGCAAAAGAAAAACTTGACACTAAACTTAGCTTACCTTTGTCAGACTGTCCAGAAGAGAGCGAGAAGTGGTCTCGGGAGGATAACATCGGTTCCTCAATACTCGACTGTCTCCCCACCTATTAGCCATGGGGAATGGCAAACTCAGAGGATCCTCCAATACAAGGGCAAAGATCTCCAAGTGTTCATAACACCAAGGCTGAATTGAGACATCAAAATAAGGATTTGCAATGAAAAAAAAAAGAGAGAAAAAATGACAAAAGGAAATGCAAAGTTACCTAGAGAATGTAGCCCGCCCCCTTGAGGCCTCGATCTCCATATGCCAACAAGTCCAGGGTCCGCAGAAGATATGCATAGGCGCCCCAACCCCAATCCCAAGAATTGACGTCACGAATGGTCCGGAAGAGGGCTACCATGCGGATATCCACTCCACCCCGAAGGTCACTGAAAAGACACTGTGTTATAGCAAATAGAAGGAAGGAGCGAGTCACCTATGCAAGGTTACCCGAGTTCACCCTCAGGTCATTCCTCATCCGATGGGCTCTAATCACACCCAAGAGGATATGTGTCTGAGCCTCTGGAATCTCAATGCCTATCAACTCTATGAATTCCCGCACTGACAAAGTCTTAAGAATAGATAGAGGTCTCCCTCCAAAGGGTATGCGACATAGGTAAGTGGAGTCCACTTGCCCCTGTAACATATGGGGAAGCATGTCATACCACTCCCGGACTGCGTTGGGATGGCCATACCTAGCTAATGTGGGGAGTGTTCCATCACCATTCTCCTTAAAAAAATTAATAAAAAATGCAAAAATAACAAAACAATAATAAAAATGCAAAAAAAAAAAATAATAATAATAATAAATGCACAAATGAACATAAATGCAAAAATGAACAAAAAACAAGAGGGAAATGAATAATAAAAGACTTACCCATTTGCCCAACACCGCATTACATATGTGGTTTTGGGTCCTAGAGAGTGTTCGCCCAACGTACTGATCCGCGGGACTATCATCCCCCTAGGAGGATGTGCTGCATCTCTCTCCACCGGCCAGCCTGATCTCTCCTGGAGTTCTCCTCTTTCTTCTTTCAGCCATATTTTTTCAAAATTTGTAAAGAACCCCAGAAAGTTTCACAAATTGTAAAGAACCCCTGAAATTTTCATAAATTATAAAGAACCCCAGAAAGTTTTACAATTTACAAAAAGGCCCAGAAAGACTTCAAATTCTCCAAATGGCCCCCTCCTCAAGAACTATGAAGAACTTCAAGGAGAAGATGAAGAACTTCAAAGGAAAACTCAAAGAAATTTATGAAAACCCGAAGAAATGAGAAGTAACTTTGAATTTTTGAAGAAACTCAATAACTCGAGCTCACTCGCTTATGAATCGTTCCCAACTCAAGAAACTCGGAATAATGAGTGAACATGAGGGGGGGACCATTTTATGGTTAGAAAATTCATCCTCCAAAAAAAATGAGATTCTAATTCCAAGGTGCAAATCAAGAGTTCTTACCACAAAAACAAAATTCAAAATAATTTCTTGTGGTAGGTAAAATTAAAATCCCATAGAAAGTGAAATCTACTTGATAGGTAAAATCACATGAAAGTGGAAGGTGAAATCTTAATTTGTGAGGTCGATGGAAATTATCACACAAAGTTCAAAGTTCAAGAGCTAAAAATCTAAGTTCAAGATTCCAAATCAAAAGCTAAGAAGTTCAAGAGCTAGAAATCAAAGAATCAAGAATCCAAATCAAAAGTCAAAATTCAAAGTTCAAAATTCTAAATCAAGAAGTAAACTTTTAAGAATCAAGGACCCAATTTTCATTGACCTGGCCCCAGGTGGCCCAATTTCATTGACTCGGCCCTAGGTGGCTCAATTTCATTGACCTGGCCCCAGGTGGCCCAATCTCATTGAACCAGCCCCAAGTGGCCCAATCTCATTGACTCAACCCCAGGTAGCCCAATCTCATTGACTTGGCCCCAGGTGGGCCAATCTCATTGAATCAGCCCCGAGTGGCCCAATCTCATGAATCTATTCCTAGGACTGGCAGAAGGAAGTCCAGCCTAGGAAGAGCATTTCAAAGCATTAACATCTTTTGTAGGGAGGGCTCAAATCTCTGCAAATGATGGATCAAAAACATTTTCAAGCACTAACATCTTTTACAGGGAGGGCTCAAATCTATGCAAATGATAGATCAAGAACACTTTCAAGTACTAACAAGTTTTGTAGGGAGGCCTCAAATCTTTGCAAATGATGGATCAAGAACATTTTCAAGCACTAACATCGTCTACAAGGAGGGCTCAAATCTCTGCAAATGATGATTTCATGTACTAACATTTCCTACAGGGAGGGCTCAAATCTCTGCAAAATGTTGGTTCAACATCTTCTAGCAGGATTGAAAAGGGTTCAAATTTATTTCCTACAATTGGCAGCTCAGGTAAGTCTTCAACTTTAAAGTAAGTAAGAAATATTATCTGTTGCATTTTCAACTCCGTCATTGGTGAGCAAGATGATGGCAGTACATGCTCTGGGTGACAAAATGTGGTAGTTCTTTTCTTTGTCCTTCGATTGTTGGCACAAGCTTGACCAAGAGGGTATACTAGACACCCAATTCAGTCGGTCTTCCCGCTATGATTGTCACACCGTTCACCGAACGGGCGGTGCCCGAGTTAACACCGGTTAACCCAAACTGCCAGGATCATCGAATCTTGTATTCCACCCGCATACACATACTAACATCAATTCATCGGATCAGCGGAAGACTAAGTTTTACATAAATAATTCCCATATACTTGATACCCAAATGATGATACCATAAATATATACATTTGGGCCGAAGGCATAAATATATACACAAAAGAATAAAGTTCAAATATCAAGTATATACAAGAATTAATCAAAATCATCAGTACGGCTCGGCTCGGTCTCAAAGTGGAGCTCTTCGGCCTCGGCTACTGTCTCATGACCAGACCCTCACCTGTCTCGCCGTGCTCAAACTCCTCGAGGTCCACAGTCCTCCTCGGGATACTCATGTGGGACCCACCCCATCTCCTCGGATGCATGACCTGCAAAATCATCAAAAAAGGGGTGCACACGTGGGATGAGCTCACTAGCTCGATAAGTAGAGAGGTGGACCACACACAGATCCACACATCACAACACATCATATGCACTATATGCCATGCTATTCATTTTAAATCACATACACCTAATCAATCATTACTAAGTCTTTGGTTTAAGTGCTACTACAACCACGGTCTTGGCGTATACTCGTGCGACCCAGAACTCCCTCCTGATCGCCCATAGGGCTGTTGGAGAAGGCCCACCGTGAGTACTCGGAAAAATAAAGACAATGCCGTCCACCGGCTCTCAGAAATGTAAATAAATTAAATGGCAGTCTTGACTCCATCAATTTAAAAGCGATCGATTGGCCCTCTTGAAATACCACGGGGTTGCATTGTCCTACATGACTCATGGGCGTAATGCCTAACCGCCACGTGTCGACAACCGCGACCTGCTTCCCCAAATGGCAACCCAACACCTTAACCCTGTTGGGAAGGGATCGTAGTACGGGATGGTGAGAATCCTAATACCGCATGCTCCTATATGTATACTGCATAGTGCCTCCGTGTCCCATACCACGGGCCACCAATGCATTACGTTTCCAAGCCGACCACGGCATCTAGTCTACCAATGCATTATGCATCATGATGTACACATTCAACATATAACATCTCATTCAATTTGCATTTGAAAAGTAAACATAGCATAAATGCACATCAATGGGTGAAATGACTAATCTATATAGCATATTCATGATGACATGACTAAATTAGATATAGTTATATGAATGCCAAACAAATGCCTCGAACAAGGCCAACGTCCTCTCTCCACTTACATTGGCGTACAAAATTCCCTTCGATGCGGGTGAGATCCGGAGGCGAATCGGGTAGGATTTGGTGAACCTAACATAATTGAGAGGGGTTAGTACTTCACCATTTAGAATCAAAATTAATGAGTTCCGGCGTCAAAATCGTGTTTAGAGCGTCGAAAGAAGGTCACGTCCGATTTGGGCTCGATCGGACCTAAGAATCACATTCGGCCCTCGGTGGGTCGACGGTGGGTTGTCTACCCACCGGTCCTACCCTTGGTTTGGGACGGCGGGTATGGACCCCCGTCCTACCACCGATTTGGCAGAACCCCCTGGTCCTCTCGGTGGGTGCTTCTCGCGGTAGGACCCGGTTGTACCCGTCGATTTTGGCGGAAAAACCCCAGTTTCTTCTCAACTTCCTCCATTCCTTGAGGACCCAAATAGGGCTTTTCTCAACCCATTCTTCACACCTTTAAAGTCCTATAGGATAGTTCTAGCTTAGATCTAAGTTAGATTCAAGTGAGAAGAACCATCTTACCTTCTTTGCTCAAGAATGACTTCAAACCCTTCGAAAACACTTCCAACTCACAATGCTCCTTCTACCGTGTCAATATCTCTTCAAATCCTTCAAGATCAACACATAAATCATCTATTAAACCTTAGATTCATCATTTCAAAGGGTGTTTACAAGATCTTAAGAAACCATACTCGAATCAAGGGTTTAAAGCGTGGGTATGGTTAATGTTCATAAAACCCAACTTTTCTTACCTCCAACTGTAGATCTCGAGTTGAAGATTACTCTTCCGGCACCGGAATGGCAAGATCGAGCTTGGCGCATAAATCCTTCCTTTCTTCCTCTTCCTTTCTTCTTCCCTTTCTTTTCTCTCTCCTCTTTACTTTTCTCACCAAGCGTCGAGGGTAATAAATGGAAAGAAAGAAGTCATAAAGCTTTATATACTATTCCTAGTTAAGTGAATAGTGTTGGATGGAGTCACTCGGTGGGTGGGTGTACCCACCGTTATACCCACGAGAGTCAAGACATGGGATTTTGACCGGTTGGGACCTCGGCTCGGACCCCACCCCAAACATACGATGTAGCATACGTATATACCTTAAAATACGGATATAATACTGTTTATCCGTACATAGCCTTATGGTAGGTGCATACACGGTTTGGGCACTCCGTCTCTTCGGCCTTGGCTCGGACTTGTCGGGCCAGCCGGTGTTAAGGTCACCCGTGCCATCATAGCCCATAAGGAACCGCTCTAATATCCTCGGCTCGGTTCTGCATAGTTAAACCGGTTCAACCACAAATCGACGGGTTTAAGAAGCGGGATATTACATTACCCCCTTACGAAAAATTTAGTCCTCGAAATTGCGTGCACTAGTTGATCAAAAGATGAGGGTACTTGGCTCGCATTTCTTCTTCTACCTCCCAGATGCTTCTTCAAGTGAATGGTCAGCCCATCGCACCTTTACATAGGAAATGGAGGCGGTTGCGAAGGGTTTTCACTTTTCGGTCTAAAATCTCAATTTGGCGTTACATGTAAGTCATATCGGCTTCTAGATATCCTGTTCCACGGGTAGTACATGAGATGGATCATGCACGTACTTCTTGACATGGATATATGGAATACATTGTGAACATTTCCAAGCGAAGGTGGCGAGCAAGCATGTAGCTCTTGAGCCAACCCGGACAAGATTTCAAATGGCCCCATGTATCTTGGGCAACTTCCCTTTCTGTGAAACCTTTGCAAACCTTTAGTAGGAGAGATCTTGAAATACCTTTTCTCTGGCTGAAATTCAATCTCCTTCTGCGGTGTCGATAGCTCTTTTGCGGATGAGTGCTTTAATCCGTTCTCTAATAACGTCGACCTTGTCACAAGTCATTTGGATCATCTCGAGGTCCTAACATTCGCGTTCACCTACCTCATCCCAATACAAAGGAGTTACGCACTTTACGCCATATAACGCCTCATATGGAGCCATCCCAATTGTAGCTTGGTAGCTGTTGTTATATGCAAACTCCATAAGAGGTATATATTCTTCCACTGCCACTCATCTCCATTGCACAGGCCCGAGCATGTCTTCTAATATCTGTATGGTTCGCTCCATGACCATCCGATCGTGGGTGAAAAGCGACTCAAATTCAGCTATGATCCCAAGGCACGTTAAGCTTTTCCAAAATCTGGAAGTGAACCTTGGGTCCCTATCGAAACAATGCTCACTTGGCACTCCATGTAAGCCACTATGTTGTCCATGTAAAGTTGTGCTAGTTTGGTCATGGAGAACTTGGTCTTGATAGGAATGAAATGAGCGGTCTTGGTAAGCCGATCCACAATCACCCATATCGCATCCATTCCCTTGGGTGTACTTGGTAGTCCGGTGTGAAGTCCATTGTAATCCTTTCCACTTCCATTACATGCTGGGGTGGCTGAAGGTACCATAAGGTCGATGCCTTTCGCTTTTACTTTACGGGGTAAGACAAGTCGCCACATATAAAGCTATGGTGACTTTCATGCTTGCCACCGATAACTCTGTTTGAGGTCTTTGTACATTTGGTACTTCGGGTGAAGTGAGTACTCGGAGCTATGTGCTTCTCTCACGATTTTATCTGTATATCCAAATATCAGATGCGCATAATCTGTCTCGAAACATCAATGCCCCATCACTAGCTAAAGTAAAATCTGGGTCGTTCATTGTTTGGTCTTGAACCTTAACTCTAATCCGCTGCAATTCGGGATCCAAAGGTTGCTTCACTATCACCTCTTGCCTAATTGCCGGATGCACCTGTAGAGCCGACAAGGATACCGTCAACCATTTAAGGTTTTCTGGTTGAGGTTCAAGCTCTAAGGTTGCCCCTTCATACAAGAGGGTTTCATCCATTAGCATCGCCTCTTGCACAAGTGGTGAGTGACTGCTAAGTATGAAGCGACCGATCGTGTCTTCCGACTTAATGCATACGCCACTACATTAGCCTTGCCGGGATGATCTTGAATATCGCGTCATAATCCTTCATGAGTTCAAGCCATCTCCTCTTCTCATGTTCAGACCCTTTACGAGTGAAGAAGTATTTCAGGCTTTTGTGGTCCTTGTATATTTCACACTTCTCCCCTACAAATAGTGTCGCGGATCTTAAGGGCAAAAATGAGTCCGCTAGTTCCAAGTCATGAGTGGGGTAATTCTTCTCATATTCATTTAGTTGTCGGGATGCATATGCTATTACCTTCCGCGTTGCATGAGAACACAACCCAAACCAACTTTGGAAGCATCGGTATAAACTTTCATTCCACACTGCCCTCGGGAATAGTCGGACCGAGGCGGTCACCAACTTCTCTTTCAATTTTGGAAGCTCTTCTCACATTCCTCCCCGATCGAATTTCACACCCTTTTTGTCAACTTGGTCATTGGTCTTGAGATCCGAGCAAAATTCTCGATGAAAGCCGGTAATATCCGCCAAACCCAGAAGCTTCTAATTTTAGTAACATTCTTGGGACTTTCCCATTCCACTACTGTTTTTACCTTAGCGGGATCTACTTGATTCGACTTTAGACACTCGTGCCCGGAATCCAACTTGTTCAAGCCAAAATTCACACTTGTGTACTTGGCAAACAATTGTTGATCTCTCAACCTCTGTAACACCATTCTCAAGTGTTGAGTGTGCTCCTCTTCGGTCTTGGAGTAGATCAAGATATCATCAATAAAAATAATTACCCATTTGTCGAGCACATCTGAAATACTCGATTCATTAGATCCATAAATTGCCGGTGCATTGGTTAACCGAAGGATAACACTAGGAACTCATAATGGCCGATCGAGTCCTAAATGCTGTTTTGGGTATATCACTACTCTTTATCTTGAGCTGATAATAGCGGATCGAAGGTCTATCTTTGAAAATACTACGGCTCCAAGCGATCAAATAAATCATCAATGCGTGGCAATGGATACGGTTCTTAATGGTCAGCTTATTCAACTCCGGTAATCTATGCAATACGCAAACTACCATCCTTCTTCTTGACAAACAACACGGGCACCCCAAGGTGAAACACTTGGCGAATAAACCCTTTTCCAATAGTTCCTATCGCATCGCAACTCCTTCAATTCATGGTGCCATCCTATATGGAGCCTTAGATACGGAGCTGCCCGGAGTCAAGTCTATGGCAAACTCCAACTCCCTATCGGTGGTAAATGCATCGGATCATCCGGAAAACATCGGAAACTCTTTGACCACCTTTACTTCTTCTAGCGGTGTAACTCTTGCATCAACATCAGTCCGAGGCTATGAAACCCTGACATCCACTTTCTAGCAACTTTACCGCTTGAAGAGCGGAGACAAGGACCTTCTTCACCCTTTTTATTGTGTTTGCTCGGTATACCCACTCTTTCCCTTCGTCATCTGTTACCTTAATCAGCCTTTCCGCACAGATCACGTTAGCTCGATGAGCCGACAACCAATCCATACCCAATATAACATCAAAATTCTGCATATTGAACTTAATGAGTTGTGCATCAAAGTTCTTCCCACTAATCTCTACCGGGCATGGTCCATACACTTCCTTCAACTGTGCAATTTTACCAGTAGGCATACTAACAATCATTCCCTGGTCTAGGATCCTGGGTGACATCCCAAGCTTCCCTACAAATCTCTTAGATGCGAATGAATGAGTAGCTCCTGAGTCAAATAAAACATAGGCTGGTATGCCCGATATGGGTAGGATACCTAATATAACAATGTATATAATTTCAGCAGGTCATCAATATTAACCATAATGAACTTCTTAATTTAAAATGTACCTGCTACAACTTCTGTACTAGCCTCAGCTTCCTCGGCCGATAGGGCATACATCCTTCCCTGCGGTTGATTGCCTCGAGGTAAGGGAGGTCGGTAAGCAGAGGGCTGGCTGGAGGGCAAGGCTGGTCGGGACCGACAGTCTTTCGCATAATGCCCATAGGAATGGCAGTTGAAGCAACGAATCTGAGACGTCGGAACTGGAGCGGGGCCCCTCTGCACTTGACCCGATGCAGATGAAGGTCGAGGTGGCCTTGGAGCTGTAGGAGCCACACTAGTGTTAGCAACAGAGGTTGAACCAACCACCAACGGCCTAGGAGGATAGCGGATGGCCTATAGGGCTGCCAAACATAGGTCCCGAACTATATGATCCACGGTATGCCTTGGGGGAAATTTTCCCCCATCGGGAATGGATTTGATCTCTTCCAATCCGAGTGAGGGACTGTCACCCTTTGCTTATCTTCCATTGTTTTGGCCTTCTGTACAATCTGGCCATATTCGGTCAAATCCAAGACTTCAAGTACAGACCCGATCGATGCTTTTAGGCCTTTTAGGAACCTTGCTGCCTTCTCTTCAGCTGTTCGCATATGCCTTGGGGCAAAATGGAACAAACTCTCGAATTGTTGATGATATTCAAGGACGGTTTTACCTCCTTGAGTTAAGGCCATGAACTCAGTCTCCTTCCGATCTCTGAAACTGCGCGGATAATGGTTATCCAAGAACAATTCCTTGAACTGCTCCCAAGTAGGTTCTGGATGAGCAGCCATTAATATAGGTTTGGAGGCTTGCCACCAAGAATTTGCCTCTTTCTTGAGTTGTAACCCAGCACAAATGAGCTTCTGGGCATCCGTGCACTCAAGCACCTCAAATATCTTCTCCAGTTCTTGGATCCATTGATCCGGTTCTAGAGGATCACTCCCCACCTTAGAGAATACCGGTGGTAAGTTCCTCTTGAACGACTCCACTACTCTTGACGTATTACTCGTCGCCGGGAAATTAGGAGCATAGGCAGGATAGTAGGAGTATGGATGAGGCATCCCATGTTGAGGAATACCGAATGGTGGGATTGGAGGTGTACCCACTTGTGGTCCCGTTCCCGACCCTACAGGTGGGTCCTTCGGAGTGAGTACCCGGGGAGGTTGACCCGGTTGAGAGAAATCCAACTGTTCCTGGATGGCAGTCATAAATGCTTGCTGTTGCTGAAGCATTTGTTGTTGGAAAGCTTGTTGAGACTGCTGAATTATTGTAGCAACATCTCCGGTGTGAAAACCCGGTGGAGGTCGGAGTGCATCAGGTGGGTCCCCATGTGCCCCACCCGACCAAGGGTCTCTGGAGGTAGTGGAGGTGAGGTATGCCTCCGAGCGGACCCTCTAGGATTTTGTGGTCGACCGACCCGCGAGGACCCAGGTACCTCGGGCATTACTACCGGATCTAATCGTACCATCGTATCCACTGCACTGGAACATATCACACACCATATTGGTTAACACCATAGACTGATTTAGGCACACAATCATATGCCATTATATGAGGTGTTGTAGTCTATGATAGCTGTAATTAATCATAGCTCAATTCCAAGATACGAGCAAAGTTCACAACATACATGCTAATGGTCCCACTTGACCGTAGCATATTGATCATAGGATTAATATCCACCATAAAACCAATGAAATCATAATAGGAGAAGAGAATGGAAAAAGACAAAGAAGGAAAATTTTCAAAATGTTAAAATTTTCCCCCATCCAAACGGTGGGATGAACGTGGTAGGGACCCGCGGTCGACCATGTCCCAACACCCAAACCGGCGGGTGTCACGCGGTAGGGACCCTGGTCGACCAGGTCTTGCCGTGTTAAATCACGACAGGGCGAAAGGCCTGTTTTGTCTGTCGCTCTCACCCTCTCCCCTCTCTTTCTTCCTTTCCATCTTGGACGATTTTGGGGGTCTACTCGGCACTCCTACTCGCGATTCCACTCATCCACACGGCGCTTTAGTGAAGAGTCAACTCGTCTTCATCCAAGTAAGTTCTTCTTCTTCTCCTTTTTCCAGAATTTCAAATTGGGTGAATTACTTGAATAGGATTTACTTTTTAGGCTTTCTTTCTCTATTTTTCACCATAGTATAGTCGTTCCATGTGTTTATGATGATTCCACTGTGCTCATTCGTAGCGTATAGGAATTATCTCTCTCTATTTGGAGAAAAGCCCCAAATTGGTGCCTAGGTTCCCAAATTTGGGGTTTCTTCAATCTAAATCTTTGCTCCAATTGCGACTCCTTTGTGATGCATTTCGCTTGTTTATGCTAGATATGATTTAGATTTCATTGAATCATCCATTATGCTTGAAATCCCCATGTATTCCCCATGAAAATTCCTATTTTTGTCTTGGTTTCCTAAATTTTCATCCCATACTTGTATTCTTCTAATTCCATAACCTATTTGGGGTATGTTCTTGCAAATTCGACATCCCACTACGGTGGCATTTCGTTCTAGACCCTAGGTTTCAAACTTTCCCTCCATTCAGTTCCAATTTGCACAATGGACTTGAATTTCCCCATTTCATTCATGCCTATTGCTTTTTGTCCTTTCTTTGTCATTTCTTGTTTGGCACATTTCCATGCGTTGCCATCACCATGTTTCATGTCATAAGTTTTCTATCCTTCCTAGATCGTTGCGTTCCCATTTTGGGAATTGGGTTTTGATTTCCCTTCTTTAATGCTCTTGTCTTTTCTTTTGTATAACCCCACTTCCCTTTTCTTATTGCGGGATGTCTTCACGCCGCAGAGGACCATCTTCCTCTGGCGTTCGACAAGACCACCGCTTCTAAGCGGAAAAGTGCGGAGACCAGACTTCAGCTCCTCGCAGGAAGACTGGACTCGCTGGTCGACCCTTCGACTATGATGAGGAGCACTTCACTAGTGCGAGGCATGACCTAACGGCCTAACTTCTAAGGGGCGTGTTGATGGAAAAGACCGTGGTAGTCGAGGACTTCCACAAGGCCAAGCCAGAGAGGTTCTCAAGATTGGCCGGACTCTATTCTTCAGTGGACCGGCGTGCTCGAGCAGCTCGTCGGTCGGTTCTATTGCAACTCGGAGGTGTCGACAGACGGAATTCACTATCGGCCACTGGTGAAGGGAGTGGATATCCAGCTGACGGTAGGCACCTTGGCCAGCATATTGGGTATATCGGCGGTGGGACACCGATACTACAGTCCCCCCAGGAGTAGGCCTCAGGGACCGTTCATGAGCATGGAGACGCCGGACTTCATCTACGAGACCATCTGCGGCAGCAGCAGTCGCCAGAGTCCGAGACATCTTTCTTCCACGAGGTCCGCCTCTTCGCCGGTTGATTCGTTCAACCTGCTCCCGAGGAGGTCATCGGAACGTAGGTTTCATGGCGGCTTTTATTGCATTTTGTATCTTTCGGCCACAGAGGGAGGCGGGAGCACTTGTGCCTTCCTATATCATCCTCGAGAGATGGAGCACCATGCTTCCCACCGAGGACGGAGGATTCCCTGGCACGGGATCCTCACCAGAATCTTCGAGTTCTTGGGTGAATCGAGCGGAGAGGAGGGAAGACTCCGCCGATAGGTTCGATCGAGCAACCTCTTGAAGATGAGTCTCCATACCTCATGGATTCACCTCCTAGATCGGGAGCTCGAGAGGTAGGGGTAGGAGGGCTGCCCTATGGTAGATGTCCCCATGGAGGAGGAGTCCAGTGAGGAGGATGAGGACTACGCCTCGGGCGAGGAGGAGGAGCCGATGGGCGGCAGCATTCCTGAGGAGGCACCTCAGAGTCGAGAGGTCCAGTCCTAGTTCTTCCGAGCTGCAGCCCCACCATATGGAGCCCCACCACCGGGAGTGGTGACTACGACTATGAGGACGGGCAGCCTCCATGCGGCCTTGCAGGATGGCAGTTCGACATCGAGGCGGTGGACGAGATTGCCTCGTGCACCACCTTGGAGGATTCCTTCCGTAGGCTGGGTCAGGACTTGGACACCAGGGCCACCGCTATCTCAGCAGACTATGGCCGGCTTCGGAGGGAGGTACGGGTGGTGAACGCGAGGTTCGATTACTACGATCATCACTTCAACGTCAACTCTAGGCCTCCGGCGAACGTGGTGATCATCGACGATGATGACGACGACCAGTGAGGGATTGGCTTGCCCACACTAGCTGTTTATCCATTTTCTCTCTTTTTGTAGACATTGTGTATTTATTTATCTCATTCCTTGTAATTGCAATGTAACTTGATTTCTTTTATGGAATAAAATATCTTTGGATAATGGATTGTGATGGTGTTTTCATATGTGGAATACATGTGTGGTTTTGTGGTGATGTGATTTTTCTATCTGTGCTCTTGGTTATATTATTATCTGTTGTTTATCAGGTTTTGTGTAAAATTTTTGGAAATCCCATTTTACGCCGTTATGCTGCCGAAATTTCGTCAAAATAGTACTTTATAGGTTATAGTACCAACCTAATTACCTTTTATCTACACTCACGCATGCCATGAATGCAACTTATAATATAACCCCACTTTTATACTTTCTTTCTTTGACTTTTAAATCTTTAAAGCTTTTATCTTTACCCAACCCCATTTTTCCTATTATAGAATCTACGGGATTCTAATGGTATCTTTGTGAGTGAGAGCGAGCATCACGCCTCGATACCACCGCTTGTCACACCCGCTCACCTCGAACCGGAGCGGTGACCGAGTTAACACCGTTAACCCAAACCTGCCAGATCATCGACATCAGATTCCACCACAAAGATACACATACTAACATCAATTCATCGATCGAGGAAGACTAAGTTTTACTAAATAATTCCCATATACTTGATACCCAAATGATGATACCATAAATATATACATTTGGGCCAAGGCATATATATATACACAAAAGAATAAAGTTCAAATATCAAGTATATACAAGAATTAATCAAAATCATCGAGTACAACTGCTCGGTCTCAAGGGAGCTCACTGCCTCGAACTGCTCAGAGACAGCCTCACACGCAGCATCGCCGTGCTCAAACTCCTCAGGGTCCACCGCCTCCTCGATACTCGACTGTGGGACCCACCCCATGCTCCTCGATGCATGACCGCAAAATCATCTAAAAAGGGGTGCACACGTGGGATGAGCTCACTAGCTCAAGAAGTAGAGAGGTGGACCACACACACATCCACACATCACAACACATCATATGCACTATATGCCATGCTATTCATTTTAAATCACATACACCTAATCAATCATTACTAAGTCTTTGGTTTAAGTGCTACTACAACCACAGGCGCGATACTCGGATCGAGCCGCGAACTCCCTCCTGACACGCCCATAGGGCTGTTGGAGAAGGCCCACCGTGAGTACTCGGAAAAATAAAGACAATGCCGCCACCGCTCTCACGAAATGTAAATAAATTAAATGACAGTCGACTCCATCAATTTAAAAGCGATCGATTGGCCCTCTTGAAATACCACCGGGTTGCCAATGTCCTACATGACTCGCGGGCGTAATGCCTAACCGCCACAAAGGTCCGACAACCGCCCGCTTCCCCAAATGGCAACCCAACACCTTAACCCCTGTTGGGAAGGGTCGTAACGGATGGTGAGAATCCTAATACCGCATGCTCCTATATGTAGTCGATCAAGATAGTGCCTCCGTGTCCCATACCACGGGCCACCAATGCATTCGCTTCCAAGCCGACCACGGCATCTAGTCTACCAATGCATTATGCATCATGATGTACACATTCAACATATAACATCTCATTCAATTTGCATTTGAAAAGTAAACATAGCATAAATGCACATCAATGGGTGAAATGACTAATCTATATAGCATATTCATGATGACATGACTAAATTAGATATAGTTATATGAATGCCAAACAAATGCCTCGAACAAGGCCAAACGTCCTCTCTCCACTTACTGAGCGTATAAGGATTCCGTTCGATGACGGTGAGATCCGGAGCGAATCGGGTAGGATTTGGTGAACCTAACATAATTGAGAGGGGTTAGTACTTCACCATTTTAGAATCAAAATTAATGAGTTCCGACGTCAAAATCGTGTTTAGAACGTCGAAAGAAGGTCACACGTCCGATTTGGGCTCGATCGGACCTAAGAATCACATTCTGGCCACTCAGGTGGGTCAGACAGGTGGGTTGTCTACCCACCGGTCCTACCCCACTTGGTTTGGCCAGAACCCCCGTCCTCTCGTGGGTGCTTCTCAGGGTAGGGACCCCGGTTGTCACCCGGGTTTTGGCGAAAACCCGCTTTCTTCTCAACTTCCTCCATTCCTTGGGGACCCAAATAGGGCTTTTCTCAACCCATTCTTCACACCTTTAAAGTCCTATAGGATAGTTCTAGCTTAGATCTAAGTTAGATTCAAGTGAGAAGAACCATCTTACCTTCTTTGCTCAAGAATGACTTCAAACCCTTCGAAAACACTTCCAACTCACAATGCTCCTTCTACCGTGTCAATATCTCTTCAAATCCTTCAAGATCAACACATAAATCATCTATTAAACCTTAGATTCATCATTTCAAAGGGTGTTTACAAGATCTTAAGAAACCATACTCGAATCAAGGGTTTAAAGCGTGGGTATGGTTAATGTTCATAAAACCCAACTTTTCTTACCTCCAACTGTAGATCTCGAGTTGAAGATTACTCTTCCGGCACCGGAATGGCAAGATCGAGCTTCGGCGCCACTGAAATCCTTCCTTTCTTCCTCTTCCTTTCTTCTTCCCTTTCTTTTTCTCTCTCCTCTTTACTTTTCTCACCAAACGTACGAGGGTAATAAATGGAAAGAAAAGAAGTCATAAAACTTTATATACTATTCCTAGTTAAGTGAATAGTGTTGGATGGGTCACTCAGGTGGGTGGGTGTACCCACCTGTTATACCCACCTGAGAGTCAAGACATGGGATTTTGACCAGGTTCGGACCTCGGCTCGGACCCCACCCCAAACATACGATGTAGCATACGTATATACCTTAAAATACGGATATAATACCTGCTTATCCGACATAGCCTTATGGTAGGTGCAGTACACGGTTTGGGCACTCCGCCTCTTCGGCATCGCTCGGACTTGTCGGGCCAGCCGGTGTTTAAGGTCACCCGTGCCATCATAGCCCATAAGGAACCCGCTCTAATATCCTCTGGCTCGGTTCCTGCATAGTTAAACCGGTTCAACCACGAAATCAGACCGGGTTTAAGAAGCGGGATATTACAATGATGATATATGGATCTTAGACACGACCTTTTACTTCCAATCGACAGAGATGATAACTGACTGGTGCAACTATTCCTAGGAGCATTCCATACTTACCCCAAATTCTCAGAAAACCCACGTGAGAGAAAAGAAGGGTTCAATTATGACATTTCATATACGAAGGAATCCTGTCAAAGTGACCGCACAAATGTATAGTACTTGGAATTACGATTCCAATG
>CM040970.1:15990626-16257352 GCA_022985045.1 Macadamia tetraphylla | reverse complement strand
AGGATTTAATATGGTTCCCATGCACGGGAAATATCTTGGGCAAATCTAAAAAGTCATTGTTCTCCAATGTCATTGAGAGAGTGCAGTCCAAATTAGTGGGTTAGAAAGAAAACCTTTTGTCTGCTACTGGTAAGGAAGTCCTCAGACAGTTTGTGGCCACTAGCATTCCCCTTTATCCCATGTCAATGTTTATTCTCCCTATCACTGTCTGTTCCAGGCTAAACACACTTCTAAAACATTTTTGGCGGAAAGACAAAGAGGGAAAGGGTATCTTTTGGATCAGTTGGGATAAATTGTGTAGGAGGAAATCATTAGGTGGCCTTGGGTTTAGGGACTTTAGGTCCTTTAATCTGGCTCTTTTGGCTCACCTATGTTGGTGTCTGTTGTCCAATAAGGATGCCTTGTGGGTTAAAGTCCTCAAGGGAAAGTATTTCCCAAATTCTTCCTTCCTTGATGCCCCCATAGAAACTCTTGCTCTTGGGCTTGGTGAAGCCTCCTAAAAGGTAGGACTATTCTCTTAAATGGTCTTCGCGGGAAAATTGGTGATGGAAAATCCACAACCATCTATCATGATGCTTGGGTTCCCTCTTTCCCTAATGGCAAGTTAACGGGTCCACCCCTAATGCAAACCTTCACTTGGTGGAGGATCTCATCTTGCTCCCTTCTAGACAATGGAACACTTCCCTTATTAATTACTCCTTCACCCCCATTGAAGCCCATGCAAACCTGCAGATTCCTCTTAGGAGTTGTCTTAATCAAGATAGTTGGTTTTGGGGACAAACTATGAATGGTAATTTTTCTATTAAGAGTGCCTATTATCTAGCATTGCATATGGTTTCTAATAGCCCAACAAGCTTACCATCCCCCTCTAGTTCGGGCTTTTGGAGAGTGTTGTGGAATTTGAAAATTTTTCAAAAATGAAAATGTTTTTGTGGAGATGTAGCTTCGAATGCCTTGGTTAAATCAATTACTTTATATCAAATCTTGCTCCCACACCCCTTATTGCCCCATTTGCCATCAAGAGGAGGAAACTATTTTGCATGCCCTATTTGGATGTTCTTTTGTAGCTGCTTGTTGGAAGGCTTCTCCCTTCAGGCTTGATGCATCCTTTCTTCAGATTGCTAATTTCTGTGCTCTGATCGATTTCTTGATTTTGAATTTCAAGAATGCCCTTGACCAGCACAATTGTCAAATTCAATGGTCCTTACTTCTTTGGCAAATTTGGAAATCAAGAAATCAGGTAGTCTTTAACTTTGCTTCACCAAATTTGAAGTCTACTATTTCAGCTTTTCATCATTCTATTGAAGAGAGCAGATTGGGTATGGTTCGCATTGCTATTTCTTGCCCTCCCTTCATAATAACCGTCCTCATTTCTTAGATGCTGATTTTCAAATTTTATTTCTCTCGCAAGACAGTGCTTTTGCTTTTGTTGATGGAGCGTGGCTATCAAACTCCCAGAAAGGTGCAAGAGGTGCAATTATATATGACAGGGGAAAGATGTTCATCAGAGCGAAGTGCAAATCTGGTTGGGCTCATTCAGCTACAGCCATGGAAGCTGAAGGAGTCCGTGATGCTCTTCTCTTAGCTAAAACCTTAGGGCTCTCTGTTTTGTTGATCTTTTTTGATTGCCAGCCTCTTATCCAGGCCCTTAACGACATCTCTACCTCTCTTGATTGGGCATCTTTATAAATAGTTGATGATATTTTGGTACTTTCTCTTGATTTTGTTTCAGTTCTTTTTTGTTTCATTCCACGTAGTTCTAATAGGGAAGCCCACTTCCTGGCAAGCGGTGCTCTTAAATTTTGTCTTTCTCATACTTGGTGGATTCAACCTCCACCTTTCCTTGTAAATAACTCATATCTCGGCAGGAGTTCCTTCTTGTCCTATTTTTTTTTAATAACATTTCGTTTCTGTCCAAAAAAAAAAATAATAGCATTGTTAACCATAAGATATTAATATTGTGAGAATAATAAAATCTATAATAATGTTAAAATAACATGAGAAAGTGTTATGTTGTACTTAGACTAGCATAATACAACTGTATTCAAAGTTGATCCTTTTGTAAATGAATGATTTCAATGATAATATTCTATTATTATTATTATTACTACTACTTTTACTATTATTTTTATAAAAACTAATAAGGTAGCTCAAGGCTCAAGCAACCATTACCAACCATCGGCTGAGGCCTAAGACTTGTCTTATCTCTAGAAACTTTCTGCAAGTGAATGGTAGAATAGATTAAAGATACAACCTAAGAACTTTGCAAATTGGAGATGCCACTTTGGGCATTCTATCATCTCTTCCCTCCTCACTATTAATTAAGAGTTCTTAGAATCTTACAAAGTTTTTTATTATTAATTTTTTGGTGGACCCATTTCTTTAGTTTTGCGAACAACTCCTAGTACTCCTTTTGGTGTTATTATGCCTTCTTATTTCTTTTGTTTCCTTTTAAAATTACACTCCTCTTTTTACTCATTGTTAGTTATGCATGTCTAGGTGTTTACAGGGTGAATCATACTATATCAAGTTTGTTTTGGCTTAAATATGCACCAGTGCCGCCCTTTAACAGTGTAACTCTTAGGTAAGAAACCTATAATGCTAGTAATTCTATTTTATTTGTTGTGGGATTCTTCTTTCATCTTTCCAAAGTCCTACATCTTTTCCCTTATGTTAGTTTCTAACTGGTGATTCATCCTTTAACCCCTCTTTAAGTCCCAGGGGTCACATATGTATATATATTATAAACAATGTCATATTAATAATCTTACTTTCATTGCACCTGGCTAAAAGCAACAAACTCCACTCAAAAGTCTGAATATCTGGGTTGTTATAGTATTATTGTTGTTTACCTTTTGTCCTTCCCAACCTTAAGGAACATATATGGAGATCGAGATCAAACAAGGACCATCTAAAACACAAGAATATAATCTCTCCTTTCCATGGATCCTCCCCTTTGGCTTTGGGAGTTAAAATCAGTTTTAATAGTTCTTCCAACATGTTCATGTGCAAAGGTGGTATTTCGATTACATTTGGTATCATTTATGGAGCTTGTTTCTATTTAAAAGAAAAAAATTGATAAAACATAAAAACCAAAAAGAGATCAAGAGTCATTTATATGTTTTGGACAAAATTGATTTCAATTATTTTTGTGCTAAACTTCAATGAGCACGAGTTATAAGGAATACGGAACAACTTTTTTTTTTTTTGATAGGTAGGGAGGGAAGTAGGTAGCTCACCAATTGCGCTAGGCAGTTGTTGTTAGAAGATGGAACATTTTTTCATCAATTTCTTCAAAAAACTATTTCGCACGATAAGGATACCAAACTATTTCTCACAAGAAACCATTTTTCTCAAGTAATTACGAAACCATTTTTATGTTTTGATAAAAAAAAGTTTTTATTAATGATTCTTGTTAAATAGATAAAAAATAGAATAAAAAATGATACCAAAGAGGACCTTAGTCATTTCACTCCCAATCCAAAATCCAAGCAACAAACGTTGGCTATAAACTCATAATTAGCAAATTATTTACGTCTTTTGTCATATAAAAAGGGCCACTAGCCCACTATACCCTAAACTTTTCCATAGAAAATAAATCATTCTTAAAGTGAAATTTATATAGGTATGTTTTTTTCTTTTTCCTTAAATTTGTTGTAACATTTTTGTGGTAGCTTGATTGCAGGAGTTATTATTATTATTATTATTATTATTATTATTATTATTATTATTATTCTCGAGTAATAGAACCTTTTTTGGTTTTGGTAGAAAGCGAGAGAACCGAGAAAGAAGCTTACAAACAGGAAAGAGAGAAAGAGTTTATTAAAGGAGAGGACCAAAAAACTCGCGCTTTTTCTAAAGTTTGACCACTAAAGGCAATAAGACTATAAGGTATCCATGCCACTTCGATAAATATAGGCCATCGAAGTCGATCCGAATGGTATGTAGAATCTCAAGATCGCTACAGTGCAATCAAGCTAGCTGGTGGGTAGGTTCCTCCTTCCTTCCTGGTAGTATAAATGCGAGAGACCCTTGTTGCAATTGGAAACCAGAGCCAACAGCAAAAGTAAGACAAACAAGAGTACTAGTAGTAATACCTACACCTTGAGCGAGAGAGAGAGAGAGAGAGAGAGAGATGGGTGGTGAAAAGAGCAGCCGGCATGGGCACGGAAGGGAGAGGAGGTCATCCTTCTTCTCCATCTTCAACGTATTCAAGTCCAGTGGGGTGAGGAGGTCAGGTGACGGAGAAGAAATGTGGGACGAAGCTGTGAACGTGAGAAGGGTACGAACCAGCGACGAAGACAAAGACTGTTGGGTTGCTGAACCTGACATTGATAGGAAGGCCTCTGCTTTCATCGCCAGATTCTACCAATCTCGTGTCTCTGAGTCTGACATTCAAACTATATGGCCTTATGAGTTGGTTAATGACACACACCATTGATTAGAAAGATTTCATTTTCATTAGAGAAGTAATTGTTTCTGTATTATATTAAGTACTCACTGGTCTATGATATTCATTAGGTTGTCTGTGAATACTTCAATAAAATAGACTCTTTTAAGTGTGGATAAATGTATGTAATTTCTTCCTTCAATCAATCTTGAAGCTTGTATGCATTCTTTCTCAAATCCTTTGTACAGAGATTACGTTTAATTTTCCCTTTGTTCTTAATAATCTCTGGATTTAGTTTACGGTATCGGTTGCATCGATATTGATGTTAATACATTTCTGCCTGATTTCAGATCAAAACACCATTTTTCTGTAAAAAATAAATAAAAAATCATATGCACACTGTATCGGCCGATTCATATCAGTGAGGTATCGTCATACACACCGTTCAAGTCATGCATAGCCATGCAACGGGTCAAGTCGTCTCAACGTGGGTTAGTTGCTTGGGATGATATGTTAGTGGGAAGTTATTTACGGTATATCGTGTATGTGCTAACGTGTGTAGTCCAGGCAGATGAATCTTCTATTGGAAAAAGAGCCCTCAAGAATCACATGATACAAATTCAAGAAATAAAAAAATCAAAAAATTGGTTTTTCACAAGGATGAAAGACTAACTAAAATTGATATACCTTTTTTAAGATACAGATCAAATTTTTATAAAGGATTTTATAGGTGTTCATAGAAGATGATCACAATAGAGGAAGCCACCAAAATCCAAGGAACTCACACAGGCATACCACAACCCGATATTTTGAGCTTCTTCCTTCCCCTTGCATGTGTGACCTTGAGATATTAATATCTCTAGGGTGGAGATGACCAGCCATAAAGTCCAACCCCAAGTGAGATGCTTGCCATCTAATCACCATATCAATAATGCCCCTTGGGTTTACCTTAATAATTATTAAAATGCCCCCAAAAGAAAAAAGGAACAAAAATACAAAGTGCCCATTTCCAAAATCAAAATCGGTTTTTGCAAAAAATAGAAAATAGATATTATTTTTATATTAATAAATAAAAACATTTTTTTCTACAAAACCATTTTGACAATAAATCTTTTCAAATTGGTAGCTAAAGGCACGCATACACTTCTATAATTGTCAAGTCACTAGCAATGGAACATTAGTCACTAAGATCAACACTCAACGTACATGAGGTCTTTCCATGAATGGACTCCACAGACCTTATGTATATTGACCATCGAGAGACTAGTCCTCATGTCTCTCATAGTCTGAGCAATTTTAACTTGCACCCCTCAAACCCATCACAGTCCAACAATGCATATGTAAGCACATAATGCATTATGATAGGAGCGGTTAAGTCAAGGACTACAATGTGGCTCATCTGGATGATCATCCATAAATCAGTCCACTAATACAGTAGACCAAACAATAATGGTACTATTTAACAATTCCATAAGCCACAAAATATATCTTACATGCCACAAAATAAAATGAAAATGTCTAATAATAATGTGTAAAAATAACACAAATAAAAGTGTGTTGGGCCACACAATTCCAACAGTCTCCCACTTGGCCTAACACATTCCCATATTAATTACATGTTTCTCAAAAACACCAAAAGACAGACCTTTTGTAAAGGGATCAACCAAGTTTGACTTAGATGGTACTCTATGAACATCTATCTCCTTCTTCCTTATCACATCACGAATGAAGTGATACCGACCTTCTATATGTTAGGTACGAGAGTGACACTTTGGGTCTTTAGTGATCGCTATTATAGAGTTGTTGTCACAAAATAGTAGAATAGGTTTTTCCACACAATCCACTATCAATAATTCTATATAAAAAAAAAAAAACTTTCGAAGATATAGAACTTCCTTAGCTGCTGCATTTAAAGCAATATATTCAGCTTCCATAGTTGATTGAGCAACACGTTCCTGTTTCTTGCTCTTCCAAGCAATAGCACCACCACATAAAGTGAGCACAAACCCAGAGGTAGATTTTCTGCTATCAACACATCCTTGATAATCTGAATCAAAATATCCAATGATGTTAAGCTCATCAGAATGATAAGTCAATCTAAAGTCTTTAGTTTGTTTAGATACCTCAAGATCCACCGTACAGCAATCCAATGCATCCTACTAGGGCAACTCTGAAAACGACTTATCATATTAACTGCAAATGCTATGTCTGGACGAAGTACAGATCATTGCATACATCAAGCTTCCCACAACAGAGGCATAAAGGTATACTGACTCATTCAACTTTTCTCTCTTAGAATTGGGACTATCTTCTTTGGAGAGTGGTCTAAGATAATCATATGAAATTTTTCCACTCAAACAATTAGTCATGTGAAACTTCTTTAATATGGTATCAACATATTTCTCTTGAGACAAACTTAATCTTCTTTGCTTCCGATCTCATTCAATTTTGATAGCCAAAATATAAGAGGCTTCTCCCAAATCCTTCATCTCAAATGTGTCAAATAACCACTGTTTTATTTCCATCAACATACTTACATCATTTCTTGCAAGTAGAATATCATCAACATATAGTGTAAGAAATGCAATCTTGTGCCCTTCTTTCTTCACATAAATACAAGCTTCAGAAGTATTCTGTGTAAATCCCATGCCAGTAATAGAATCATGAAATCACAAATTCCATTGTCGTGAAGCTTGTTTCAATCCATATATGGATTTTTCTAACTTGCATATTTTTCTTTCATCTCCCTCAGAAATAAAACCTTCAGGTTGTTCCATAAACACATCTTCATCAATATTACTATTCAAAAACGTTGTCTTTACATCCATTTGGTAAAGTTCAAAATCAAAGTACGCAATCAAGACCAAAACAGCTCTAATAGATTGTATCCTCACAATTGGTGAAAAAGTTTTATCATAATCAACACCATATTCTTGAGTGTAGCCTTTAGCAACAAGTCTTGCCTTAAACTTCTCAATATTTCCATACAGATCCTTATTTCTTTTGAAGATCCATTTGCAACCAACAACATTAGCATTTGTAGGTTTGTCAACCAATATCCATACACCATTCTTATGCATAGAGTTGAATTCATCTTGCATTGCATCAATCCACTATTGAGAATCCACATCTGACATAGCTTGAGAATAGGTGATAGAATCTTCAAAAACTTCATTAATATTCACTCTTTCATATGTTTCTCCCAAATAAACATAATAATCTAACATATCTAGAGATTTTCATATCCTTTCACTTCTTCTAATAGGATCAATAGGATCTTTACGCCTTTTGGGATTTGAAGAAATAATAAAATCAGAAGAACCCTCATTTGTAGGGTTTTGTTGACTTCCATCAATCTTTACTAACTCCTCCAAAACTCTTTTGTCAAAATCTGATGCACTCCCACTATCAAAACAATCCTCCAAAAATGTCATATTTCTGCTTTCAATTGTCACTTGATTTTCAAGATCATACAATCTGTATCCTTTTAAAAGATGAGGATACCCAACCATAACACATCTTCTAGTTTTGGATAATAACTTATTCATATCTGGATTAGGAATCAAAACATGTGCAATACATCCCTATACTTGAATATAAGCAATACTTGATTGTTTACCATAAAACACCTCATAAGGGGTTGAATCCACTACTTTGGTAGGAATTCTGTTAAGAATATGCGTAGCTGCATATAAAGCCTCTCCCCAGAAAGAAGTTGGCAAATTGGCTCTGGCCATCATTGATCGAACCATATCATGTAGAGTTCGATTTCTTCTTTCTACGATACCATTAGCCTCTGGAGTATGAGGTGGAGTATGAAAAGTTTAATACCATTTTCAAGACAATACATCTCAAAATCACTTGATAAATATTCTCCACATCTATCTGAATTAAGTGACTTAATCACTTGCCCAGTCGACTTCTCAACATCAAGTCGAAATGCTTTAAAATTTTCTAGGGCTTTAGATTTATGCTTCATTAGATATACAAATCCAAATCTAGAACAGTCATCAGTGAAAGTAATAAAATAGCGAAAGCCTCCTCTTGCACTAATATTCATAGGTCCACATACATCAGTATGTACCTTTTCTAAAATATGGGAGCATCTTTCACCTTTTGTGTAGGACATTTTAGTCATCTTTCCAGAAATGCAACTTTCACATGTTGGGAACTTTTCTAGATTTGCTCCAGTTAATATGCCAGACTAAATCAATTTGACAATCTATTTACATTGATGTACCCTAGTTTCAAGTGCCAAAGATAAGTAGCATTATCTTTCATAGCAACATCCACATCACCTATAACATTACTATACTAGTTCTCTTTTGCTTCTACTAATCTTGCTTCCTATTGTTGAACTTTTTTTCTTCTTCTGATATTTCTTTGCAATGGTGGGATTTTCTAATTTCTACTCTATAGCATGGATAGTAAAATCCTTCTTCCTAAGCTCAACATCTTAATGACCAGTGACCTTGGACAGGAGGTCATCTACAATCCAATTCAGACCAGAAACAAAATATAGTTGCCTTATAGTTTCATAAGAATCAGGCAAAGAGGATAAAATAGTAGATATTATTGTTTTCTCAACAACTAGTCTTCCTTAAAGAACTAACTCATCAGAAATGGCAATCATATTGTTCACATGTTCTCTAGTATCTCCTCCTTCTGAAAATTTAGTTCTAATGAACTTTTCCCATAGGCCTTCAATATGTTGGCTTGATTTCTTACCAAAATTCAATTCAATACTATCTAAAATGGCCTTGGCAAATGGACTATTCATATAACCAATCATAAGAGAACCAGTAAGATATCCTCATCATCAAATATTTCACCTTATTATTAGCCTCTATCCACATCTTATAAGTAGTCATAAAGTATTTGGTAAAATGCACATTAGGTATAAGAAGACAGTTCTCTTTAATCGAAAGGGAATAATTATGAAACCCAATAAACAAATCTATTCTACTCCTCCATTTAGCATAATTGGGTCCATTAAAGAAGTAGCTTTTCATGATGTCAGACATGTTCAAAGAGCTAGATGAACCGGCCATCTATCATAACCATGCAACATGCATATTAAGATTGGAGACTAAGGCCCAGTATAATTTTGCACAAGAATAAAAATATTGGACATAAAGTAGCAAAATAAAAAACTAACAATCCTATGATACCTCAAACCCTCCCCGTATCTGATGGGCATAGGAAAGAATTCAATTAATCAAGGACTACAAATAATAATTTAATTTCCGATCCAATGATATCTCAAACCCTTTTTGTATCCGATGGGCATAGGAAAGAATTTAATTTATCAAAGATCAACCATGTTTTATCCAATGGGCGTCGACACTCGGGGTCTATATGCCTATCCATAATCCTATCTCATCCATGTGATTAACTGATGGATCATCATGTCTAAGCATCGGAATAATGAATAAGACATCCCAAAATTATCAACTCCAAATGCCCAAACCCATACTCCCACTAAAATTAGTAAGATTGGGTATATGCAGCATTGGAGAATATATTTATAACCAATTTTCAATAAAATTTGTCTTGGATAAATATCATACATGAATTTAATTTAATTTGATATAACGTGAAATTTATCCAAATGCATTTCAAAGGCTAATAATAAAAACAAAATGATAACAATTGCAGAGAGGCCAGCTTGGTTGTGAAAGCTATTATTTTGGCTTTGCAGGATGTATTGAGGATAGTTCCAGTGGGGATTATGTCGATAAAGGAGTTGATGCTCTTCGCATTGCTGAACTTGACAAGAGCAAAGCCAAAATCAAAGGAAATCTCGAAAATCTTCTGGGATTTGCCTCCCATCGGTTGCAACAAGATTAATGTAGATGGATGTTCTTTGGGCAATCCAAGAAATGTAGGGGCTGGCGGAGTTGTTAGGAATGAAGGGGGGCGGTTCAGATAAGCTTTGCAGTTTTTATTGGTGTGGCAACGAATTTTAAGGCTAAATTCACTGCTTTTTTTGAAGTTATTAGGGTTGCTCAAATTTGAATCTACATTGGTGTCAAATTGAGTGTGACTCTAGGCTATGGTGTGTATCAAATTGCTTAATTCCATGAAAATTCAAGCAATGATGGATGAAGGCCTTGGAATTTCTAAACTCTATTAAATGGAGCATTCGTCACTATTTTCGAGAAGTGAACATTGTGGCAAATGGGATGGCAAAACATGCTGGCACTACCTGCTTATCTTTTGATTGGGTTACTCCGCCAAGCTTCTCTATTCCAGATATTGAATGGGATGCTATGGGTAGGCCTAGATTCAGATTTTCTTGAGTCCTGACTATATCTTTGATTTCAATGCTTTTCTACTGATGGCAATGTCAAAGGTGGAGGGTGGAGGGTGTTGGGATTTAATGTTTGGATCCCTTGGGGTTTTTTGTACATTCCTCATTATATTTATTATCAATATATTCTTTTGCTAACCTTAAGCAAAATAATAATAATAAAAACAAAAAAAATTCATATATTTATAGCCAATGAAGTATAACTTAATTAAATATTTATTCATAATAAATGGCTAGACTTATGATAACTTATTGAACTAATAAATGAGGTGGCTATTTATGAGTCAAAAATAAATACTTGGCTTGTCATTAAGTCACACAAAAAATGATAAGCACACATAATAATTAAAAGACTATTCAATTTTCAATAATAAATCTTTAAATTCTTACATCTTTTGTTTAATAAAACTTTTCAAGTTTCAACTTTTAAGAAATTCTTTTATGTCCTTTTAATGGCATTACTCCATGTGGTGATGTCATTTATAATTCCAAAGAAACTTTAGAATTTTTAATGTCATAATTTTATAACATTCAACATCATAATTTTAAAATTAAAGTTTATATATTTTGTGAATTAATGATGACATTAACTAGTCAAATAACTCATATATAATTTTTCTTTTCATCTACTTATTTAATTTGGTAGATCTTTAAGGTTTTTTTTTTTTTTTAATTAATTACAAACAGAAAACTAAAAGAAAAAAATTACTTTCTTTGAATCAAAATTGGAAATTTTAAAGGTTTCTTTGAATCAGAATTAGAATTTTTCAATGGATGATACAAAAAAAAATTATAAAACATCATCACCAACTTTTCATCCAAAGAGAATAAAATTTTGGATGAATTTATGTATGAACATATAATCAAAATAATGTTCATAATCAAAACCAAAGAATAACATACAATTCATTAAAGAAACAAATCAATAACATGAACACCAAGAGAATCATCTATAAAATAAAATCTTAGCAGAGTCATCATGCTTGTGCTATTGGAAAAAGAGCCCTCAAGAATCACATGATACAAATTCAAGAAACAGAAAAATCATAAAATTGGTTTTTCATAGGGATGAAAGACTAACCAAAATTGACATACCTTTTTGAAGATATAGATCAAACCTTTATAGAGGATTTTGTAGGTGTTTATAGAAGATGATCACAATAGATGAAGCCACCAAAATCCAAGGAACTCACAAGCAATCAACATGCTCACCCCAGATGGACAGGTGTACCACAACCAGTATTTTGAGCTTCTTCCTTCCCCTTGCATGTGTGACCTTGAGATATTTATATCTCTAGGGTGGAGATGACCAGCCATAAAGTCCAACCCCAAGTGAGATGCTAGCCATCTAGTGACCATATCCCTTGCCTTGAAAATTACTAAAATGCCCCCAAAAGAAAAAAGGAACAAAAATACAAACTACCCATTTCCAAAATCAAAATCGGTTTTTGCAAAAAAGAGAAAATATATATTATTTTTATATTAATAAATACAAACATTTTTTTTAAAACCATTTTGACAATAAATCTTTTCAAACTAGCAGTTGTAGGTACATGTACACTTCTATAATTGTCAAGTCACTAGCAATGGAACATTAGTCACTAAGATCAACACTCAACGTACATGAGGTCTTTCCATGGATGAACTCCACATACCTTATGTGTACTGACCATTGAGAGAATAGTCCTCATGTCTCCCATAGTTTGAGCAATTTTAACTTGCACCCCTCAAACCCATCACAGTCCAACAATGCATATGTAAGTGCATAATGCATAGATAGCAGTCAAGTCAAGGACTATAATGTGGCTCATTTGGATGATCATCCATAAATCAGCCCACTAATACAGTAGACCAAAAAATAATGGTACCATTTAACAATTCCATAAGCCACAAAGTATATCTTACATGCCACAAAATAAAATGAAAATGTCCAATAATAATGTGCAAAAAATAACTCAAATAAAAGTGTGTTGGGCCACACAATTCCAACATCTTCACGTACGTGAATGTACATGAATATCCCTGGTCCATGAATATGGCATCTATTTTCTCTCTCCTCATTTAATAGATACCGTATCTACGGACCAAGGATGTTCATATACGTAAAGATTCACCTCTCTCTGTGTAGTTATGTGTCAGTTAGCTTTTTTTTTTTTTTTTAATATGAAAAAAGAAACAAGGTCAATTAAAAGAGAGAAATAAGTACATCATGATCCGGATTACATAAAGATAAGTTAGATTTTTTAATTGCAGCCATGTATGCTAGTCTGGCCAAAACACCAATCACACTATTTGTTGGCCTGAGCCAAAGGAGAGGATGGGGAGAATGTTATAGACATCGAGAAAAAGAGGAACTATGCTCCAAGGCCATGAGGTGGTTGTTATGTCTAACAACAGATGTTTGAGGTTGTCAGAATTGCTCCACACTTCCTTTACATTCCAGCCATTCACCTATGCTAGTTTGACTCTGAGGAGGAGGCCTCTAGTGCCCGCTTCGATCGATTTCCCGATCATCAAGTAGTTAGCTATTAGTGAGATACATTCTCCATTAAGAATGAAATAGTTTACCCAGTTGGACATATTGAGATTAGGGTCAACAGTAGATACAGTAATCAAAATGATAAATCAAATTTAGAGAAAAGAATATTTGGAGCCTGAGAATTAATTGCATGTACCTGTTGGGCTGGCTGCACAATATAAGACCTATGATTTAGATTGTTGATCCACCATAATGCAGGGTTGAAAGGATTTTGTGTGGATTTGGTTTGTCATGTTTAAAAACAATATGATTATGATGACTCCAAATAAATTAACAAACAATGATAGACGTGGAAAAAAAATTCTATGATGCTCAGCAGGGATCCAGTTAGAGTTAAAGCAATACATAACAAAGTGCATAAAAGAAGGGGCATAAAAAAGTTCAGTATTTAAACCCATGGGATAAGCAACCCAAATTCGTTTAGTGAACTTGCATGACAGGAAATTGTGCCATAAAAACTCTAGTGATCAGGACAGAAGCCACTTGATTGGTCAATTTGCTTCCATTTCCCCAATATATAGAGAAAGATGGGGAGCTAATAAGGTAGCTAATGATATCTTCGGGAGCTAATAAGGTGGCTGATGATATCTCCCAATTTTTCCTCAAATCCAAGGAAGTCAAAAATACCTCTTAAGATACCACATTAGAGTTTGTCATACGCTTTTGCCATATCAAGTTTGATGGCCACAAAACTGGGTTTACCTTTGGTCATTTTCAAAAAGTGAAAAATTTCTGGGCAATGATGATATTGTCTAAAATCTATCTGCCGGGAACAAAGGCAGATTGGAAAGGGGAAATGAATCTATTGAGTATCCCTTAAGTCTCCGAGCAAGGATTTTGGTGATTATTTTGTAAGAGACATTGCCCAGACTGATGGGGCAAAAATCTCCAACAAAAGAGGAGTTTTCTTTTTTAGGAATGAGACAAATAAGGGTGTGGTTAGAGCCAAAGGGTAGAGAAATTTCATGATGGAAGGAAGTGACAAAGTTGCAAACATCCAAATTGATGGTATCCCAAAATTTTTTTAAAAACACAGCTTGAAAACCATCCGGACCAGGTGCTTTGTGAGTACCAATAGAGAATGAGTAGCGAATTTCAAAGAAAGAGGGGAATGCCATGAAGGGAATGAAGTTCAGAGGAGTTAAGGATAGGAGAAAAGGCATTCGATGAAGGATGGGTCCAAAAGGGTTTGCTGTGGTGAAAATAGAGGAGAGATGGGCAGCGAAGGCAGATGCAATGTCAATAGGATTAAGAGAAGAGAGCCATTATGGGAAATGATAGAATCAAATTTTTTCTTATAAATGAACAAGTGTCATTGTTAGACCTGACACTTGTGCCTAGGATTAGAGAGAAGAGAGCCATTGTGGGAAATGATAGAATCAAATTTATAATTTTTTCTTATAAATGTCAATAGGATTAGAGATAAGAGAGCCATTGTTAGACCTAACAATGGAGTGGTAAAACTTTGTATTCAGATCACCATCAGAGAGATACAAGTGCCTAGATTTCTGATACTAAAAAAGTTCATCTGCCTCAATAATCCATTTGATTTTATTGAAACAAGCAGCAAGGTCTTCAATAGTAGGGAAGGAAGAGTTTTCAGTCTTGTGATTAAAGCAAGGTACCCTTGAGTAAGTGAATATTCCCAAAGCTGTTTAAATTCCAATGAGAGAAAATTCTATTAAAGCTAGCAAGTTTGAAACAAGGTTCATCCTATAGGCGAAGCCAATTCTTAAATTAAAAAGAAGTGAATTCTGGGAGCAATCCATGCATCTTGGAAGTGGGAAAACTTGCGCACCTTAGGTCTAGGTTGGGTGGATGAGAGAAAAAAGGATAATGATCAAACCAACAGAAGAGACTTTAGAAAGTGACACAGAAGGGAATAGGGAAAACTAAGACGGTGATGCTAAAGCTTTATCAAAGGCTTCCTTAATGAGATTAGGAGGTTTCTGTTTATTAGACTAGGTGAAATGGTTGCCAATAAGTTCGATTCCTCAAGGTGGAGGGACGAGACTAAAGCATCAAGAAGAATGGATGAAGGGGAGGGCTTGAAAGGGGAGCCCCCAAATTTATCCTCAGGTTTAAGAATATCATTGAAATCCCAAAGGAGAAGAAATGGGAAAGAGAGAGAGGTGGTGAAGGTCAATAAAGAATGCCAGCAAGAGGAGCTGATGCTAGCCTACGGTGGGGCATAGATTTAAATCAAAACCCACTTATCAATCGAGGAAAGGATCTAAATGGCCAAAAACTAGGGTCAACAAAGAGGACAAGAAGGATATATTAGGAGAAATCAAGAGCCACAAATGACCCTTGAGTCCTCTGCTACCCTCACTATTGACAAACAGAAGTCTATCAAAGTTCTTAAAGAAACTAAGGAGGGAAAAAAAGGAGTGATCCAGAATCATAGTTTCACAAAGGAAGACAAGGTCAGAAATTTTTTTTACAGTGAGTAGCAAGGCAGTTCTTAGTTAATTTACTATGTAAACCATGAACATTCCAATGTAGGCATTTAAGAGAATTCTCCATAATCACATTACGATAGGAAAAAGACCACATAGCAAGTAGAAATATGAAAATGAACAAAATCACAAAAGCAATGGTAATCCACAAATCCAAGAAGGAGAGAGAAAGCATGGACAATATATCTACGATTCTAAAAGGCCAACAAGTACAATAGACATAGGGGGTAACAAGCAGAAACTGTCTAATAGAAAAGGTGATAAACAACACGGGTGGGAAAAGAGAAAAGATCAAATACAGGAGTGAAAAATTAAAAATAAAATTAACAATAAAAAGGATAACGGGGTACAAATTGTCTACACAGGTAACGAACTTCAAATTGAACCAAGACAAACAAATACTAAGAAGAATACAAACAAAAAATAGAGTAAATAAATTGAGAAAGAATTTGCAGAGGCAGAACTGTTACCTAGTCCTGAGGAGTTTGCTCATCCTATCCTCCATGAACAGACCTTCCTCAACCACATATTAATGGATCGAACAAGATGCATGCTAAGGTCTAGTCCCTTTAGCCACATGACCATCCCTCTCCCATAGAAAGTCCGCTACCTGCTGCTCTAGCTTATTGGAAGAGGACATGACATTTGAGAGCACGGAATTAATATCCTCAGCCTAAACATCCTCCGACATTGGTGACCTATTCTCATGAGGGGACGAGAAGGAGATTGGTCATCCCACCCTCCATGCAATAGTGTCTGGCTTATTGGAAGAGAACATGGCATTTGAGAGCATAAAATTAGTCTCCTCAACCCAAACATCCTTCGGCATTGATAACCTAACTCTCATGAGGGGACGAGAAGGGAAATTGTATAGATCCAAAGGGATAGAACGAGAAGGGGAAGGTGTAGCCAAGATGTTGGGTAGAAGAAATTCAAGGGCACAGTAGACAAAGTATTGGTGAATGGTAACAATTTTCATCCTGCCAAACCGAACATGTGGTGGATCCTCAAGTCCAAGAGCAAGAGGGTTGGGAATGGGGGAAGGTTTTCTAGAGGTAGTGCAAGTCACAGACTCAAAGGCTTCATCTAGAGGCAAGTCCAAGTTAAGGGTTTGGGAGTAAGGGGTAAAAGATGAGAGGGGAGGGTAGGTTTTGGGTTCAAAAGGGGGTGGAAGTTTGATCAGAATTTGTCTTCAAGAATGGAGGGAGAAATATGGATAGTATGCCCCTCAAAGATCGACGCATAGGTGCTAGTACAAGGTATCCCTAGAAAGGGTTCAGGTGGGGGTAGAAGAGGAGGGAAGAAGAGTTAGTGGGTCAAAGCCACCAGAGAAAGGAGATGATATAGGGTTTGGGGAAGGAACACTGCCGATTGGCATGGTAGGGTGGATTAGGACAGAGTGTAGTTAGAGATACCTAGGAAGCATTCACCAAGAGCGCTTAGTCATAGCCTGGCATATATGCTCCAAGGTGGTATAGACGGCTTGGAAACTCTTTTCAAGGCAGTGTAGGACTAGTAAGTCCGGTTGATCTTCTCATATTTGAGGCAGAAAGAAAAAAGCTCGTATTGAAAAAAGGTAATTACCAAATCACCCAATGGTCGACGTATACAAGAGGAAAAGCAAACCTCACTATTCTTACAAAAACAAATATTCACAAGGGCAGTGCCAAGAGGAGACCCAAAGCTTCAAATTTGAGGTCAAGTTGATCACACGTTTGACTTCAGAGACAGGTTGTTTGATAGCCTCTCAGACTAAACATCGGAGATCTACATCTAGAGAGAACTGATCAAGTTTTTATTGGAGTTCATAGTATCCAATTCGAAGAACCCTACTTGGAGACAATTTTTCGACACCCCCATGGAGTAAGGGAGATAACATTGTTTCTTTCATCCTTCAAAGAAGGCAATATACAAACCCCCATCGAAGACCAAAGGGAGGAGAAGAAATGGTAGAGCCGATCTCATTAGGGTTTTGAGTAGCCAACCAAGGCCCCAAAAAGGGAGCAAGGGGAGATGGAGCAAGGTTTTGAGAGGGGATCACCAAAGGGATACAAGGAATAGGAGAGCCTCAGACAGAACGGGCAAGGGAAACCCACATTTTAGGCTTAACATGATGGTGAAGAGCAAGCTTTCGAGGGGGTAATAGAAGGAGTTTACCAAAATGGAGTTCAATGGTGGATGACAGGGAAAGTGCAAGAGGAAAATGACATAGTGTAAAAAATGAAAAGGAAAGGATTAAAGAAAGTGAAAAGTGGAGAAGAAGGGTTAAAGGGGGGTAGAGCAAGAGAAATAGAGAAGGGGGAAATACCATCAAAGAGAGAAAGAGAAAGAGTGAGCATAGATCACCGTTGCAGCAACAGAAAAATGTTGTCAAGGGTTCATCGGATGTGTCAAGTGCCCAAAGAGGGTGGGGCAAACTACTTAGGGACAACGTAAAGGAAAAAACATGAGAGAGAGTAGAGGAATGAGGAAGAGGAGATGGGAAAAGGTGATGGGAGTAATTAAGACAGGGAAAGGAGAAGAGTGAAACCGAGAGATTGGACGACCATTGCTTCCTTTAGGGGTTTTTACGTTCTAAAAGAAGTTTATACATGTCATGTGTCAACTATTATATGGACATTGCATGTAATGGAGAGGTAGTTGATTGTGTCAAGGGAATGGTGTTGGCTTTTGCGGTCACAACTGATACACATTATCGATCTATTAGACCCAAGCTAATTTGGCCCACTCTAGGTGGGATATTCTTGGCCCAATCTATTGTGAGAATGGATTAGGGTTGAGAGATTCTATTATAAATAAAGGTTGAAGGTCCATGCAGTCATCACTTCACTTTTAGCATTTACATGGTTTTAGAGGCATTAGCTCCCCTCACGAGGGTTAATGCATACATAAGAACTTCAAGGGTGAAAGATTGTAGAAGATCCTTAGCAATGGGACTCCGTAAATGTAGTTCTCCATCGTCGCTCATGAGGATTTCTCAATGGGACTTGTGGATCTGTTCTACACCATAAGCTATGTGATTTAACAGAAATTTACTTACCTTTTTGTATTCTAGTAACTGAGAGGGATTAGATCCTGGTTTAAGACCCCATAAATCCCAACAAGTGGTATCAAAGCAACCCTTTACGAGGCTAGAATTGAGATAAGTCACAAAATACATAGAAAAGGGGTTTGGGAAAGGATTTCATCGAAAAATGACCATTGCCAGAATTTCTAACCATCAAAACCAAAATGTTCTTACATAAAAACATAGGGCTCGTCGTCATGGTTACGATGACAGGTGGTATGTCACGTGGATCATCCAGACACTCCTTCACTCTTGTTGGAGTCTGAAGAGTGATATCACTTGCCTAACTCGATGAGGTGGGTCATCGTCGAGTCAACCCAATAGGGTTTTCTGGTTGACCCATAAATCAACCAAGTTGATCGGCTTGACACGATCTAAGCCAACCCAGGTTCAGTCAATATAATCCAATGACCGACCTGACCCAATGGCTCGGTTGATTGACCTAGGCAAAGGTTGACTAATTCGGCCAAAGTTTGACCATTGAATTTAGACCCGACCAACTAACCCATTTTTCTACTAGGATTTTTGACCCATCAATCTGGCCTATAACTCTGCTAGTTTGAACCAGTCAGTTCTATTAAACCAAGTTTAATTCAGCTAGCCCGATTCAGGTTGGTTAAATTAAATTGATTTAGGTTTTTTCTAATAGCATACTTTATATTGATCATACAGGGCTCGTATGGATACATTTTTGGACATGGTTTTTTGCTTTAGATTCATTTTTTCGTGTTCTTTAATTTTATATGCAATATGGCTTCCTTTGGTGGAAATAGGGACCCGGTTTTGAGATTTTTTGCATATGTGAACAATTTTTAACAATTCAGTTAAACCTTTGTTAAATCAAGGAATTTAAATGATACCCTAGTGTAATATAGCTTGTATACTGGAAGTAGAGTATAATAGAGGTTTGGTAGACCCTAATTTTATCTGCAATTATTTTGATTGACTATGCTTGTATACTGTGTAATGAACCTATCCCAATTTGTAAGCTTGCTAGTGTGGTTACAAGCTATTACAATGGAATAGATGGAACCCACCAAAGTAGTAAAATCCAAGGTTACTGCAATTGGTTTGCAACTCAAAGATTTTATCTTATTTTCAAAGACAAAAGAAAATAAATGGTAAGAAAGTAGGTAATGCTCACCTAAAGGCAACATTATCAAAGATAAGTATAAACCTAACCATTCTATAGGCAGAACTTAACCTAGAGAGTGCATTCTATTCACCTACAGGTGATGATACTTTTCGAAAGTTGAAAGTGCTCCCACAGTTATTGCAGTTTTTAGTGGATCAGTATATTCCAGACCTCAAGGTTAGGAACATAGTTGCGGTTGACACTTTGTTTGTGTTTAATGGTTAGCGCTATAGTATTGTTTTTAATTTTATTGATATTACATGCTTAGGATGTATACATGCCTCAGTTGTGTGTTGAATCGATTATCTTTCCTTATGTTGAACTATTAAACTATATGTCTTCAAAAGTGACTTAAGGATATGGAGGTCTACATGTGCCTCGAGGACCTAGATCTTTGTACTAGAAAGCCAAATCAAAAGTTTGGTATTGTACTTTTAAAAGAAAGAGTTTTACCCCAAAAAGGTTTTGATCGATTGATTAGTCGGAATATGGGGAATGATTTTTCCATGGCTATGACCATCTGTTATAGGCTTATTTCATGTTTTATATTGCAAGTTTCATACAACCTGTAACTATGATATATACAATCCGATTGGATCAACTCGGACTGATTGGGTTGGGTTAGTAAAGATTTTAATCAATCCAATACTAAGTTATCAAACACTACCATTGATCCAAAACTTGTTTATGAACATTAATTGATGAAAATATTTGGTTTTCTTCAGTTTTGGGCCTATGTGAACAAGTTTTGGTCTATTTTACATATAAATAAATTTTTTGTTCCAGTCAATGGATTAATTATAACTGGTCGAACTAAGTGAGTGGATAGAATTATAGACCTTGAGCTGTTTTATGTGGCATGACCAGTGGGAGGAAAAATTTAATATACTAGGTTGCTTTTAATGCAAAATGACTATTTTGGAACCCATTTTTGTATGTTTCAGAACTATTTCAAGTTTTTGCATTGTTTTATCATTATCATGATATTAGAAAATTATTTGACTGAAACATGTAGGAAATTCATGTTCATGTTATTATGTGCTTGCATGTAATGCTAGAAACACCTTAAGATTATTAGATATGTTAGAGTTAAATTGGGTGTGAGCTTCCGCACATGCTATTCTGTACATTACAATTCTAGGAAGCTATGAAAGGGTTAGGTGGAATCCACCAAAGTGGCACATCTTAGGGCCCGTTTGATTTTGTTTCTCATATTTTTATGTCACACCACAAATGGTTTTTGTACTAAGAAACAATTTTGGAAATGCAAAAAGGTGTTTGATTTTTCTGTTTTCTGAAATGTTTTCAACAGTGTAGTCGAGTTCAAGACATGAGTGAAAGCACGACGTTGTAGGAATGCAACTCATGAGTGAAGGCTTGACATTGGAGTTGCATGTATGTTTCATGAAGATGAGCTTCAGGAGGATGAAGGCAATCCAAAACTGTAAGCTTTGCACAACTAGGTTGGAATCACTGCATTTGGATAGCGAGAAGTATCAACAATGGGTTGGGGGTTTGGGTAGGTCGAGTGAAGTATCGGGATTTTCATAATTTTTATCACTTTCACTTGTTTCTGAAAACAGAAAAACAAGCCTAACTTGTTTCTCCATTCCTATTTCTAGACATAGAAATAGGCAGAAATTTCTATTTCTGTTTCCAAAAACAAGTGAAACGAAACTGAAAAATCAAATGGTTTTGGGGGTGTTTTTCCATTTTGAGCATAGAAAAATGGAAAAACTGTTTCTAGAAACAAAATCAAATGGGCCCTTATTCATTCTTAGTTTTTTCTTTAAGTGTAATAATGTTAGTGACATTTGCCCAAAGGTGATGTCATCTAAGATTTTTTTCTATTAAAATTTTGCTTGAGTTAGATATTTTTAATCCTAAAATTTTATACCTTGGATTTTTTATATGCATTTTATGCTCTATTTATTTGTGTTGTCCATGGTTATACTGGAAACATGTTAAAATGTATACTCATATACGTATATACAAACTCCAATGAGGAAAACATGGTAAGATTGATTGAAACCCGCTAAAGTGGTACATTCAATTCAATTGTGTGTTTCCCTAAGATAAATGTGACATTTTTCTAAAAGTGATATCATCGAAGTTTATGGACCAATATGTAGCTAATGAGAGTGCTCAAGAGCCATGTTTCTTACATTGGTGTTATTGAGGTTTTTAGTATGTTTGATTATTGGGAGCTTTAAGATCTCATTTAAACAAAGATATCATGGTGGCGAAAGCCAAAGTTTGAATGCAGCATTTCTCAGTCCATAGGCAGTAAAAGTCAAAGTTAAAAGGTGGCTAAAACTTAAAGGTGGTAAAAAGTAAAGTTTAAAGGTAGTAAAAGCCAAATTTTAAAGGCGTGCATGCTAAGGTTTAGGCAGTACTTAGTTAAGACGATAAGCCAAATTAATCAGCACTAAGCCAAGGTAATAGGCGGTATTTATCCAAGTTTCATGATTTATAGTGGTATTTAACTTAAATTTAAAAAAAGTGGTTGTTTACCATAAGCGTATTTAGCCAAGGTTTATGATTTATGGCGATTTTTAGTCTAATCCAAAGAAGTGGTGGTTTACCACTAACAGTTTGCCAAAGTAAAGGTATTGGCCTTAGGTTATGGTGGTATTTAGCCAAGGCTTATGGCGGTATTTAGCCAAGGTTGTGATTTGTCACGATATTTAGACTAGACCCATGGAAGTGGCAATTTGCCATAAGCGGTTTACCCAGGTACTGGTTAGTATCAAAGTATTTCTAGCTGTGAGGTTTTTAAGGTAGGGTGACCTTTAGATCAAGGAAAGGACCTACAAGGAAAGATATTTTATATGATCACAATTACTATTTTCATGTTTATATCCCAAATGATTTCGATTAATGATTTTCTCAGGTTTGTAACGATGAATAGTTATGAGCCATTTCTATTGTTGTTCGATATGAGAGGTTTGTTAATTGAATCAAAGGTATCTAAGTGATATTTTAGCTTTAGGGTTTATGGCCAATACCATTAGAGAGCTATCTGTATTAGTGTAGCCCAAGTTGGAGATTGTTGGGTTTTGTGGGCTTAACTGATACACATTACTGGTCTTTTAGGCCCAAGCTAATTTGGTCCACTCTAAGTGGGATATTCTTGACCCAATCTATTGTGCGAATGGATTAGGGTTAAAGACTCTATTATAAATAAAAGCTAATGGTCCCTGCAGCCGTCACTTCACTTTTAACCTTTATATGGTTTTGGAGGTGTTAGCTCCTTCACTGGGGTTAATGCATATGTGAGATCTCCAAGGGTGAAAGGCTGCGTGAAAGGTTGCAAAAGATCCTTAGCCATGGGACTCCGTTTGTTAGTTCTCCATCGTCACCCATGAAAATTGCTCAATTGGACTTGTGGATCTGCCCTACACCATAAGGTGTGTGATTTAACAAAAAATTTACTTTCTTCTTTGTATTCTAGTAACTGGGAGGATTAGATCCTGGTTTAAGGACCTCATAAATCCCAACAAGTGGTTCCCTATTACCCTATGTAAGTTGTTGTGAGTTATTTAAGGTGGCCGATGCTTGTGCTAATTTTGTTGTTAGTAGTCGTTCAAATTCATGTTTCATAAAATACAATTCTTTTCCGGATTCAATCAAGATTGCTATTAGGGATGATAATTCTCGAATTTCTTTTATCAAATCAAAATAGATTGTTTTTTATGGCTGGTTATAAAGCCATCCTTCCTCTGTATCTGAGTTGGGTTTTGGTTTTTTTTTTTTTTAATTCCTAATTTTGTTTAGTAAAGTCATAGGATGTTAGGTTCTGGGTAAGGTGGGTTATGTCCCCCCCCCCCATTTTATTTCTTCATTTATCTTCTATCAATAAAATTTTTGGGTCCGGCCAGTGGAACCCAGATAAGTTCCAAGTTTATAAAAAAAAAAAAAAAAAAAAAAGAAGAAGAAGAAGAAGAAGAAGAAGAAGAAGAAGAAGAAGAAGAAGAAGAAGTTATTTAAACTCTTACAATAACAGAAGTGATATGTTGAATTCCCCTATTTTCTCTTTTGAGGATGATGTTAGGTGACCTCTAAATACGCCCTCAATCCCTAACTCTTCTCTTACTCACTTTTATTCTTATCCAATCTAAGATATGTAGACATGGTCAATCTATGCATGTATCAGCCTAGTATCAAAGGCTAGGTATGAAACAGAACGTTGTGAAGCTAGAAGAAGACAACTCACTTAAGGACAACAACATATCCTCCCCATACTCAACGACATGTTCAAGAGGTTCAATACTTCTCAACCACACACTCACAATGAGGTAGGAGAAAATTCTAGAGCTCCTATGCACTCCCTTGGTTTGTGGCTTTCAAATGGTAGCTCGCCATTAAGCTCCACCAACGCTCAATAGACATTCATGCTTAAGTTGGTGAAGTTAGGTTTCTGCGGTATAATGGGGAAGAAGATACCACCAGTTAGGCTTGTTAGGAGAAGTAATTTTGAATTCCACCAAACGCCGATGGAGGAGAGGGTAGCATTGGCATCCTTCTACTTGGAAGGAGATGTTCAAATGTGATTTCAAATTTCCAAACAAGACCAACAGCTGACGAAAGCTTGCCTTCTGCGATAGATTGCAGGACCTACCCCCTTCCAAGACTTTTTTGGGGATTTTGCAAAGCTACATCAACTCGTTCTGTTTGTAATTATCATTCTTGGTTCAAAAAGCACCTCTCTAAGGTGGGAGCTCTTCCACCGAACCGGCAGGTTAGCCTCTTTGTCAGTGGACTTTACGATTTGATCAAAGCTGATTTCTTGCAAAATGCCCCACAACTCTTTCCATAGCTGTTGGGATGGCTTGTTTGTATGAGACCAGTGATCATTCATAAAAGAAAAGCATCCCACCAAACATTGAACCAAACGATTCTTCTCATTCGTTGAATTCCCTCAATAGAGATGCAAGAAAAACATGCTAAGGGACTTTGCTACAACAGCAACAAATGATTTGCTCCTGGACATCAATGCAAAAAAGTATTTTTGAATGAAGGTTGTTACGAAGAGGAGGCTATGTTGGAAGATCAAGTAACCATGAAGCGTCATCATACATCTGACCTTGAGGACAAGGTCATATGCACCCATATTTTGCTTGCATGCATGTTTGCAACCGAACCTTTGGGTATATACCTTCTAAACCCTATATCTTTTGTTTCAATATTTTATTTTTTTCTATAATTATTCAAGTATGTGTTAGATTTATTTTAGCTAAGTAATAGGAAGATCTATTTTGCTTGATCGATTCCTTTCAAGAGGACTAGAGTGCTTAACACCTTCCTGGACCGTAACATTGAACCTGCTCAGATCAACGACAAAGGGGTTATGGAGTCATTTTTGTTTTGTGTGGGTCCTAGATCCTAATCTAGGTTGTAACTCTAATCTGTTTCCCTCTTTCTACCCAACAAGGCAAGGTGGAGGACATATGACGATTCCACATTCACCCATGTTCTTACAACTAGGAATAACACTAAATGAATATTAGGAAATGATTTAGCTTTCAAAACAGAGGCCAATAGACTATTGGAATTAGTTAGGAGTCTCCAATCAAGTCTTAGCAAGAGAATAATGTTATGCAAGTGGGAGATTCTCAACCCCAACCCTCCTAAACATGCATGCAAGCAACCCATTCACCTTCTTTAACTAAATTCTTAATAGTCAATCCAATTGTTGGTGGCTAACGCCCATTCTCCTCCGTCCTCCCCATCCAAAACTTGCAATCTCATCTTGATTGTATCTAGTGGTATTGTAATCAATACAGAAACCCCACCAACCATAGCTGCACTCATTTTTTTTTTTTTTGCTAAAGATTAACAATCAAATTCCATTTTTAAACTAAGAATCAGAGATTACAAAGAAAAACTCTATTGATATAATGATCCACCTTTGGCATGGCCATCAATAGAACAAAGCCCAATCACTAAAGACTATTTACATAAATCTGTATCTAGGATGTTTTTGAAACTCCCAACTTACATTAGAAAGTGCAAAAATTGGAGCATCATCCCAAATATCAAATGTTCATGAAACTGCCCCATGCTTAACCAATTTGTCAGCTACCATGTTGGTCTCAATAATCCATGTAGTACTATCCAAATACTACTTATAAAATAACCACTTATGCTCAAAACATCATGGGATTTTTTTACTCCTAATAGATGACACCACCGCCTCACTTTCTACCCATAACTTATTCATCCCCTTTGCACTTGCATTTTGAATCCTAGAATAGAAGTTGTGAACTTTTCCATAAAGTTTGTTCATAGTGCGCAAACCTTCTTATAGGAAATCCTCCTTCATTGCAGAACATCCCATCTGCTCCAAAGCACCCTGGATTTCCGAGAGAGCACCCGTCTTTATAATATTTAAAGACAATTGATGGATGGAAGCTCCAAAGAAATTCCAATATTCCTTTAGGCTGAACCAATAGTGTAAACATCATTAACTTCTTAGACAAGAGAAGATCTGGTATAGAAGTCACCTTTATCGCCTCTAGAGAAGAAAAAACCTTGAGATCTCTTAAAATTACCAGCACCTCCCAATCTGCAGACTATTTCTGATCTTCAATGTTCCTCTTATTTCTTTCCTCCCAAAGATGAATAGGCACTATGATGCAAAGCGGCATCCACAACTTAGAACAACATACATCAGCAACCTTCCTTTTCCACCAAAAGAATAGTTCTTTAATAGATGGGAAGCCAACCTATCTTTATTGACTTGATAGATTAGGTATCTTATGAAGATTAGGTGATGGAATTGATAGATTAGGTTTCTTATAAGCATTAGGTGATGTTATTGACAGATTAGGTTTCTTATAAACCTTAGGTGATGGTATTGATAGATTAGGTTTTTTAAAATAATATGATTCATTGTTTCTACTTGCTTAAAGCATAACTTGCATCTCGATGGTAAAGCAATTGAGCGTTTATCACCTGTTGGAAGGCAGTGTATTTGTAATACCGAGCCCTGCTCCCTAAAACTGGTTTATTGACTGGTTGGTTCGGTTTGGTCATGCAGGGTCCAAACCGGTGAGGATTGATGCGGTGCCCTATGGTGTATAACACAGTAAGGGTGAAGTCAAATGTGGGTGGTTTGACAAGATTGAGCCGGTACCCGATGTGATTTGCACACATAAGCCGTGCCCTTGCACATATCATAAAGTCATATACGAGTAAGGAAGGTATGTCATCATATTGAATGATAAGAACTTGGTCCACGACAAGTGGCGGGAGTGAGCTACACTTTAAGAACCCATTTCCCACCTAAGTATAGCAAGATTGGCCTTGTTTTGGCCAACCGATGGGTGATCACTGGTGGGTGCGAACCTCCCAATGTGACCCATTTGTAGGAGAAACGTGGGTCCCGGTAATCCCAACTTGGGTGAGCACATGTATTTTTGGTTCCCCGCCGTAATGTAGTCATGTGTGCCTGATAATGTCGGTAATTTCACCCAGTTTCACGATTTAATGCGATTTAGGCCAAAGAGTGACAAAACAAAACAAGCCTTAGTAGATATTTATAACCCAAGGTATAAATAGCCATTTACTCTCTCTCTCTCTCTCTCTCTCTCTCTCTCTCTCATTTATGATTTCAGCAAGAATTTGGTGAGAGGATTAAAGTAGAGGGAGAAAAGAGGAAGGAGAAGAGAAGGAAGAGGGAAGAAGGGTTCCCCTTGATTTTCAAGGCTGCATCTTGCCTTTTCGTCGCCGGAATAGTGATCAAAATATAATGAAACCCTCTTGTGTGTGGTCAAATCAAAGGGTTAATAGAAAGCTTATGTGATTTCTTTGAAGGTTTAAGGAAGAAAACCAGGATTTGAAAGTATTGTGGTGACATTTTCAGTTGGGAAAGAGGATCCTAAGTTTTTAGGGTTTCTTGAGCTAAGGTATGATTTTGTTCCCAAAAACCTTAATTTAACTTAAATTTATGGTATAATCAAGTGGATGAAGCCTATAATGTTTGAGAAATGAGGTTGGAACAACCCCCCTGGATTCCCAAGAGGTGGAATGAAGAAGAGAGGAAGTATAGCAAAACCCGCTAAACACTGGTGGGTAGCACTGGCGGCTAGTCAGACCCACCAGTGTGACCCCCCAATCTTACCTGGGCTTTTGGGCCTACAGGCAGGTAAGACCGACTGGTAAAATCGACGGGTAGCTAGACCCATCGGTATGACCCATTGGTCTCACTTGGGCTTCTAGGCCTACAGACGGGTACTAAGACCCATCGGTAGCACCCACTGGTTTTGTGTTAGCCCCGGTCCTATAAGTTGGTAGGATCGACGGGAACCAGACCCACCGGTAGCACCTGTTGCTTGTGTCTAGGTGCTATCTGCCTGGGCAGTTTGCACAAGTGGGTCCTCCTACCCACTGTATGACCCAATTGTAATCCAAATGAACTCTGTTCGAACTCAAACTCATCGATAGCCTTCTTTGCGTTATTGAACGCATCGTGACTATGTCTTACGACTTTTTTATGATCCCGAAATGGAAGTATTCTATGTTTCTTATCTATGATAGGTTTCGAGACATTTGTCTTCTCACGCCGGATCTTACCCGTACCGTGCATTCATATTCTTGTACAATAATAGGTAAGTAGAGAGAGGACATTGATCTTAATTTTGGGAATGTTTATTGCATCATTCTCATCTTGTATATATCATCATGCCATCTATGAATGCCATCTTCATACATCTGCTTGTCTACCATAGGATGTATTTATGAATTGATATGTTGTATCGTGAATTTCAATATTGTTTCTTGCATTGAATTATGATCATGGATTATTCAATTATTGGATGGTGATGGTTAGTTGAGCATGTGATAAGTTGTTAGACTAGATGCCGTAGTCGGCTTGGAAATAAATGCATTGGTACACCGTGGAATGAGACACGGAAGTACAATGCAGTCGTACTATCTCATATAAGAGTATGTGGTTAGGATTTGATATTCCATCGTGCTACGACCCTTCCCAACAGGGGTTTAGGTATTGGGTTATCACTGGAAAAACTTTGATCACGGACCACCGTGGTGGTTAGAAGTACGTTTGGCTGATCATTAGGATAGTTGGAAACCTTAATATATTCAGAGGGCCAATCATACTGATTTTATTTTCTATTATGGTGGCTGTACTTTCTACTGTGGTTCGACTATAATTTACATTTCTATTGTGATTTGACCACGATTTACTTTTTCAAGTGCTCATGACTGGCCTTCTTTGACAACCTTGATGGGCGTATCGCGAGATGGAGAATGCATCTCGAACCTGGGACATACATGCACTATGGTTGTGAGTAGCACGTAACCTATGACTTAGTAGTGTTGCTTAAGTGGATAGGACTAAAATGAATCTCATGCATATAGTATCATTTGATTTTGTAAATTGCTTGTGTGAGTCTTTCTTTTCATATACTGAGCTAGTGAGCTTACCCCTCGTGTACACACCTTTTTAGATGATTTTATAGGATTTTCAGTTGAGGAACAGGTGCCAGAGTCTATCGACCAACCTTCAATGGGAGATTGGTAGGTCCCAGAAGGATTTGACCACAGAGTAGGATGCCCGTGTGAGAGTTATGTTGTGAGGCAATAGTAGATACTCCAATACACTATTCTTTTTTATTCTTTTAATGCATTCCCCTTTTCATGCTCTAGATATTGAAATTGTTATTTCTTATGCAAATATCACGCCTATAGGCCCACATGTAAATATACTATATATAACAATTTGGGTATCAAGAGTAGGTGGGGAAACTTTACAGATATATATATATATGACAAGACTTCCGCTGAATTATATTATTTTATCTCCAAGATTATATGTGGTTTGTTGTGCTATGGTTACTGTATCAAATGATTCTTGTGGTTTTGGGTTATCCGGAGGGAACCGGTCACCTGTCCGATTCTATGTAAATGAGGCGTGACAGCCCCGACCCTATTAACCTTGCACAATATTGTCCTTTTTGGCCCATGGGCCTCAGGCTTTAAATTGTGTCGTGCCATGTTAAGGAGGCTAGAGGTTATTAAGTAGCTCAGTAATCTCTCCCTAGGCGATATAGGACTAAAGTTTGTATACTTTCATCAATTTCCCAAACCCCCTGGTACTTACCGTATTCTTAGTGGAAACACCTCACCGATCTATCAGGTGGGTTCGATACTTATCGTATTCTTGGATCTCACAAACTATTATCCTTTCAACACAATGTCCCTATTGTGGCCCCACACATTATCGAGATCGGATCTAATACTATTTGTAACGCCTCGCCTATTAACCTTGCATAATATTGTCCTTCTTGGTTTATGGGTCTTAAGGCTTTAAAACACATTATGCTATGTTACGGAGGCTAGAGATTATTAACTAACCCAGTAATCTCTCCTTAGGCGATGTGGGACTAAAGTTGTACACCCTCACTGATCTCTCAAACCCTCTAGTACTTGCCTTATTCTTGGTGGGAACACTTCACCAATCTCCGAGGTGGGTTCGGTACTTGCCTATTCTTGGGTCTCACAACATTCATTCACTGCACTGCCACTCACTGTTTTCGAATTCGACGGGAAGCTACCGTTGTTATGCTGATGTGTTGTTGTTGTTGTTACTATTCTCCTTACTCTCATCGTCTCTCTTGTAGAGATAGCAACAAATTCCAACCCACATGAGTCTCTATACCATCAAATGTGATGCCCACCGAATTGCATTCGAAGGTGCGTGCTGGTTGATATGGGTATACCAAATCCTTTGTATAGGCCCCCAAACCATCAACATTGGGAGTTTTCTTGAATACATTGATATCCCACAACGATATTTACAAGGGGATATGTTGGGGCTGTTGGGATTGCCGGTGCTGCCTTGGACTATGAGCATTGGGTGACCACATAGATCAGTGTCCAAACAAGCTGTGCGCCATTGCAATGCTTAGTTTGGCTGCGGCGTTGGCCCTCGCAGAGGCTGTCAATTTTGGGAAACCCAAACAGACAGTTGTAGTTCCCACATTACTCTTAGTGATCTCTAGAGCTCCCATGTAAAGGGCCCGAGCAGGGATTGTTCTCATTATGGATGCCAAAGCCTATATAAAGGCCTTTGATGCCCTCGTGGCACAAGACAACAAAGGCCATTTTAATGGAAAAGGGTTGTGTTTGTGATACATATTGCCGAGTCTTGAGGAGGACGACAAGGTAAAGGGTAGCAAAAACTCCAGAGAGAGCATGGCACCAAAGAAAAGAACCTGGATTTGCCTAGCATTCGTCAAATGAAATGTTCAGACATATTCTCTTGTTTTAATTAAAGGGTAGAAAGGTAATCTCACACCTATCAACAGCATTTTGGCACGTCATCGCTTAACATATACAAATTAACGCTGTGGGCTGCTTTTAGAAATTTAAAATGTAAGGGAGGTTCGTGAAATTTATGAAAACATGGGAGAAGAAGTGTAATTAGGCGATAGTCCTGGGATGGGTGTGTAATTTTTCAGAAAAAAAAAGACGTTGTTACCTGAAACATCGGGGTGGGCTTCTCTCTGTCTCTCCCAGACACATAAACGCTCAGAGGGAACCAAAACCAAGATTTTCATGGCGTTCGCATCTTGGTTCTCTCGTTTCAGTTCTTCTTCAAGGAACATTTACAAGATCATCCAGAGTTCATCCGTCCACCATTTTCGCACTCATAGTACTTGCACCGTAGAGGCTTTCAACTCCGGGGGTACTAAACCAGTGCGGTCATGGTCAAGCTCTCTTATTCCCCTGGCCGTCGCGCTCTCTGCTGGATCAATTGTCTTTGACATTGAGAGAAATCCTTCGCTGTGCGATGCCGCCGGTGTTGATGATTACCGGTGCATACCTAGACCTCTATCTACTGGTTTAGTTGATTGGTTGATTGAAACGGTTTTGATCATTTAGACCTTTCATGTGACGCCATAAACCTTTTCCAATATTATTCTGTTCATAATTTTCGTCGAAATTAATGAGATTGCTCCTTATCGTTCCTTCCTTTCTTCCTCAATGAGGTTCCCAGAGCTTCAATCGGTTATATATTTTAGGCTTGTTCATTTAACTGAAATACTATTGGTTTCCATGTGAATGATCATATTATAGAGTTCGGTTGCTCAGAGAAGTTGCTATTTAGTTGATTTGATTCGTGTTTGGATTTTCGAATTTCAGTGGTGGTACCGTTGGGGGCAAAGATAGCACGGACCTTCTTGTGAAAGGTTCCCGCAAGCATGCACCCCAAGAGCTTATGGACGAATTGAAGACAATTTGTGGAGTAATTTAACTTGAACTCTTCCATTTCCGTTTTGTAAATCATATTTTAGCAGTGAGCCTACTTACAATGTAAAGGGCTGTACGTTCTTGTTCTAAAAGTTACTTTTAATTTCATTGGCAAACTTGTCCTTGACTTGCCTGGTTTGAAGTAGAATTTTCAAGGATAGGATTTTGTGGCAGAGATTGACGTTTTCTTCATATGCCTAGGGAAATATGACGCTGGATTATGATGAGAGATACTTTCACGGGAAGCCACAGAACAGTTTCCACAAAGCAGTAAATATCCCTGACACTGTTGTTTTCCCAAGGTCTGATTCTTTTTCGCATGGTTCATACCATTCAATCTTTCCGTCACTTCTGTTTCAATTCCCTTCTTTGAGATACATTTGGGTGATTCTTCTAAGGATTACAATAATTTATCTGATTCAGTTTTGATGTTTATTTTATCAGATATCTTGTACTTCGAGTACACCTTTAACTTTGATTATGGAAAAATAGTTTTCAAATACTGAAAAAAAAAGTAAGAAGAAGAAGAAAAGAAACAGCTAGCCGGGGTACCTCTCTGCCCTACCTTCTCTTGCCCTTCAATGCAATACTGTTTTTAAAGAAGATTGTGTAATTGGGAATTTTATAGCAGAGTTGGTCACAAATCTGACCATTTATACAACCCACCCAGGACTGAAGGAGAAAAAAAAAAAAAAAAATTCCAATGAGCATGCGTGGAGTAGATATCTCCATGCCCTAACAAAATGACCAGGTGAGTGGTTCTTGAAAAGATATTTATTGAATTCAGATATACCTGACTTCCTAGCGGACATAGATCAAAATGGACAGAGTCCATCATGCCAGTTTCTCCCCTAGTCTTGGTGGCTACTGCCACCGGAACCACTCCTTCCACCCATCCTACCCCTGTTACCTCTTCTCCCTTCCTTCCATTGCCGACGCTCTTCCTTCCACTTCTCCATCTCCTAACCCCACCACTCACTCCCCCTCTTCTCCCTCTGTCCCCAAACGATGGACCTCCTTCTTCAGGATAGCCCCCCCTCCATCATTCTACTAATGGCCTCCCCCTGTACTTTATCCCTCCCTCCATCATCAACTGCACCAACGTTGGGCTATGCCCCCTGGCTTTCTGGATTCAGAGATCTCAAAGTGGTGTAACTGCTTAGTTGGTCATTTTCTTGGTCGCTGACCTGCATTTCTTGTTGTGGAATCTTCCCTCATCAATCAATGGAGACCCCGTGGCACCTTGTCTACTATCCTGCTTGATAATGGGATTTCCACTTCAAATTCTCAAACGAAGGCGATAAAACTCGTGTTCTTGAAGGTGATCCTTGGGAAGTGGGGAAGAGACCCATTTTCTTAAGGCAATGGGATCAATGCACTCAGCCCGAAAATTTGATTTCAGTTCCATTCCCATGTGGATTTCCTACGAAATTTGTTGCTTCACTATTGGTGTAAACAAGGTTTGGGTATCGTTGGGTTTGTCACGGGAAAGCCTCTCTACTCGGATGTTCGCAGAAAACGTATGGATCATCTGACCTTCGCTTAAATCTGTGTCGAAGTCTTTGCATATATGCCTCTCCCATTGTTTGTAAAGATCATAGATGATGAAGGATTTGCCTTTTCTCAAAATATCTACTTTGATTGGGCTCCTCCATAGTGCCTTGTCTACAAGGTGTTTGGGCACCATACCAAATCTTGCCCTCACAAACACAAACTCCCCAAGATGCTTTGGCTCATGCTTTTGAAGATCTGCGTTTGGCCTATGCTCCTCCCTACTTGGTCATTTCTAAAAGATCGACATACCCTCCTTCTCGGCCTTCTCTGACGGCCCCTATTGTTCGTGAACCTAGTCATGGCCGAAGATGAGTAGACATTGGTGAACCCCCCCCAATCCTATCACAAAAACCAAAGTAATTCAAAGGTTGATGATTCTTTAGCTAATCCTTCAGTCACCCACTCTTTGACCATTGAACAAAAGAAATTTGATCTTCTTTGCTCTGTAGACTTGCGTATGGAAGAAGTCAACCTGATGGCCCTCCCTATGCCTCTTTGAGATCTTTGCTAGTCCGCTCTTAGCCCCCTTCTGGTCGATTGCGATTCCTTCTTGTCCTTCCGTCTCGCATCCCATAGATCCCATCACCTTTGCTTCTCCTCCCTTTGAGGAAGCCCTCCTTTTTTACATGTACCCTCCCACTTAAGACATATTCTCTCACATGCTAAGGTGGACCACCTTAACCCCTCTCCTAGTCATACCCTTTCTAAACCTAACTATTCCTCTTCTGTCTTTACCTTGATCAATGTTGGTCCTAACCTTAACCTTTATACCCCGGTTAATTCATTCCACTCAAACCACCTGTTTCACCCAGTCCATCCCAATCCATTGGTTCTTCTCACCCATCAGGTTTACAACCTGACTCTTTAGTCTGCTTGTCCCCCCTCGGGTTCTTCTCCTTTGCTCAACAATCTCTCCCATCCACTTCCGTCTCTCTTCCTCGCAGGCTCCCATTGCAGTTGCTCCCCCCCTCTATCTTTGGCTCTAATGATGACTCCATTGACGTCAGCACCTCCTGCAGCTCTTCCTGTGCTCTTATAAAGGCCACCCTTCCCCACCCCTCTCCCTGACAGGTTTCCTCACAGGATCCACCTGCTGACTGCCCTTCCTTGACAACTACCAGCTACGATGACCTCTCTGGTCCCTCCTTCACCAACAACTATGACACCGGCATCCCCCCTGAGATCATCTCCACCTATTCTATTGACGGCCGCCACCATGTTCCTCTGATGGATGCCCCTCTGACTCCTTCCCTTGTGCTGGCTCATCCCTCGCATGCTCCACCTATGGACAATCTTCCTCCTTTGGCCACTCAACGCCACCCTAAGGCTCCAGATCGTCACCCTCATCCCTCGTAGGCTCCATCTGCGGATGGTCTTCCTCCTTTGGCCACTCAACGCCACCCTGCTGCTACTTTTGCTATTAGCCCCCAAGCCCCGTCTCCCTTCTCGATGATGACCATTGTGACTCCTGCAACTACTTTTGGCCCCTGGCTCCGACTTCCCCTATTGCTGCTGCTTTTGCTTCCTTGAGGATGACCTTGTGACCTCGGCTTCTCCTTCAAGCACTGATGCTCGCTCTCCCCTATTGTGGATTACAAAAGGTTCATAAGAAAAAGCCTTCTTCCCACAAAGGTCATGCCATGCTTTTGACAATGAGCTCTTGTTGCCCCTCCCCTACAAGTTCAAATGATCTAGACATTGAATTCCTTGGCTAAGCAAGCTGAGGTTCGTTTTAGCATCAAGTCTTCCCATGCAACCTTGTGTTGTCTTCTCGAAACCAAAGTCCCTGAAGCCAATGCCTCTCGCATTGTAGCCTCTATTGCTCCTTTTGGTCCTTTTCCTTTAATTATCTTCACTGTCCCAATGGTCGCATATGGATTCTTTGTGACCCTAGTAAGCTTGTTATCTCTTCTTCCTTCTCCTCCTAATGTATTCATCTTTCCATCTTTGATCCTACTAATTCATTCTCCTTGTTTCTCTCGGCTATCTATGGCCTCAATCATGCCTCTGATAGGATTTCTCTTTGGAATGATCTCCTCTCCCTTGCTCCCAGATTGGTCCCCTCCCCTGGGCCTTGGGGGGAGATTTTAATGTGGTCAGGATGGCCTATGAGAAGATGAGAGGCTCCCCATTGATCCTTCTTTGGTCGATGCTTTCAATGAATGCCTTGATGAAATTGGTGTCAACGATTTGCGTTGGTCTGGCTATACCCCTACATGGTACAATAAGAGAAGTGGAACCAAGAAAATTGGCAGTAAACTTGATCGGGTGCTTGTAAATGACTATTGGTTGGCTTCCTTCCCCTCCTTTAATGCGACTTTTGATCTTCTTGGAATTTCCGATCATTAGTCCCATCTCCCTTCTTGTTCAGCCTTACATTTCCTTTGACCCCAAACCATTCAAATTCTTGATGTGTGGTCCCTTCATCAAGACTTCCTCCCCTTGTCCAGTCTGAATGGAACAAGCCTGTCCAATCCTTCTCTTCCCCTCTTTTGCTTTCGCCAAAAAGCTTAAAAATGTCAAAATTTCTCTTAAGGCTTGGAATATCTCCACCCTTGGAAACATTTCCTCCCGTGTCTTCTCTTGTAGAGACTCTTTAGCCACCATTCAATCCAGGCTTCAACTTGACCTTAATCCTTCCTTTGCTAATGAGGAGCTATCTTCTTCCATTGAGCTTGCTTTGTTAATCGCTCAAAAAGAAAGTATCCTGAATCAAAATTCCCGCTTAAGCGGCTTGAGCTTGGGGACTCCAACTCTGCTTATTTCCATAGATCCCTTAAAGCTAAGACCAAATCCAATTCCATCCATTGCTCACGGCCAGAGATGGCTCCATTCTCTCCTCTCCTGAAGACATTAAGTCGAGGCCTCCTTTTATTTTTTTGACCTCTTTAATCCCCCCTCTTCTACTCCCTCCATTCCTCCTGGCCTCCTTAACAAATCCATTCTCACCCACCTCCTACCTTCCTTCCATGCTATCCTCTCGGATGAAGAAATCTTTGCTGTTGTTCTTTGCAACAAAGCCAACAAAGCCTTTAGTCCTGATGGCTTCATTATTGGTTTCTTCTCCTCTTGCTGGGGAATTGTCAAGTCTGACCTCATCAAAGCTATTAGAAGCTTTGTCTTCAATCCCTCCCAAATCCAAGGTATAAGTCATACCTTCCTTTGCCTTATTTTTAAGAAAGAGCGTGCTTCCTCCATTCGTGTCTTTAGGCCTATTTCTCTTTACAACCTTTTATGGGGACATCAAGGTGTACAACCGAAGGAAGAAGAAGACCCTACCACACGTTCCTTCTTTGTGGTTGGAGGATTAGAAGAAACAAGAAAGAAGAAGGAAGAAGAAGAAGGAAAGAAAGAAGAAGAAAGAAGAAGGAAAGAGAGGGGTCGAACCAGCCTTTCCAACGCTGGGCTCGACCCCCCTTTGTCCTCCCATTCAGCAGATCTTGTGGACCTCACCAAATCTTATTTTAATTTGCTTTGATTCCAGTATTATTTGATTGTTTTATTAATTAGGAAACTAGGACTTCTTTCCATTGGTCTATTAGGTAGTTTATGTTTTCAAGTAATTGAGTTTCTAAATGTCTTTTCTTATTTTTGGAAGTTTTATTCTATTTAAGTGTAAGGCCATTGGCCATTGTTTTTTTTTTTTTTTGGGAAGGAATGAATTATTTGAATGAAGCACAAGCTAACGCCTCTCTTTCTCTCGATTCCCTCTCCCTCGATTCTCTTCTCTCTCTCTCTCTCTCGCCTCCCCTCTCTCCCACGACTTTCTCTCCCATTCTCTTTCACTCTTTCACTGCCTTTGTTCCCCTGAACTGCTGCTGCTGATCTCCTCTTTGATGCTGGACTGCTGCTGATCTCCTCTTTGATGCTGGACTGCTGTTGATCTCCTCTTTGATGCTGGACTGCTGCTGATCTCTTCTTCAATACTGGGCTGCTGCAGACCTCCTCTTCAATAACTGGGTTGCTGCTGTTCTTTTCTTCAATAACTGGGCTGCTGCTGTTCTCTTCGTCAATAACTGGACTGCTGCTGATCTCCTCTTCAATTTGGACTGCTTTCCCTTGTCAAATCAGGTAGACTGCACTTCTTATCTTGGAGGACCTTGAGTTCCTTTTACTTTCAGACTTGGACAGCAGGTAAGTAGAGGACTGAACCTTCCCATTCCCCCATTGTACCCTCATTATTTACTCCATCATCTTCCATTAAAACCCTCCCCTTTTTAGCCCATTGTTTGACCTTTATTTGCACCACTGTTTTACCTTAGATATTGCTGATTTTCTTATTACAAGTATAACTGATTTTGGAGCATATAACATGGGATTTTTATCTATCTTTGGTGCTTAATAGGATAGTGTTATAACCTAATTTTGCTTGCTACTATGTTCACTACCCCGTGTTCCCCCTTGATGCTTGAGTGAGTTTATGTGTTTTTTCTTAGACCATTATTGCTCATTGTTACATTGCTAATTAATCCCACTATATTTTGCATGTCAATCTTGTTTGCTGAGTTTCCCTTATCCTGCCCAACCCAAGTCCCTTGAGTTTGCCCTACTTAGTTAGTTAATCCTGTAGGAAACCTAGTCACCTAGGAACCCCTACATCAACCTTCTTTACAAATTTATTTCTAAGATCATATTGCCTTCCTTTTCAGTGCTAACTAATCGGCCTTTAATGCTGGTAGGAGCATCACCGATAACATTCTCTTATGTCACAAAGTGGTGCGTGGGATTGATAGGAAATCCTGCTCCCAGCCACCCTCCTTAAAATTGATATCCATATAAGGCTTTTGATTTTATCATATTTCATCTCTAATGTCCTCCATGCCATGTCCTTTCCCCCTGTCTTCATCCACTGGATCTATTCTTGCATATCTTCTCCCGCTTCTTTGTCCATGTCAATTGTAGCTTGGCTGGACACTTCTCTTCGGTTGGTATCCGTAAAGGCTACCCCCTCTCTCCTTTCTCTTCTCCCTTGCCCTTGAGGTTCGTTCCAGATCCATCTAGGCTTCGACATGCATTTAATCTTCCCCCTTCCTAAATGCAAATCCCTCCGCCTCACCCATCTTGTGTTTGCTGATGATCTTCTCTAAGGCTGATTCTCTTTCCATAGATTTCATTATGTCTTCTCTCCTCGTCTTTGAGCATCTCTCTAGTCTCTGTGTCAATCTCTTCAAATCCCAACTCTTCCTCTCTAGTTGTTGTGTCGATTCCAAGACCCATCTTCTCGCTATTATTGGATTTTCCTTGGGTTCCCTTCCTATTAAATATCTTGGTCTTCCCCTCATCTCCTTAGGCTAACTACTCATCACTATACCCCCATGCTGGACCACATTAGGAAAGGCACCCTCTTCTTTGTTGGCCACTTGGAGCTATCAGTTCAGTGCTCTAATCCTCTTATATCTAATGATTATTTGTCTATGAGCTCTCCCATTGCTCCGTTAAGAAAGTTAAATCCCTCTTTTGATCCTTTCTTTGAAAAGGAAGCGATTCCTCCAGGTTTCTTCATTCCCTCGCTTGGTCCTATGTTTGTCTCCCCAAGATGGAAGGGGGCCTTGATCTTAGGAGGATCCAGGATGTTTACTCTTTTGGTATCCTCAAACTTCTTTGGAAGATTGCTTCCAATCATAACAACATCTGGGTTTACCATTCCTGGGTTTGGTGAAAAATCCTAAACTTGAGGCTTCTTGGCCTCAAAGCCATCTCCTCCCGTATTGATAATGGCTCCTTTGCCTCTCTTTGGCTCAATAATTGGCACCCTTCCGGAGTTGTTTCTTATGATTGGTGCTATAGCCGACTACTCTTCGGCCTCCCCAAAGATGACTCTATTGCTTCCATCCTTTCCAGTGGTTCTTGGGCTCCCATTCCCTCCCTCCCCCCTCTTTGACCTTTGGTCTTTCCTTCCTCCCATTCCTTATGGACACCGGGGAAGAGGAGATAAAATCATTTTGTCAATCGTCCCCTTTGGTTCTTTCTCGTGCTTCTATGCCTGTTATCTGGTTAGGTCTCACAATCCCTTTGCTCCCTGGCATAAAATTGTCTGGTTCGAAGGCCATATTTTCTGGCATAGCCTCCCTGCTTGGAGAGCTCTATCCAACTGCCTCCCTACTTGGAGAGCCCTACCCAACTGCCTCTCTACTCAATCCTTCCTCATTCATGGGCACATCCTTGTCACCTTGCTGCCTTTGCTGGAATGTTATTCAAGATTCTGACTACCTCTTCTTTTCCTACCCTTCTCCTCATCCATTTGAAAAAGATTCCTCTCTTGCTGGTCTTGCTCTCGCCCCCATTCTGTCTCTTTGCGGGAATGGATTTGGGTTGACATGACCTTTGCTGGTGGCTCTATTTGCGACACTGCTAGGAAGCTTGCTTTCTATGCCACGATCAACCACATTGGAATGGAGCGCAATCTGTGTAAATGGACTTCCAATTCCAGATCTTTTGATATGATTTGGAAAACCATCTTCTTCGATATTAGCTCCAAGCTTGCGTTTCTTCCCCATTGCCATGTTAGGGGCTCTCCAAGGAACATATGCTCATTGTTGTTGCCTGGGGTTTGCCCATCTCCATATTGCACCCTTCCTTCCCACTAGGTTGCTTTTGTTTGGCTTTTGTGCTCCTTTTCCCTTTTCCTTCCCCTCGGAGCTGTATCCTTTTTACTGTTGTTAATGATATTTATTAATCCAAAAAAAAAAAATGGACACAGGATAAAAAACGAAGGTCAATGGGGCTCACATTAACTCAGTAGGCATGAATCATCTAAATGACATAAGAAAGAGCTAGAAGTAAGAAGTAAATTAAATATAAACAAAACAGGTACGATTATATATTTATCAAAGAGAAAGAAATGAAAAGAAAAATTGATTAATAAACACATAACGACTCCATAATCTGTAAACAATGAATGGATGTTCATGGTGAATATTATCATAGTTGTGGAGTTTCACCTGCAGCTTGTTTGAGGTACATCTTTCCACATATGGATGAAACACAAATTGAACTGTATATTACTTTAATAATTAAAAAAAGAAAAAAGAAAAAAAGAAGGAATACATAACTGTGTAAGACTATAAATACAATAACTAGTATTTGAAAACAATATCGGGCACTTAATGATCATGAAACTTGATGCAAGTCCTTTTTCAAGTCACATCGTCAAAAGAACTCTAAATGGGCATGGTACTGCCCGAAAGAAAGGAACTAAATAACTGTGTAAAGAGTTAGTTATCCACTACCCGCACAACCAAAAAAACAATCATTACTTGTAGCGGAGAAAAAAAGGATTAAACAAGTAGCAAAGGGTTCTCTCAGGAAACAGGAATGAAAAAATGTTCCACTGTCAGCTACTACAGGAAAGATGGCACTTTATGATTCATCAAACTTGATGAGGTTCTTTTTCAATATCAACTTGTCAACAGTGCTGCCCAGTTGTTTTATTTGGGTTGCTGGCGGTCATGAAGAAACTTGCTTTGTTACTGTTTTCTGTCTATCTGGGAAAATCTCCCCTCTCCACCTATGTTAATGGTGTGTGGATTTCAATTGCTGGTGACTTGAGGGCCTGATTTTGATTTTTAAATCTATCTACATGATGAGATTTAAATCTGTTGGTGAATGTTTGATTAATGTTTAATTGAGAACTAAAAAATCTCAAGCGTTGAATCATTTAACCAAGCAATGACAAAGGCTTGGCGCACATGAGGCAAAGTACAAGCAATGGAAGGACAAAGCAAAGCTGAGCACAACCACATAGCAAAACCAGAACCCGTTCAAAGAAGAACAGCACCAATGGGTCTTACAGGGATGACACCAAACTCAACCGACACTTTAGGATATAATGCCATTACCTGCAAAAAAAAAATAAAAAAACAAAGCTGCACCCTTCCCCGCCCACCCCAAAGAATAAGAGACAGAGTGGTGGAGGTCCAATGAGAATGTGAAGATACCTGAGATGGGAACTCAGAGTTGTAGGGAAGAAAGGAAAGCTCCACGACCACAGTCGTACACATGCACTAACGTAAGACTAGAATCACAAGTGATCCTAATACCAGGCAGGATCTCAAAATCTGACTGAATAGGGAGAAATTCGAGAACTCACAAACCGTGTCTTAGATGGAGCTGAAACTTGGAGTAGATGAAGGTCCTAGATAGGTCAATAAGCCCTTAAAATATGAGCCAATTCTGATGGTTGACTTGAGAGTTATGCTGTTGACATGAATTAGGAAACTTTTAACAACTTCCAATAGCTTGAGATTTCAGCCTCCGACGAACCTCAAATTTGGAGCAAAGGTCCCTCGTGTATGCCCAAATATCCTTCAAAAGATGAGCCTCAATGGATGGCTGGTTGGGAAGTTACGCTTGAAGAATGAAAAAGGAAACTTTTGAGTTTTGTAGTAGCAGCAGCTACAGGCCTTGGATGGTCTTCGAACTGATCTTTTAATGGAAATTCTGGACTTTAACAAGCTTGTAATTATCACTCAAATACTCTCTCACAGCAAACAAATAAAAAGAAAAGAAAGAAAATTGATGGAGGGTTGAGAAGGGTGGAAGAAGGATTTTAGGGAATGGGCATCTCACCCCAAGTTTTTGGGCATCTCTCTATAGGTAATAGCTATTTTAGCCATGAGTAAACACTTAATTTTTATAAACTTCAATCTTTTCTTTCATAATAATCAATGGGCTTTAAATAGCCTTACATAATTTGGACATAAAGCAATACCAAAAAGAGGAAACTAATGGACTGAAATAGGACTTTCTAATTTGTGTCTAACTTGCTAACCAAGCTTAACAAAATTAGAAACTAACAACTGAATTTAAAAGGAAGCTAATTTAATTACAAATAGGAAACTAATTACTTAACCAGAAAGGAAACTAACTTGGATACCAAAGTAGAAACTAAATATTATGCTAGCTGGACCAAATCAATGTCTGCTGGAGATCTTCTTGGAGCTGAATAAAGGACAGTTGTATAGCTTCTAAAAGATCCTTTTGAAGACCAAAACTTGCTGAGAAAAATAATATTCATGTGTTACTATTTATGTGAACAGTAACACCAATTATGGAAGCTGCTGGATAGGCTGGATTGATGGCTGCTTGGGCTCTTTTAGAAGACCACTTAGGGAAGTAAAATATGCACTATTCAAGGAGTTGTTACACTGGTTCAATGGTTGCAGGAGTGGACCAGCATAGGTGCAATATTGGGGCTAACAAGGCTGGCTCAATGGGACAAAACCAGGTCCAGACTTGGGACAGAACTGAACCATGGTTTGGTCGTTCGAGTCCTTTTAACAGCCCTATCTACATCACGCATCCGACACCACAACGTACCCAAATCTACTCTTTTTATTCTAAAAACTGACTTCGTTGGTTACAAGTATATAAAGAGAAGAAATAAACAAAGAATCCTAATTGGAATGTAAAACAAGTAACTCAAACTCTATCTCCTATTTCCTAAGTAACCTATTTAAAGCATTACATGATTTTATAATACAAACTAAATCACTAGCAGCCTTTATTAGACCAAAAACCCAATTTGGCTCGCTTCTGTTTGGGTTTGGGTTTCCAAAGCCAGTCATATTGGTCCATCCACTCTAGAGCCACCGCATCAACTCTCCTTGATAGGGACACGGTAGGGAGAGGGAGAGAAAGTAGGAGAGAGAAAAAATAGGAGAGGTAAAATAGGGTTTTGCTAATTAGGAGGTGCCTGCCTCTTGGCTTTATGGACGAGTCGGAGATCTGGCTAATTAGGAGGTAGCAGCCTCTTCTTGAGAAAATCAAGAGAGATAATTTAGGATAATTTTCATGCCCCTTCTATTCCATATTAGTTCCTATTAAATAGGATGAAAAGGTAGTTACAAACCCTTGCTCACGTATTCCACTTACATTGAAACTACCACACCATACACTCCATCTATGCTCCACTACTTCCACTTCCATAGTTTATCTCTAACTTCTACTAACTTACCAACTTTTATTAATTACTTACAAATTACATAACACACATAATAAAACATAAAATAAATTAATAAAACTAATTTGTCTGGGCACGTATCACTCCTTCTCTAAAAAGAACTCGACTCCACTGAATTTGGATAAGGACCAAGGAGGCCATTTGAGTCAACACTCTGGATAAGGAATGATTCTGCTACCCATACTGAACTTAATGTTGGGGAGATCTTTAGCAGGGAAGAAACTTCATTTCCTTGTTGTGGTGATTGAAAAGAGTAGGTATTCACATGCCTACAATGTTATGCCTTCTTACCAAACAATCATGGTCGATCAAGATGAACATGACACACCTTCAGAGGGAGGACGTCACATTTTACTGTATCCACGAATCCACCAATAAAGCATGTGAGCAAACACTTGTAAATAATCTTGAGATTGGTCTTGTTCACCCATGCAACTTTGTAGGGATTTGGATGTGGTTCTGCCTGTAATCTAAGCTTATGAACGTCTTTAGAGACGATATTAGTGCAACTATTTTCATCGATCACCATGCTATGTAATTGGTCATTACACTTCATGAGGGTTTGGAAGATACTATTGTAGTGTCAATTCTTATCCTTGGAGACCTTGTGGGTGGTCAAAATATGATGAACATAACAAAGTTTTCACTCCACATCATTGTCATTTCCGTTGACTTTACATGACTCATGCTCTGTCTCCAAATTAACTGTCTTAAGACTCAGTTACTTTTCTGGGACAATGACAACAACAAGCAACGACGATAACTCAGCCTTATCCCCACTAAATGGGGTCTTCTATATGGATCCTTGCCCTCCAATCAGCTTCATTCGATATCAAAGGCTTAAGCTATGCCTATCTTTTCTCACCACTTTTGCTAGTTTGCCCCTGGCTCTTTTAGTTCCTTCAATCTGAATCAAATCACTCCTCCATACTGGAGCATCCAAAGGACTCTGTTGAACATGGCCACGCCACCTCAAATGACTTCTTGTAGCTTATCATGTACTAGAGCTACTCCCAAATCAGCTCTAGTATGATCATTCCTTATCCATCCTAGTTTTGCCACACATCTATCTCAACATCCTCATCTTCACTACACTATGTTTATTTACATGATGCTTCTTAGGTGCCCAACAATTTGCACCATACATCATATCCGATTGTATGATTGTCTTATAAAATTTTTCTTTTAAGTTTTGAAGGAAAACGTTGATCGCACAACGGTCCAGATGCACCTTTCCACTTCTTTTGTATTTTAATTTTTTTTGTGAAAATATCATCCTCTGTGTCACTTTCTTTATTAGTTATTGAGCCCAAATACCTAAAATAATCACTTTGAGGAATCTCCCTCTCATCAATTTTAGCCACCACATTATCCTTCCTAGCATCTTATACTTTGTCTTTGTTGTACTTATATTTGAATTTTTTTATTCCAAGGTTGATCTCTTTAACTCCAACTTGGTGTTAATCCTTGGTTTTGTCTCATCCACCAAAGCAATATTAAGAATATTCACCAAAAAAAAAAAAAAAATCATTAGCAAAAGGTATACATCAAGAAACCTCATCTTGAGTGTCCCTGTTTAAATAATCAATGATAAGCACAAACAAATAAGGGCTAAAAGTTGATCCTTGATGTAACCCAATTGTAATTGGGATTTCACTACCTTGATACCTCACAATTCTTACATTAGTCACCACACCGTCATACATATCTTTACTTATGTCCATATATGTACTTGAAACACTCCTCTTCCCTAGTACTTGCTAGATTAACTCTCTCGAGACCATATCATATAGATATACTCTTCCTTTCCCTCATTTTAGCTGTCTTATCGATAACTTTTCCCCTTCCTTTGTGCTTATATTGTTAAAGTTCTTATTCCTTCACCCTTGCTTTTCCCACAATCTTCTTAGCTTCTTTTCTGGCAAATATATACTCTTTTAGATCCTCTACATCCTTTGTCCTTTGCCATGTCTTAAGACTATCTTTGTAGTCTTAATAGTTATTTGAACCTCACCATCCCACCACCGAGTTTCCCTTCTAATTTTCGTAGGACATCTTTAGCAACCTTCTTAATAAAAGTAGACATCTCGTTCTGCATCGTATTGCTGCCTCTTATAGTCCCGATTTCCTTGTTTGATCACTTTATCAGTAAATCATTTCAAGATATGTTCTTTTAAGTTCCCACACCTTAACCAAGAGAAATTAAGCTCACCTTTCTTATGATTGTGCATAATGACGCAAATTTCCATGACCACTAATTTATGTTGTGTGGTTAGGCACTCCCCTGGTATAACCTTATAGTCCACATAATAACCTTACAGTCCTTACATAACAAGGGTGGGGAGTAATAATAATGGATAAAAAGGCTAAAGAGAAGAAGAGGGTGGCCCGGGTGGGAGGGTGGTTGATTGGTCCTTAGACCAAATTAATAAAATCGTGTAGGGGGGGGGGGAATTGGATCTTCTTCTACCCCTAGAAATACCAGCGGTGGACAGTGCTTGAACTTGATAGAGGAGAACTCCAAGTCCAAAATCTGGAATGCTGAAGGGTAAGGATCGAACTACAGCTAGGGGTTTTGTAAACCAGGCACGAGTTCTGTTCCCCACCTTTCAACACAGTCAAATCTGTCTTTCTTTCCCTGGTGGTAACCCCAGGAGAGGAACTTGATCAATGTCACAACAAGGAAGGGCTTTGGAGATGGGAACCTAGGGTTTAGGATCTCCTTAGAGGGGATTACCCTCTACACTAGTTTTGGATTGAGAAGAAGAGCTAGGGGAGAGATCAAACTAATCTCAGTCAGACAACCAGTAGCTTTAGAGCAGGGAAATGGGGAAAGAAAACAGAAAAGGAGAGAAGAAACAGGAAAGGGGAAAAATAAAGAACAACGAACAACAGGGAAGAAGAAAAACAGAGAGAGAGGGAGAGGTCATACCTTTGCAGAGGGAAGAGAGATTGATGGGGAGGAAGACGGAGGAGTTTTGGCTCTGATACCAAATTGATGGAGGCACAATGAGAGAATGGGAAGATTCCTGAGATAGGAACTCAGAATTGTAGGGGAGAAAGGAAAGCTCCATGACCACAGTCGCATGCATGCACCATAACATACTAAAATCTACTTGTTTTTCATTCTAAAAACTGAGTTTGTTGGTTACAATTACATAAAGGAGAAGAAACAAACAAAGACTCCTAACTGGAATGTAAAACCCCAACTAACTCAAACTCCATCTCCTAGTTCCTATGTAATCCATTCAAAGCAAAACATGATAATATTTAGGAAATAAAATAATAGACTACAAACTAAACCACAACCAGACTTTAGTGGACCAAAACCCAAGTTGGCTCACTTCCTTTTGGGTTTAGGTTTGGGTTTTCAAAGCCAGTCATATTGGTCCAACCACTCTAGAGCCACTGCATCATAGATTGGCTGGATCCGAAGTTCAAGGGAGGATTGTGGGTGGCGAGATACTCTTCTTCATTACATGATTATTAAGCTTTATAAATTGATGCGTATTTCCTTTATGTTTGTCTACACCATAAGTGGACCTTTAATGATGCTTAAATTAACTGTCTAGTACATTTAGATGATCCCTATTTCCACATTTCTTCTCAAGTACCTTTGTCCTTGACTGAAAATTTCCTGCTCCTTTTATGGTCCAACCGAAGATGAGAAGAATGAAAACACAAAATATTACTCTCACAGTTCTCTTCATTTAGGCTTTCTGTTTCCAGATATAAATCATCTAAAAGAGTAAATTTCATGTAAAACCTTATTTTTATACTAATTTTACCAAATACTTTACCTTTTATGTGGGTTTTACCTGGAAACAATTGGAGCCTGATGAACTATTTCTCTTGCTTATGTTTCTTTTGGTTAATAAAATTTCCCCTTTGCTCATCAGAAAAATGATTTCTTCACATTTGCTCTAATTCATTATTTAAACATACAGGTCTGAAGATGAAGTCTCTAAGATTGTCAGATGTTGTAATAACCATAGGGTGAGCTTTCCTAATTTTTTTTTCACGGAAGCTGCAGATTTGTCTACTTCTTTTTTATTATTATTATTATTATTATTATTATTATTAAATAATAAATTATGCACCTAGTCACTTTTCCTTAAAGATCTGTTTCCTAGTTGAGTGCACCATAGAAAGTGCCCACCTCCCCAATGTTTTTTCCTCTCTTATTAGTAGTAAATGGAAAAATAATTTTGCTTGTAAAATTCAAGTAAAAGAAGATAGTGAACACATCCTTTTCACACAAATACCATGAACTGCAATTTTTATTTTTTAAAAACTGAAGGAAAGCATGGGATACATTACGCAAAGCTATATTTCTCAAATAAGATTATCATCTCCTATTCTGGGTTTGCAGACCCCATAAATTCTTTCATTTTCCCCTTCCTCATTATAGCACCCAATGCATGAAGAAGCCATCACATTTTGGGTGTAATTTTGGCTTTATCTTGGAAGTCCTTTCCCCTCTTTCCAAATTCCTTGCAATAGGATGTGGCTGAATCTTCCAAAGAATTTGACCTTTCTGATCCCTCCTCGTCTGGTGATACTCTGTTAATTTCATGTTTCGGGATCTTCTCAGTGATCACCCGGCCCGCATGATCTGCACATCAGCTTAGGGGTCTTCGACTCGGTACAATCTCTTTCAAAGTGGCCCCTGCTGATGAGAGAGAATTGTCTTTTTATCCCTTGGGTAGTTATGTTACACTCTGAACACTAGGACGACCAAATGTAATAACATACACAGGATATATAAACAGATGAGCTGTTATTTTCTCCTCTTCCTTACACATGATGCTTCTGTTTGCCAGATGAAATCGTTTTACTTGTAATAGGCAAGAGTTAACCTTTCCCAAAGCCTTAAACCACCCGACTCAGCTTTTGTGGCGGTGCTGTTCCCCAAAATTTTTATTGCAATTCTTGAGTGTGAGATTAATAATATGCATTAACTGACATAGTTGTGGTGGTTTCTCCATCTATTCTCTTCTGTTTTCTATATAAATTTCGATCCTCGAACCATCTAGTCTTTCAAATATTCTTTCCCTCTTATAATTATGTTGCAAGCAAGGTTCGAAAACTCGCTGAAATCATGGAAATTTCGGTAGATTTTTCTTTTTCGAGACGAAATGGCATACGAAATGTAACAATACATAATTTCGGTCATATTTCGGCCGTTTCGTTTTGAAATTTCACTCATTTTGGCAAAACAAATGCATTGTTTGGTCAAAATTTCGACCATCTTGATTATTTCGTTTCATTCATTTTTATAATTTCAGCCACTTCAGCCATTAGCCCCCCTAAAATAGCTAGCGAAACACTTGGGAAAAAGTACACCATTTCGACGAAATTTCGGAGGAACCACCAAAATGGGACGAGTTCTTGAACCTTGCCTAATAGTTAATTGCCTATCAATAGGAGATCTAGCCCAATCAGTATCACAGAAACCCTCAATACAACCATGTCCATGATCAAAGTATAGCAGACCACGACCTGGAGCATTCTTTAGATATCTCAAAATACAAATAACGACATCCTAGTGAGATGTCCGTAGAGAGGAAGTAAATTGACTCACGACACTGACATGGAAGGCAATGCCAGGCTAGGTCACTGTCAAATAATTAAGCTTTCCCACCAATCTTCGATACTTCTAGGATCATCTAACAAATCACCACTCTCAACCGTGAGTTTCACATTAGGATCCGTAGGAGTATCCAAAGGCTTGGACCCTAACATTCTAGTCTATATCAGCAAATCCTAAACATATTTCATCTGAGAGAGGGAAATGCCTTTTCTTGACTGAGCAACCTTAATACCCAAGAAATGCTTCAACTGTCCTAGATCCTTGGTATGAAACTTCTGTTCTAGATGTGTTTCAGACTTCGGATCCCTTTATATCATCTCCAGTTATAACAATATCATCAACATAAACAACCAGAAATATCCTTCATGTGTCGGACTTCCGATGGAGCATTGAATGATCACTGTCACACCCAGACAACCCAAACAAACCACATCAGTGAACCTGCCAAACCATGCCCGAGGAGGTTGCTTCAAACCATGTAAAGATTTCTTTAGTTTGCAAGTTATACCAGACTCCCCTGAGCAACAAACGTTGGTGGCTGCTCCATATAGACCTCTTTATGCAAATCTCCATGAAGAAAAACATTCTTCACATCGAGCTAATACAACGGCCAATAAGAAACAGCAGCAAGAGATATCAGAATGTGAACAGAAGCCAACTTGGCCACAGGAGAAAAAGTGTCCTGGTAATCAACTCCATACACCTGTGCATAGCCTTTGGCCAGTAACCGAGCCTTCAACCAAGCAAGAGAACCATCTGGGTTTACCTTAACGACATAAACCCATCGACAACTAATAACAGACTTACCCTGAGGTAACAATACAAGATCCCAAGTATGATTTGCATCCAAAACTAGCAAATCCTCTTCCATAGCTGTCCTCCAGCCATGACTAGATAATGGCTCTGCAACAGACTTAGGAATAGGATGACAAGACAAAGTAGAGAGAAGTATGAAAAGAGGAAGATAGACTAGAATAAGAAGCAAAGTTTGAAATGGGATGTTGGGTACAACTCCAAACACCCTTACAATGTGGAATGGGAACATCAACATCAGAAAGAGAAATACCTGGATCAGGTAGGCCAAATGATTTAGGTAGGAACCATAGAGACAAGGAGAGTGCTGATTCTTTATGAAGACGATGACTATAGAAGATTGTACCAACAGGTGGTGGGGGCTCGGCTGTGGAAAGCGGGGGCACCACTGGTGGAGGTGTTGGTGGCACCATTGTATTTGGTAACCTGTGGAGAACAATGTTGAATAGCATAGAGTGAAAGATCATCATCCATTTTCAGATACAACAGCAGATTCATCCGGTCAGTAGTAACAAAATATTTTTGAAGTGTAGGGCAATAACAACGATAACCTTTCTTAGTACATGAATAACCCAAAATATCCACTTAAGAGCATGTGGATCCAACTTTGACAAACCTGAACGATGATCACAGATGAAACAAACACAACCAAAAATACGAGGAAGAATAAACAAAGGGTCATAAGGAAACAACAAAGAATGAGAAATAGCACCTATAACAATGATGAAGGCATTTGATTAATAAGATAACAAGGAGTTTAAAATGCTTCTGACCAAAACTGTTTGGACACCTTCACCTTAAACGAAAGATACCGAACAACGTCCAGCAGATGCCTATTTTTCCTCACAGCAACACCATTTTGTTGGGAGTGGTGTGTCTGAGCAAGAAGGGATTGATGTATCATTCCCATGGTTTAAAGTATCGGTATCTATAGGCCGATAAGTATCGGTATCGGACCTTACCAATTTGATACTATTGATACGCTATATGAAAATTTTAAAATCCCTTTGTATCGATATGTATCGTACGATGCATACCGGTGCGGTGCACTACGATCATATAATGACCAAGATGGGTCATTTCTCCGTAAGACACGATTTAGAGGGGTTTTTGTTCCAAAGTTGTTGCCAGCCATTTTTTCTTTAACTAAAGTGGAAATCAAGGTTGGGAACAAGGATTTTATACACATAAACAATTACAAACCTTGGATTTCTCAGTGCGATACTCTATTTAGTTTTTATGCATAACACATATGATATATAGCTTTTTTTAACTTTTGTTATGCAAAAGTGTTTCCTATCCATTTATGTGCGTATCTTAGCTTAGCTCCGATACGTATCTTAATTTTGGCCGACCAATATGGGGACCGATACCGATACTTTAATCCTTGATCATACCGTAACCAGAAAAAGTATTCCTTGCCATTATCACTTTATAAAACCTTGATTGCTATTAAGTGATTCTGAATTTCAGCAACAAATGTGAAAAAAATAGAGAACTCAGAATGATGCTTCATTAAATAAAATCAGGTAACTTTGGAATAGTCATCAACAAAAGTAACAAAATATAAAAAACCTAATTTGGAAGTAATGGGACAAGGGCCCCATACATCCGAATGAACCAAAGAAAAAGGGTGGGGGATAACTTACACGGTGAAGCTTCCCAAACTGACATGACTCACAATCTAAATTGGAAATAGGATAATGAGGATCAAGCTTCTATAAACTTTGTAAAGACGGATGACCTAGTTGGCAATGGATCTGATGGGACTGAAAATACTTGAACATGCAACGGAAGAAGAATTGTCCTCAAAGAGATAAAGGGAGGTGAAGCACCATTATTAATTTTAGGGGGCCCCAAGAGCAATAGGTCTATGATTCAAGATCTTCTGCCAAACCCGAGAAGCATTAGAGGAAAGACCAGAGTAAACCTAATCAACCTGAATGCTTTTTGTTCTTGACCGCAAGCGTCCAAATCAATTTGAGGATTCTAACAGAATTAAGCTCTTTGATTCTTCAAAAGCCCAAAACTCCCTCATCCTTAGGAAGGAAAACTCTGCAGCCCAACTGGTAGGGTGGAGGAACCTGGTAGAATCTGAACCTTTCCAAAGAAAGGCACACATGAGGGACTCCAATGCCTTAATGGTGGACTGGGGAATCCAAACAAGGCCAAACTAATAGTTGTTACCGGATTGGAGGACTGATCTGATCAATTCCAGACGAACGATTTTGATTAATGAAGAATTGGTGTTGCCTCTTTGTTGCTGTGAAAGTAAGCTGCGGTGAGACTTGGTGAAAAGTGAGAAACTCTTGGGAGTTTGGACTAGTGAGATTCTGTCTAGCCCTGTTGGTGGGAAATCAAGTTATATCCTTCTCCATATTCTGCTTTTTCCTCCCAAGTAATGTTATTTCATCCACTGTTATTGATGATTACTGAGTTTGATTTAACTTGAGTCTCAGAGGGTTGATCATCGTTTTATTGTGTTCATATATTGTTCATACTGAGATTTAAATCGCAGTATTTAACCACCAACTATAAGCTGGTGGCAGCCCTGTTTTGGGCTCTAAATTGCTAAAATCGATTTTGGAGATTCAAGGGAATATGGCCAGTAGATTTCCCTCATCTCTTGCGGTGTTAAAGGTCCTGCTAATCGGCTCCTTTGACCAGGGTATTGGATTGCTCAGACCTGCTTATCTGCTGTTGTGTTAATCCTCTCAAATTCTGGTTTACAGGTTTCAAAATTTCACTGTTTTGACTGTTGATTGAAATCTGACCATTAGAACATTGCAGTATTTTGGGGATTATTTAGTCTAACAGTTTATGATCATTGACCAGAATCTGACCTCTTGGATAAGGTTGAATTTGACCTTATCGTTGACCTAGCTTCTCTTTAGGGTTTTTCTTGAGATCCTGTTAAAGTGGTGTTTAATCTGAACCTAAGGTTTACCCTACCTACCCCTCACCACCCACCCTTTTAGTGTACATACCCCAAACAGATGAGGTTACTGAACAAATCTCACTGGAATCTGAAAATAAGACAAAATCAGAAAACCCATCCTATATCCCAAGCTTCTAGCTCCCTCTATAACTTTGTCCTTAAAATATCCAACCCACAAGAGAACTCTTCTTCAAATTAACCTGAAGACTACGTAACCCTCCAAAATTCTGAGAATAACCCCCTAAAAAAATGTACGTAACTCCACTCTAAAAATGATTTGCTGATTCACATACTACCAATTTGGGTACTCTTAGGAGTTATGCCATTTCTTGGTCCCACAACCAAGCCATCTTCCGCTTAAAATATTGTTGCTTATTTCTTAAGTTCAGCCCAGAATTGCACTTGAAAGAAAGCCCAAAAACAAAGGAATATACATCACTTCACTTGCTTAAAATATGATGGTCCATCTTCCCCCAACATTCAACAGTTCCCTTAAAGTTGAGCAACTAATACTCACAACTCGGCAAATAATTTCTTAGTAGACAAGTTAGGTCATTCGTTTCCTTGATTTTGACAATGTATGACTGGTTTGGTTGGCTTCTAGAAGTGATGTCTAAACTGCTGCTCCTTTTGTCATAAACAGGTTCCTATTGTACCATATGGTGGAGCTACGTCGATTGAGGGTCACACTTTGTCTCCACATGGGGGTGTTTGCATCGACATGTCACTGATGAAAGTATGAATTAAAAGTTTCTGGCTAACGTTTATGACAATTAGCACTAACTTTACTCTTGTATTTCCTTTTGATCAGCTGTTAAGAGTTTTATATTCATATGTTGTAGCAAACTGTTCATATATCTGTGAAGAATGAGTCAATAAGATGTCCCAAACAACCAAGTTGATTTGAGTCTTTGTAGCGGGATGTGCTCCCTTGGCCTTCTTTGATAATCTTTGCTTGTTTCCATGTGCTGAATTCTTCTACTAGATAGGTCCTTTTTTGGGAAATAAAATCAATTATTAAAAAAAAATATCCCCAAATACGTGACAAAGGAATCAGTAAAGGGACAACATGAACAAGATCTGTACTGATGGGAAACCATCATTGGGCTCCAGATTACTAACTGTTCCACCATGTATGAGGCTCAAAAGCCCAGCTGATGATTATCCTGGAGACCCTCGGGCCTCCATGTAGAGAAGAGGGTGTTCTTTGACGGTCTTTTTGTTAGTTTTTTATTTTCTGTGTTCCCCTTCTGGTTGGTCCTTTCTTTTGCAATAAAAGCATTTATTCAAAAAAAAAAAAATCCCTGACATAGTTGGTCAACTTGGGCGCCTTGGTTGCCTTGGTTGCCTTGTTGGTGTCACCTTACTTTTGGACCCTCTACACTGCCTTGGGTTGCCTAGACCCCTTGACAACTATGGTATGGAGTCTTACGAGATTTTCCAAGTTGGGTAGTTAATGTAGACTAGGATAGAGAGACTAACCAAGTCTTTTGGATTTTATATTCAGAAGAACAACCAGAACCAACCCAATTAACAGTAGAAAAGTCAGAACAGAAAAGAAGGCACAAAAGTCACTCGACTCCAACAGTAGGGTGCTTCAGATCAAACCAGAAACAGTTCCAGCAGCCTATCAGGGACTGCTTACAGGTCTCTCACAACCTAATTAATATAATCAGCAGCATAGAAATTTCACAGGACCAAAACATAATAGGACAGCCTATGGATTTCAGTTTCAGTCTCTGAAAACCACTACAGGACAAAAATAGCGAGATTTGCAATATCTCACAAGTGGTTGTTCAGAATTAGCCCAAACCAGGGCCGAGTCTTACTGGGATAGGGAGGAAGGATTGACCAGTATTTTCGCTCCAACCGATGGCTGGAAGCCCTACAGGGATCAAGGAACCGATTGGAAATTTTAATGTAATTCTGGGCAGAATAGAATCTTAAAATACCTGGTTCAATGTTCAATACTAGTCCCCTTGAAAAGAGAAGGAACCTTGAAAAGAAGAAGAAGAACACTTGCAAGGAACCTCTTGGGCTTCACACCTCAAAGTGTCACGGATCACACACCAGTCCACGACTTTGATCAAACACAAAGCAAGTTCTCACAGAGAAGAAGCAACAGCAACATAATTTTTATTCATAAAATCGTCTAGCTTTAGGAGCCTCCTCTTCTTTATTTATAATGTTGATGGGGGGAGGGATTTACAAAATAGAAGGCTCCTTAAAAGAAACCTTAATTTAGTCTCCTAATACAATACTTACTAAAAACTGAAATGAGAAACTAACTACTAATGACTTGACTCATAAGAAAACAAATATAACTTAAATCAAACCCAACTAAAAAGGAAACTAATGAACAAGGAAACAAACTATTAATCCCGTATGCAACCTTAAAACCCCTCTTGGAGGCCCATAAAAGTGGCCTATTACACTCAAAGGACACGGGATCAAAGGCCCAGCATGTATGGAACCCAATCCTAGGCTTATTCCTAATAAAATAAGCCTAGTTTGGTGAAGAATCTGCATCAACTCTCCCCATCTTGAAAAAATTTATCCTCGAATTTTGCAGTGATGAGGGCGAAACAATATGTGAGTAGCAGCTTTGACCATTTCCATACAAAATTCTGGTTGCTTGTAAACTTTCGGAATGTAGTCTTCAAGGCATGGAGCTTTCTTTTCAAAGAACCATGATCGCATAACAAACTCTATATGTTTAACCTCTGAATCAATACCAACTATGAATGTCGTATGCATAGAGTCATCAACTTTGGTAACCTTCTCATCAAGGATTGAAGGAACAAGCCCTTCATTTTTATCATGAATCTCAAAGACTTGTTGTAGAGTGCTCTCAACCACTATCTTCTCGTCCACGGCTTCAGTATTGTCTACTTTCTTCTCTTCAGTGGAGTCTTCTTCATGGTTTCAGTAACCAAGACATTACTTGTAACATGAATGCCACATAACCCATCATCATATGCATCAACATCATCAAAGATATTAAAATCCCCATACTCAAGCGGATATGGATATAGATCATGGTCTACCTTATCATGTGCCTTTTTAATTTCAGCAACGGCATTTGTTCTCTGACAATGTGGACAAGTCTTCGTATAGTGCCCAATCTCTTGGCATTGATAACATTGCACTTTATTGCCACTAGTCATAGGTGGCTTCCTTTGTCAGAATGTGGAGGAAATGTGGTGTGTGTAGGAGTTGTAGTAATAGAGTTAGGTGCTGGAATTTTTTTCTAATGCTCTTTAGCTTGAAAACCAAACCTTCTACCTTCACCTTCTGTTAAATCCTCTGCCCAAAGAGCCTTGTCATAGCAATCTCTCATTGTGTACACATCAGCAACACCAATTCCCTATTAATCTCATCCCACAATCCCAGTCAAAACTGAGAGAGTAATTGCTTTTCATTATCCCTAATGCCTGTGCGAGAATAAAGTACATCAAATTTGTTCATGTACTCTGCAACAGTTATATTTCCTTGACGAAGAGAGTTCAACTGGTCTTGTATACGAGCTTTAAAGTTTCATGGCAAGTACTTGTCTGATAGTTTTTGCTTCATCTCCTCCCAAGTAGTAGGCTCTCTACCACGGTCTTCAAGTTCTTGCTCATAGGTTCTCCACCAATCACGAGCAGCCTCAACTAGCTTAGCATAAGCTAGTTTAATTTTCCGTTCCTCAGATAGGTCATAATAATCAAAGTAGTCATCCAATGTAGCTATCCAATCATAAAACACTTGGGGGTCATGCCTACCATCATACTCCTTGAGGTCTAGCATGACTTTTTGTGAGTGTCCAGAGTGTTTATGATATGTGGGACGTTCATTGTCAAAATAACTCCTCATACAAAAGTTGGTTGTACTACAGGAATCCTCTGTGGCCCTCTCGAATTAGGGTTAGGTTAGCAAATTGGGCAACCGAATTCATAGGTGCATCCACTTCAAGTGGTACATAAGTGGGTTGTTGTAGTTGGGTCTCCACAGCCACTACCCTTGCACCAAGAGCTTGCTGTTCTGTCCTTATTGTCTGTAACATCTCCATCATAGAAGCTATGGAGTTCATAATATCAGCAGTAGGATTGTTCTCTGCCATGCTCTGATACCACTTGATGTAGTTTAGGATAGGGAGACTAACCAAGTCTTCAACCACAGGATTTTATATTCAGAAGAACAATCAGAACCAACCCATTTAACAGTAGAAAAGTTAGAACAGAAAAGAGGCACAAAAGTCAGTCGACTCCAACAGTAGGGTGTTTCAGACCAAACCAGAAACAGTTCCAGCAGCCTATAAGGGACTGGTTACAGGTCTCTCACAACCTAATTAATATAATCAGCAGCATAGAATTTCATGGGACCAAAACACAATAGGACAGCCTATCGATTTCAGTTTCAGACTCTGAAAACCACTACAGGGCAAATCTCACAAGTGGTTGTTCAGAATAAGCCCAAACCAGTGTCGAGTCTTACTGGGATAGGGAGGAAGGATCGACTAGTATTTTAGCTCCAACTGATGGCTGGAAGCCCTACAGGGATCAAGGAACCGATTAGAAATTCTAATGTAATTTGGGCAGAATAGAATCTTAAAATACCTGGTTCAATGCTTAATACTAGACCCTTGAAAAGAGAAAGAACCTTGAAAAGAAGAAGAAGAACACTTGCAAGGGACCTCTTGGGTTTCACACCGCAAAGAGGATCACACACCTAGTTTGGTGAACAATCTGGATCAGTAGTTTAGTTTAGTTGGAAATTGTATTCTTCTCATTTCTTTCTTTTTTTGTGTATTTTAGTTTAGTAGGAACTTGTATTCTTGAGCTTTCCAGATCTATGCTCCAATCTATGTATCTCTACTAGTCTAGAATCTTTGTTCTCCCCCCCCCACCATTAAAGTTACTGAGTCTCTCATTTGTTCCTTCCTTTGGAAAGGTTCTGACTCTTGTAATTTTCTCCACCCCACCCACTCGAGCAATGTTTGTCTCCCTAATCTGAAGGCGGCCTGGGTCTTAGGAGCATCAAAGACATCAACTCTGCGTCCATCCTTAAGCTTATCTGGAGGGTAGTGACCAAACAAAACAACATTTGGGTCTCCTAGGTCTACTCCCACCTCGTGAAGCATAACTCCCTCTGGACCACTTCTCCTGGTCCGGATGCCTCTTGGGCCTGGCATGGCACCTCAGCTTAAGGCTCTTGGCCATGGACGCTATCTTATACTCTATTGGCAATGTGTCTCTACCTCCCCCTGGCTTGACTGTTGGCACCCCTCAAGTGTGCTCCTCCATGTTATTATCCTCAAGATTATCTATTCTTCGGGTCTGGATCGATTAGCTATTGTCTCTTCCATCATCCTCAATGATGACTAGGCCCCGTCCTCCCCCCCCTCTTGATGACATCTGGGGCAATCTTCCCACCCCTGGCCGGAGAGGTAGGGAGGATTCTATTCTCTAGAAACCTTCCCCTTTTAGCTTGTTCAACTCCTCCTTTGCATGGAACTTCGTCATATCTAAAGCCCCCCTTGTTCTCTAGTGCAAAGTCCTATGGTTCAAAGGTCATATTCCCCATCACAACTTCACTACTTGGCGGATTATTATCAATTGCCTCCCCCACGTAGTCCTACCTCATCTACCGTCACATTCAAGTTCCTATAGCGTGCTGTCTGTGTTGGAATGGTATTGAAGATGTTGACCTTTGTTCTTCTCTTGCCCCTTCTCCTTCACCATCTGGAAAGTCCTCAGTCGCTGTTGGCCTTCTAGTAGGAGTGTGCTCTTTTTCATTAGGGAATGGATCTGGGCTGATATGACATTTCTAGACCCCACCATCTGTGACATTGTTAGGAAACTTGCTTTTTGTGCCACCATCAACCACCTCTGGATGGGACGGAATTTTCGTAGATGGATGTCCAACTCTTGCTCTTATGACAAGATTTAGAATGACATCTACTATGATGTCAACACCAAGCTTGCCTCCCTCCCCCACTGCTCAGTCAGAGATTCCCCAAGAAACAGTTTCATTGTTGTCTCCTGGGCCTCTCCCCTTGATGGATTGTGTCCCTTGGTTGTGCCCCTCTCCCCTCCCTCCCCCCTTTTGTTTGGGTTTTCCCTTTTCTTGGCTCTCGCCTTTCCCCCCTTTGTGTATTCTTCTCCTTTAATATATTTTATTCATCAAAAAAAAAAAAATTATATGAGGAGACATGAGTCTATTGATTTGATTCTTGAATTTTTATTGAGTTGTGATGAAGTTCTTTCATTATTGAGGCTATTCTTGAAGCCATATTTCTGTGTTCTCCCACGGGAATACTGAATATTCTCATTGCGGTTGCCCTGCCTCAAGGCTGGATTGATTTGGAATTAGTGCTGGGCCTCATATATGCGCCTCCCCCATCCAGCCACAGGTAGTGCGCTCCCTTGGTGAGAGTGTTCCCGTGAGAGAGATTCACATCTGCTGGTTTTCACATCCCCTGTTCTAAGTACTGCTTCTATCCAGTTTCTGCTGGAGCTTTACAGTGACTCGATTTCTTCAATGTCTGGTAAGGTTTTCCATTCTTAACTCTGGTTTAGGTCTGGAAATATCCGCTGGTTTGATTGGGGGATTTTGATTTGAGTGTTGTGGTTGAGCTATAATAAAAGAAACATTTTATTGTTTGGTTATATTCTGGCATTACTGTTGCCTGTACTCTTAAGACCTAAAGAAAAACCAATCTGATCTGATCAGCCTGAGATTTGAGGGGTTTGATCTCCCATCAGAAAGGATTTTGAAACTTCGCTGATCTGCTGAAGTTTGATTATGTTTATTGCTTGTAAGCTCAGTAGTTTGATTGCTGGGTGCGTTTTAATCACTTCCTCTCTGCTGGTCTGTGGTTTTACTGTGTAACAATTGGAGTTTTTTAAAAAATTTTGAGTGTGAGTGTGTGACAGCAGTAGAACTTGATATCAGTTTCTGGACATTGAGGAAGAGAGAAGAGAAGCAAGAGAGAGAACGGAAAGTGGAGAGAACTGCCCACATTTGAGAGAAAGACAGAATACTCAAACCCCTCAAGCTGGACCATCGATATCACCCATGCCCAGCTTGGAACATCCTTGGAGAAATACATTTTGAAACGAGGCTTTGTTAAACAAGTCTTCAAGTTGATCACTAAAATTGAAAAACGGAGTAGCAATCAATTTCTTCATCGCTGCATCGCAAAGAAAATGACAGTCCACTTCAATATGTTTGGTCCTCTTATGAAAGACGGGATTACCATCAATATAAATAGCTGCTTGATTATCATAGAACATTTCCATTGACATGCTGATCAGAAAACCAAGCTTTTGAAGAAAAGATTTAAGCCACATCAACAACTCAGCTACAGTATGAGCCATAGCTCTATACTAAGCTTCAGCGTTAGACTGAGCTAATGTAGTTTGTTTTTTGTTTCTCAACGTAACAAAATTACCTCCAACAAACGTACAATAGCATGTAGTAGAAGACCTCCGATCACCATCAACACCAACCCAATCTGCATCAGAATAACCAACAATCTTGGTGACATCATAGTTGTCACGATGTCTAGGTGACTTTAGGCATTGGAGGGAGTTCAAATGCAAGGTGACTCCAACAAAGCGACCAAGGCATTCGCCTAGTTGACGCCTTGACGACATGACACTCTTAAGATACCTTAGTATTCGACATGCAGCCTCCCAAGGAGCTTGCTTAGGCATCTCCATAAACAGAATAATCACACCAACAACAAAGGATATGTGAGGTTGGGCAATAGTAAGATGTATGAATATGCCAACTAACCTCTGATACTGGTGTTTGTTGGCAAACTCCTCATCCTTAAAAGCTCAAGTTCATGAGGATTATCCATGGAAGTGTCTACATGCTTACAACCTAGCATTCTTGTCTCACTCGGAAGGTCAAGAACATACTTCCGCTGAGACAAACTAAGTCCTTTCTTGTTCCGAATGACCTCAAAAGGAAAAGAGCAACCTAGTGCAGGAGGCTCCGCTACTGTAGGGTTTGGGAGGGGCAAATGTACACAACCTTACCTCTTGCTTCGCAAGAGAGGCTGTTTTTAAGTTTCGAACCCAGTGCACGTGGCTTGTGCGCAAGTCATGTCAATTTATTGTATAGTCATGTATTAGTGATTGCTAAGATGGCTTATATCGTATTAGGCTGGTGTTGGTCAAGCATTTGCTAAGGCGTGGCACAAGCAGTTTTGAATTTGAAAAGAACTTGTTTGTGACATACCGGTTGGTTCCTGACGGTTCAGTGGTCCGACCTGGGCCTACAGTTAATTCTTTTTCTCAACTGCACAATTGAAACCAGCCACCTAATTACATGGTCGGTTTTGGTTTTAATTGGTTGAGTTCATAGTTTTTAACGCGGTAAGGCGACGGAGGCGTTTAAGGGTCTTTCGGAGCGCCTTAGCGATAAGGCAGGCATAAAGCGTCGCCTTATTGACTAAAGGGTTCCTGTGTAATTTTTTTATAAAACCAATCTATTTGGCTCAAATCCTAGTTGAATCCTATTACTCATATGTTAAATAAATATTAAAGGTTCATATTCATACCAATGTAAGATATTCATCAAGAAAACAAATCAATAAAGTGAACAAACTAAGTTCATCTTCATCAATCATCAATCATCATAACATATTAACATATAATATAAATACATAATTATGAAACAAAATTATAAATATAAAGAAAAGAAGACATAAAAAATACAAGTATTTATTATACTTACCTTTATGATGTCAAAATGAGTGCCTAAGCCCTAGGGTCATCCACTATATTTCTACTCTTGTCAAAGAAGAATGAAGCTCACCGCTGCCAGAGCAAAATGGTCGCCTGGATCAGTGGTTCTTCCTTGTTCCTTGATTCCTTCTCAAAGCCTTTTCTTAAAACCCTTGACAAAATCCAAACCCTGTTTGTGAATTGTGTTTTTGTTTTATTTGTTTTGGTTATTTTGGGTGGAGTAAAACTGATCTCATACATCTCAAGTATTAACAAAACCATACACCTACCAATAAAAAATCTATATTTGGAATCTTCATCAAGTAATTTTAAAATATGTTTAAAAAAAAAACCCCATAAGGCGTCACTTCACGTAAGGTGGAGCATTGCCTTACCATCTCTAGACCGCATCAGCGCCAAGGCGCTGATAAGGCGACGCCTTAGCAGCGCCTTAAAAACTATGGTTGAGTTTAAGTCGGTTAATTGGGTTTGGCTTTTAAATGACACCCTTACAACAACTTATCGACCCATGGCCTTTATTTCATCAATCTTTTGCCTTATATCATCTATTCTCTACTTGATTCAATAAAACTCAGTCCATCTTTTGGCCTGCCCTTAAAGTGCACAGCCAGATTGGTTTTTCAATTGGCAACACATAATATCTTTTTTTTTATAAATTAGTTACAATTAACAGTACATGGGAGCACATAGTGATACAAAATCATACAATGGAAAAATATAGGCCCTAATCTCAAAGTGTCCCCTCACCAAATACTAAAGTACTCTGCTACTTACATTGGAATAGCATTCCCCAAAACAGAAGCTAGCTCTCACAACCCCTTGCTTTGACTACTTTAATCCTCTAGACCATAGTTCACAGCATCTAGGAGAACCAAGGAGTCAGAGAGGGCCTGGATGCAAGGCGACACCGACAAGGCCTGAAAGCCTAGGCGGCATCTTATGAACTATGTTCTAGACATCAACTAAGTTTTTATCTCATTGGTGACTCAAAGAGAAAGCCAAAAAACTCTGATTTCTGTTTTGTAAGCTTTAACCTCTTAGGTCTCTCTTTTTTTTTTTTATTTTTTTTTAACATCCTATAGAACTGCCCAAGGGGAGGGGGGGATGATAGGAAAGGGGAGTGGGGGGAATGCGTGTGACAGGAGTTGATCCCTAGACCACAAACCTGGCGCTTGCTCTACCAGTAGAGGCTGCAACCAGCGTGCTATGCACTGGATTCACCTATACAAGGATACAAAATTATTGGGCTTTGGCCTTGGCCTTTTCCTTGGCTCCTGTTAGATACCATTTTTGCCATCTTGCCCCCTTGCTCCACATGATTTGTAATCCAAAACATTTTAAGTTCAATTCTGAATAATGCTTCTCAACTATAAGATGTTTTAAGTTTTCTGGGATTTAAATGCTCTCAGTATAAAAGTTAACTGAGGAAACATCTGCTACTGCAATAACCAGAGGCTGCAATTCTGCTGTTTGCATGGCAGAATGTTAAAGCACTGCATGTTGAAGACATGGATGTGGTTGTCGAGCCTGGGATTGGATGGATGGAGCTTAATGAATACCTGGAACCTTATGGTCTTTTCTTCCCACTTGATCCAGGTCAGTTCAGAACCTATATTTCATAATTCTTTTGTTAGTTTTGCTTAAAAAAGTTCATGGGATCTATTATATTTGAAAATAACATTTAATTGAAATATTAATTGATTGGAAAATTGGAAGTCTCTTATGTGTCGATTCAGCTTTGTCATGGCCTCATTTGAAACCCCTCTATAGTTGTTAGCCTACCATAAGCTTGCATGCCTTCCTGCTATTGGTACAAGATGTACGGAAGAAGAGAGAGGGGGAGAGGAAGGAAGTAATCACACACAAAAACTTGCCTCACAGGCTGCAACCAAGCTTGATTCATTATCTTCAAATCTGGCTTCTCTTTTGTTTTACAGCCAATTTATAGGATTCCCTTACATAAAAATGGAAACCCAAATAAAATAAGGAAACTACTCTAAAATAGAAACTAACTCACCCAAGGAAAGCTCCCTACATATCTACCCAACTTCTAAAACAAAGAGAATAAAACTAGTATAACAAAGAAATAAAATCTTCCAAAAATAAATATCTTTTGTGGCCTGCCAACCCTTGCCAGACCAGAAAACCAGTTTGGCAACGGCTGGCAGGGCACATAAGATATTTATTTTTGGAATATGGGATCACTTTGGTCCAGCCAAACCAGCACAACTGCATCAGTTGTTGCATCAACCAAACACCAACACCAACCCTTTCTATAATCAGGCTAGGCTTTACTAACTGATCGGTCTGGTGTCGGGCTTTAATCGGTCAGGCCTACAGGTGCGGGCTAGCAGCCTAGCTTTTGAGACCCCTATTGGTGGTGATTCCTCCCTTGCAGATCATATGGTGATTCCTGATCATAGGTTTTCTGTCTTTTCTTTCCAACAATTGCTTATAAGTTTCAGACTTTTCCTTTTTAAGGGCATAATATTTTGTGCTCTCAAATTCTCTGATTTTCTGAGTTTTAAGAATCCTAGCTTCCGAAGGATTCTCTCATTGCCTCAAATCTGTCCATCAGATTCAAGTCATAGTTTACAGAGTCGATGTATTGCTTGTATTGTTAATTCGACTGTAATTTCAGGCTGATCAGAATTGTTTAAATCAAGTTATCTGTTTTTTTTTTTCTCTCAAACCTGGTTTTATCTTTATACTTGTGATCTTGTTACAAGCTGATCTTCCTCTGGATTTCACTGGTTCGGGATTGACAGTGCATTGATGATAAATGCATTATAGTAATACAAGGAGGAAAATAGATTTTTAGCTTCTCTATAATGGCTAAGACTACGGCTTTGTTGGATTATGAAATTAGTGTTATACTTGTATGCGGGAAGGCATATTCATTGGCATCCAAGCTCTAAGTATTGTTGGCCTTTTCAAGCACCTCAGGAAAGATCCAAGGGGCCATCTCCTTATCTATGGGAGCTGATGGCAATTTGGCTTGGGTAGTTGTCTTAAAACTTGTTCCTGTTGAATTGTGGTTTGGATTTCAAGTTTTTTTTTTTTTTCCTATTTGGAAATGGGGCTCTCTTTCTCTTATAAGGGTTGGTGGTTTCTAAGTTGGTTTTAGATTCTATTGGGGTTGAGAATTGTTTTTTGGGGAAGGCTATTGTGTTGGGTTTTCTTGGGGAAGCAATTTGGAGAATCTTTGCGATCATACTAGTTGTTTTCTGTCACCCTATGGGCTGCTATGTTTTGAGCTTTCTGCCATCCTCCGTGCAATGCAAGGGATCAGGTTTTTCGTTCTCATTCAAAAAAAGAGTAGGGTTTTGTGTAGGGATTTCTATTGGGGCAGGTTTGGGTCCTTGGTTTCCCTTTGAGTTTCCGATTACAATCTTGGATTTTTTGTTGTTGTCTCCTTTGGTAGTGCTCTGATCCTGCATCTTCACTAGTGAATGTAGGCATACTGCTGATTAATTTAGATCTTCGTATTTGTTTATCTTTTAATATTTTATTTTTTATTCTCTTATTTTGTTACATCAACATTTCTGTTCCATGAAATTTATCAGACCTTGATAGAACAGTTCCTTTCTTTAAAAAAATCCAATGAACTCCTAAGAGGTTGGATTTCTGAACAATCATTGCCCATTTTCAAAAGCCTGGATTTACATTGCAAAAACAGCTCCCAAACATGTAATACTGGAACTCAGGAAGATGTGGAATGAACCAAAATGAAATGGAACTGAATCTCTGTTGCTGTCTTGCAATGGATGAATGGTTATATTCAGGAGGAACAATCATTGCCCATTTTCAATAGCCTCAATTTTCCAGAAATAGCGCAGTTCATTGCTTTGGATTTCATGTTTGAGGAAGGTCGTCAAAACTTGATCCCTTCATTTTTGTATAGTAATTGGGAGTTTTAGTGGAAAATATTTAAAATATATAGCCAAAAGGTGGATCAAATGAGTGAAGGGCACTGGATTGGTTTGTGCATCTACCATATTTAGTAGGTCTTCTCATGGTAAATCCTGTTGAATCTTACCTTGAATGGAAAAAACCTCAACAAACAATTAGGTTGTTGATTGCACCTTCTATGATTATCTTTGTGACTTGAGCCAAAGAGAGACTTCTTTATAGTCTATACTATGTTTTCTTAGTGATTGAATCACATGATTCTTTTGTCTGTCTTATTGTCCAGGAAAAAAAAAGAATATAAAATCTTTTTGTCAGTTCAATTCTGTTTGATATTTCTTCAATCGCATTGACAAGCAGGTCCTGGTGCATCCATTGGGGGCATGTGTGCTACACGTTGCTCTGGGTCATTAGCTGTAAGGTATTGTGGGTTTTCCTTTACCTTTGGCTTTCTTATAAGTAATTTGCAACAAAACAGAGTCTCAAAACGTCAGATCTAGTTGATAAGCAATTGTTCTCTTATTTATTTATTTTTGTTAATTCTTCTAACCTGAAAGGTTTTCCTTTTTCCTCTGGAAAATTGACTATTTTAACACATGTTTCATTCAGAACTGAGGTAATTGATACTACTAGATCACCTACTTTTCTGTCATCAATTCCCTTTTCCAAACAACTTCATTGAAAGAATAAAAGAGCAACCTAGCGCATGAGGCTCCTGCTACTATAGGGGGTCTGGTAGGGGAAAATGTACGTAGCCTTTTTTTTTTTTGATGAATAAAAAATTCATTACCAAAAGGAGAAGATATATAAAGGGAAGGAGGGGGGGCAAAAGGACGGCAACCCAAAGAGGGGCCAAACCAGGGGAACTACTAGCCTCAAGCCGAACAAGGAAAAACCAAAAAACAAAGGGAAACAACACCATCACGGGGATGTGGGGAATGGAAGAGGGAAGTTCCCAGGAGACAATAATGAGCCTGTTCCTTGGGAAGTTTCTCACAACGCGGTGAGGGAGAGATGCATGCTTGGAGCTGACGTCAAAATAGACTGCCTTCCATATTTTATCACAAGAATGAGAATTGGATGACCATCTACGAAGATTTCACTTCATCTAGACATGATTGATGGTAACACAGAGTACAAGCTTGCCAGCAGTGTCATGGACTGTAGAACCAGCAAAAGTCATATAAACCCATATCTATTCTCTACTAAGGGGGAGGATTCTTCTTCTAGAAGGCCAGCAACAACTGAGGACCCTCTTACAGATGATGGAGGAGAATGGACAAGAGAAAAAGCGATGATTCACGCCTTCAGAGGCATTCTAGCAAAGGCAGCATGAAAAGGGGACCTGAATGTGCCGGTAGATGAGGAAGGACTGCGTGGGGAGACAGGTAGAGAGGGTAGGCCAAGTAGTGAAGCTATGGCAGGGGATGTGACCATTAAACCAAATGATATAGTGCCAAGGAACAAGAGGGCCCTAAGATTAGAAAAAATCCAAACAAGGCAGAGCTGAAAGAGCTAGAAAAAGATGGTGTCTAAGAGACTTTCTCATCTCTGCCACATTTTCCTAGTGGAAGAGGGGGAAGGACGGACCAGATACCATTAAAAAGGGGGGGGGGCAAAGACGAGGAGGGGACCGGATCCCGTTCAAAAGGATGGAGTCAAATGTGGCATTTCTGCTCAAACCTAAGGAGTAGACAATCCCAGAGCTAATCACAAAGAGGAGTAGAGGGATGCCGAGGGTCAAGTCAAAGGGAAGTTGTGGCACCGTTGCCAATACTATAGGTGATGGCCTCTAGGGCCTTGGATATTTTGCTAAGGATATGCTTCTAGACCCAAGAGGCATCAGAAGAAGGGGAAGCCGTCCAAAAAGAGTCATTCTTAAGGAGGTAAGAGTACACCCCCTATATGCTATTATGCTTAGTTGCAGTCTTCTAGAAGAGTTTAAGTATGCCGATACTGTTGACTTCTTTGACTCTTTAGAGGCCGAGACCACCTTCAGATTTGGGGAGGCAAACAGAGGCCCAGTTGAGGGGATGGAGGAATTTGGATGTATGAACCCATTTCCAAAGGAAGGAGCAAAGGAGAGATTCTATGGTTTTGATGGTGAAATTAGGGAGGGAGAAGACACTTGGCCAGTAGAGTTACATAGATTGGAGCACAAAACTGGTAAGCTTAAGACAACCAGCGTAAGAGAGGAGCTAACGTTTTCAAAGATGGGCAATATGCCTGGTAGCAAGTTATTTGACCGGGAGAGTACTGAGGGAGAAGCTTGTAAGCTCAATAAGGCGAGCTTTAGAAGCTTCAGGGACATTGGAGAGGTAGAGGCGGGATTTAAGGAGACATGTGGATGCCGGAGAGGTTTTCAAAGAGATGGAGGGAAGACATGATGGAGGAAATGGAGAAGGGACTAGCTTTTGAGAAGATCATTAGATCATCAACAAAATCTAAGTGGGTGAGCAGGAGGGACTTGCATTTGGGAAAGAGGCAGATGAGGTGAAGGTCAGTGGAGGATTGAATGGATCTAGAGAGAATCTTAAAAGAAGAGAGAAGAGAAAGGGGGGAGAGGACACCCTTGTTTGATTCCCACAGGGGAGGAGTAATACCTCGCTGGACTACCATTGATTAAAATGGAGAAACGAGGAGAGGAGATACAAGCGTGAATCTAGTGAACGAAAACAGGGGGAAAGACATTTGGAGAAAACCTTAAAGATGAAGTCCTATTTAATGGAGTTGAAGGCTTTAAGGATGTCTATCTTAAGGAAGGGGGAGGGGGAATGGGATTTCCTATCAAAACCTTGGAAAATCTCGTGACATAAGAGGATGTTGTCAGCAGTGCTTCTCCCAGCAATAAAAGCAGATTGGTTAGCACTGACAAGGAGTCGACAACCAGTTGGATTCGGTCAACAAGAAATGAATTTGTATAGGAGATTGCAGAGAGAGTGGTCTGAAGTCAGCCATAGAGGAAGGCCCTTCTTTTTTGGGGATGAGACAGGGAAGTGTGATTAATCCCTTTAATCTGGTTGGGATCTAGGAAGAAACTACAAATGGCTGTAATGAGATTTGACCTGATGATACTCCAACAAGAGTTCGGACCGGGGTTTTGTTGGCTTTATGGAAGAGGATGGCTGCCAGGATCTCATCATCCGAGGGGACGGAATGGAGGGAAGAGAGAAGATGATTGGGAAGGAATTTGTTTTCAAGTCAAGGGGGAGGGGACCTGGAGGAGGGGCTGTTTCCAAGTTTTAAACCTATGGCCAACATGTTGCCAATGGTGTAATAAGAGAATAAAATATTATAATTTTCCTTAATTTTTGGCTTTCTTAGATGTAATTTGCAATGAAACAGAAAGTCTCAAAACTTCAGGTCTGGTTGATAAGCGATCGTTCTCTTGTTTGTTTGTTGTTAGTTCTTCTACCTAAAAGGTTTTCCTTTTTTCTCTGGAAAAGTGACTATTTTAACATGCATTTCATTCACAGATGGTGGGCTATATTTATGGCAGCGTTGTTGTCACAATAAAGCCTCATAGGTGCCTCAGTATCAAATCCCAACTCTTGGACGACTAGTTTTGTCAACCAGAGAAGCCCACACACTCCATGAGCCATGGCTCTAAATTCATCCTCTGCACTAGACTGAGCCACCACAGATTGTTTCTTGCTCTGCTATGTAACTAGGGTTCCACCTACAAATGTGCAATAGCTTGATGTAGATCTCCTATCGGAGACTAAGCCAGTCCAATCTGCATCAGTGAAGTCTTCTATCCTCATGTGGTTATGCTTGGAAAAAGTAGTCCTTTTTTTGGAGAGGACTTTTTAAGTACCGGAGAATGCGGTAAACCGCATCCAAGTGCCCACTCTTGGGAGCATGCATAAACTGACTCACCACCCCTACTGCATACGTAATGTTTGGAAGAGTCAAGGACAAATAGATAAGCTTCCCAACTAGCCTTTGATATTTCCCTGCATCAACAAGAGAAGGGCCAGCATTTTCCCCCAGCTTAGGATTCTGCTCAATAGGAGAACTTGTAGGTTTTCAGCCTAACATTCCTGTTTCTTTCAATAGATCTAGGATAAAACTTCCTTTGGCATATATTTATGCACTTCTTGAATCTGGACACTTCAATCCCTATGGAGTACTTTAAGGGCCCTAGATCTTTGATTTCAAATTGTTGGGCTAAGTAGGTCTTCAGCTTGGCTATCTCATCTCTGTCATCATCAGTTACCACACTGTTATCAACATAGACAATCAGGGCTGTAATGGTGCCATTACCACACTTAGTGAACAAAATGTGGTCAGCCTGCTTTGGGAATAGCCATTTTCAGAATGGCCTGTCTGAACCTTTCAAACCAGGCCTTTGGAGATTGCTTAAGACCATACAAAGCCTTATTGAGAGGACACATCTTTCTTGCAGCTGAAGGGAACTTAAAGCCAAGAGGAGTTTGCAATATACACCTCCTCTTTTAAGTCACCATAGAGGAAGGCATTTTTCACATCCAATTGATACAATGGCCAATCCTTATTCATTGCTAGAGATAAAAGGACCCTTATGGTATTATGTTTAGCCACAGGAGCAAATGTTTCCTGATAGTCAATCATGTTTAGCCATAGGAGCAAATGTTTCCTGATAGTCAATCCCATACACTTGACTGTATTCTTTTGCCACGAGCCTTGCTTTGTACCCCTCAATAGTACCATCTAACCGGTACTTGATTGTGTAGACCCACCTGCATCCAACTGGAGTTCTCTCCTTTGGAAGGTTAACCAATTTCCAAGTACAATTTTTTTCCAGGGCCATCATTTCCTCAGTTATGGCTTACTTCCACTTAGGGTCAGACATAGCTTCAGAAGCATTGTTGGGAATAGAAGCAGATGAGAGTGCAATAATAAATGCAACACCTGTAGGGGAGAGAGAAGTCATAGGAAACAATCTAGCTATAGGATTAGTACATGCTCTCTTTCCCTTCCTAATAGCAATAGGAAGATCTAACTCTAATAGGAAGGAAGAATATTACATGACTGAGGAGGGTGGATCTTAGGAGTTGAATTAAAAGAGGACTCTTGGCAGGTTTTCTTATTCCTTCTTGTGTACACAATCACCTTTTCATTACCTGAACCTGAACCACCTCTTTTTTTTTTTTTTTGTTAAAAGATAATTTTATTGAGAAAAATATTCAAAAGGAAAACATCAATAATATCCACCTCTTTATGTTTCCCATGTCAAGCATAAAAGGAGCGATAGGCAACGGGTCAAGAAAAGGGATCTCATTAGTAGCCTTTTCACTTCCATTATGCTCCCCCTGAAAAGGATGCTGATGAAGGGAAAAAAGGGTGCAGACTCAAGGAAGGTGACATCTTTAGAGAGGAGCTTTCGTCTGGAAGAAGGGTGAATGGGTGATAGGCTGATAGCACTTGGATCCCTTGGTAGTGGAGGAATAGCCAAGAAAGATACACTTAAAAGCCTTGGGGTACAGTTTAGTCCGAGAAGACTTATTAACATGGATATAACAGATACACCCAAACACTTTGGGGGGGAGAGAGAAAGAAGAAGACTGAGGAGACAAGGTGTCCAAGGGAGTTTTGGAGCCAAAGAGTTGTGTTGGCATACGGTTAATCAAATAAGCAGTAGTAAGGAGAGCATCAGACAAAAAGGTTTTAGGAACATGTATGCCAAAGAGGAGACTCCTACTGACCTCCAACAAATGACGGTTTTTCCTCTCAGTTACATCATTTTGATGGGGTGTGTCAACACAAGCTAGCTGATGGATAATGCCACGATCAGTAAAAAAGTCTTGAAAACCACCATACATATACTCCCCACTTTGTCAGAGTGAACAATTTTAATTTTGGTGTCAAACTGTGTAGATACCATATGATAAAAATTTTAAAGGCATTATACACATCACTCATGTGTTTCATCAGAACAGTCCAATTAGCATGGGACAAATCATCAACAAAAGAAACAAAGTAACAAAAAAAAAAAAAAAAGTAAAGAAGTAAGTAGAAGGCCCCCAAATATCAGAGTGCACAATATGAAAAGGAACAGTAGATCTATTACCATGATAAGGATAAAAGGAACGACAATGTTTGGCAAAAATACAAATACATGGTTCACAATGAAAGACATGGGAACTAGGAAAAGAAGTAAATAAATGAGATAACTGTTTCCTCATAACAACAAAAGATGGATTTCATAAACGTTGATACCACAACATCACAGAATCCACAGAATTGCTATTAGTACATCCACACACATAAGATTGAGCAGTAGCCAAAAAAGGAGATCAAGTAGGTAAAGTCCTTCCTCCTCACGCCCACTGCCAATAATCATCTTTGTCACCAAATCCTAAAAGAGAAAATAGAAGGAAAAAGTGACAACAGTTTAAGGATTTTGTCAGGTGACTCACAAATAAGAGATTACGGGTAATGGCAGGAACGTGAAGAAAAAAATCAAGTGAAATGGAAGAAGTAATAGGAATGCTACCTTTACAAGAAATGGAGGAAAGAGAGCCATCAGCAACCCTGACCTTATTTCTACCGAAACAAATAGAGTACTTATCATAATAATGGGACGTACCTATCATATGATCTGTAGCAGCAGAATCAATAACCCAAGGTGGAGCTGTGGAAGGGTAGACGATGAGACCTGCAAGGCGGAAGCTGAGGACTCTGGCAAAGTAAGTGAAGAAGATGATGAGCCTCCCAGTTGAGATATGACCTTGCGAATGCTGTAATATCCTCCCTAGTAAGGGAATTGTGCTCTGCCTGTGGGCTAGGAGCAGAACCTGTAGTAGCATGCTCGGCCTCAACACCGTGGGCTCTAGCTCCCCCACTACGTCCACCACGAGCACCACTAGTACCACCACGTATGAAGAACCCAACATCTCTTTTTGGTATGCCTAGACTTTCCACAATGATCATAGCGTCTGTCATCCCCACGGGGTGGGCCTTGGCCTCGGCCACCACCACACCAATCTCTCTGAGAGCTAGTAGTAAGAGCTGATTGCTCAAGGGAAGGAACATGTCCCATGGCCACCTGCCTAGTCTCCTCACTCTGCAAATAGCTACACACTTTATCAAGGGATGGATGTGGAAACTAGCCCAATATCTGTATCCGAATCGGATCATACTTAGGATTCAACCCCCCAAGCAAAATAAGAACTTGTTCCTTCTCAAGTATCAGGTAAACCTTAGCTTCATCCTCAGGATTGGACACTTGGAGGTCCCTGTAGTGATCATACTCCTCCTAGAGACTAATGACAGTGTTGTAGTACTCAGAAATGGTCTTATCCCCTTGCTTCATGCCAATGACCTGGAGTAATTGATAAACTTTGGCCGAGTCACCCACACATTCAAAAGTTTTAGTAACACTGTCCCAAACATCCTTAGCAGTTTCTTTCCTCATAAACCTTCTTTCAATCTCAGGTTACATGGAAAAAATCAGCCATGTCATAACAGTGGAGTTTTCAGTCTCCCACTTTGGATATGTCTGGTCATCTGGTTTTCAGTCTCCCACTTTGCTTCATGCCAATGACCTTCTGGAGTAATTGATAAACTTTGGCAGAGTCACCCACACATTCAAAAGTTTTAGTAACACTGTCCCAAACATCCTTAGCAGTTTCTTTCCTCATAAACCTTCTTTCAATCTCAGGTTACATGGAAAAAATCAGCCATGTCATAACAGTGGAGTTTTCAGTCTCCCACTTTGGATATGTCTGGTCATCTGGTTTAGGAGCCTTAATGGCACCCGTAACATACCCTAGCTTTCCCCTACTCCGCAAGGAAAGCTTCACAGAATGAGCCCAATCCAAATAGTTGGTATTGTCCAACTTCACAATAGAGATCTGAGTATGTGGGTTATCAAAAATCATAGGAGTAGGAGGAGCACCACTCGATACACTAGCTGAAACATCACCAAAGAGAGCTCCAAGTCCACTATCTTCAGACATGTGGACGAGGAGTCACAAACACAATGGGGAGTACACACTCTACCCAATTTTCTTTTTCTTCAACCAAATAAAAACAATTCCAGCAGACAAACCAAGCAAACACTTAAAAAAAGGATTCATACCATCTACCTTCTTCAAGGGGTAGGGTCATAACATCCACATAGGAGCACAATATCCCTAAAAAACATCAAATCTCGCAACCAAATAGCAGTCGGAAGCATAACAGCTACATTTCAGAATAAAAAAGGACCAAAAACAGGGCTGGTGGTACCCTGTGAGCAACAAAAATTGAGTTATACAGCCTCAACTCAAGGAGGCTTGCAGCGAGACTTAGAGGGGTGAGAATACACCCTAGGGCGATCCAAATGGGCCTGGTTTCAGCTCCAAAGCTGACCAGATGAGAGAGAAAGAGAAAAAAGCTCCAGGCTGGCGGTGAGCTTACCTAGGCCTGGTTTTGCTTTTTGCAGCCTTCAAATGTCTCTTTATTCGAAGGAAAAGACCCCTTTGGTGTCCCCATGGTCTCCTTGCATGCCTCTCAAAAGGTTTCTTCAAGCTTACCACATAGAAGTCACATTGGAAAGGAGGGCTTACTATTTGTGAAGGATCAAGCAACATCGCGTTATCTTGCCCCTTCACCTCTTGAGTTACTGATCATTACCTCCATTGCTATGAGATGTGCAGCAACAAGGCAAGAGAATTAGTCATTGTAGTGGGATGAGACAATCTTTAAGGATCACTCATACCACTGAGGAACCAACCAACAATTGTGAATGAATTGTCCTCAACTATTAGAAGTTTGTTGCATGCAAGTTTTCAGGATTGAGTGAGACTGACCATTGATATGATCTCTATTATCGTCTTGTAATTCATATCTGGCATGTCTGAGCATTGTTAAAATCATTATTATTTCCTTATAATGCATGTCTGGCATATTAGAAGTAGATAATTGACTGAAATAGTTCCCAAGATGTCAACATTATGTAAATTTATGGAAGCTTTTGAACAACTGAGAGTTTCTAGGAAAATTCATATGGTGTTTCAGTTGCACATGACCATTTTTTTTTTTTTGGGAAAAGAACCAAAATCATCATTTGCTGCAGTTTTATGTTGCTTTACTAAATTATACTTGCCATATTTTGTTAATTGGATTTAGTGATTTAGTTTTCAGCATGTAGGTATGGAACCATGCGTGATAATGTCATCAACCTTAAGGTTTGTTCGATCCTCTTATAGTTTCTGCAGTGGTAGTCAGAATCTTTTCTCAGATGTCATTTAATTGCAGGTTGTTCTGGCAAATGGGGATGTAGTCAAGACTGGTTCTCGTGCAAGAAAAAGTGCTGCAGGGTATGTCTCTCTCTCTCTCTCTCTCTCTCTCATGACCAGACCCAGACCCTTCTGTCAGGTGAGGGTACAGCCCTCACGGGCACTGATCAAACAACCGATAAACATTCACAAAATCAAGCATAATACAACTCATCAAATTCAAGTCTCAACAAAAATAACTAGATCATAAATCTTAAATCCTAACACCTACTGGTGACAATCTAAGGTATGTCCACACATTAAGATTTAAAAATCACTCTATCAGAGTTTACATAAAGTTGCTCGATACTACAACCGTCTACTAAATAAAAGCAAGCTAAGAGGAAACTTTGAGTCGCCTTTGAACTCTGCTGCAACATGTACCTCCATCATATTCATCTGTGGTGTCAAAATAATGGGTTAAGCTCAACATCCCAGTAAGAAGAAAATAGTAAGAGCACAAAACATAACACAAACAATCAAAGAAAACAGCAGTTAGAACAACTCTTAGTTTTCTTCAAATAGCACTTTCAATAAAAACAGTCATTTAAAAATCATCTCCTTTTATCATTCTTTTTTCGACACTGAGGGAAACAAACTGCCGCCGCCCATAACACGAGGGGAAAACACCGCCAATCTCCAATTGTCTCCAAATATCTCCAATATCATTATACGCCACTGAAATCTTTCAATTGTACAGTGGGTATGCTTCCGCTAGTCCATGGAACACAAAACCGCTCTTTTGGCGATGACTCTCCACTAGTCCGGGGCAGCCTATCTACCCTAAAAAACTTCATAAAATCATTTTCTTTTAAGAAACATATGTAAAAACATAGATAAAATCTCAAAGTAATGATCAACATCACAATATACCTCGTACAATTGCATTCATCTCCATAAATCCATGTATCACACAATTCAAATAAACATAGGTAAACGCATCTCAACAATACGAGCACATCAAACACCACACCATACAATCAACCACACATTTGTGGTTTAATCGGAGGTCCAAGAAAAAGGACACCACTAGTGACCAACCATACCATTCTGTAGCACCTCCAACGGATCTGCCATCATCAGGTAATATTTCTCCTATACTTGATTATATTTGTTTCCCATTTAGAGGATGATAGTCCCATTGCTGTTCGAAAGTGAGTTCATTCCTATACCCACCCCATTTCCCATTTTGTTTCTTATACATCTCTATCTCCCTCCTATAGGGCCTTTGTTTCTTTATTGTCTTTTATGTCTATTCCACAGGGTTGGAAAGAAGCCATTAATTATCTGAAGTGGAAGGCTGCTATAGTTGAGGAAATGCTGGCATTATACATAATGGTACCTGGGAACTTGTCTCTTCTCCTCGAGGGAAAAAGTTTGTTGGGTGCAAATGTGGTTTTAAAGTCAAGCAAAGGGCCGATGGGACTGTTGAGTGGTACAAAGCACGCTTAGTAGCCAAAGGTTTCACCCAAACCTATGAGATTGATTACCAAGGACCTTTTGCACCAGTTGCAAAGATGAATTTAGGCAGGGCATTGCTGTCAGAAAGGAAAAACCCTAAATCAATTCATTTTGGATAACAAATCTTAATTGTTGTCTATTTGCAAATGAACTATTGTTTTGTGTATAGGAAATGTGAAGGCTGCATTATATTTATCTATGATGGGAAAGGTTTATGAAGAGGATTCAGATGCCAAACAATGGAGTCCCCACAATTAACTGGGATTTTTTGAGTTTATAATTTTTTAGTTACGGCTCACACTACTTTAATGACTTTTTTATGGTTATTCCGTAATGATAGGTAATTGGCCTGTTCCAATTCTGATAGGTGTAAGAGTAGGATGTTGTTCATGGTACCAATGGTTACACTGGAAAAGTAAAGGAGGGTGAGAAGCCACAGGATATTCGAAGTTCAGTTGCCTGTAAAAGTCCCTATAGCTGTCAAATGATATGGCATACTTGGAAGTTGGAAATATACAATAATATTTAGAAGAATGAGATTGCCCTTCCCCCCCTCTCCACCCCAATTCCTTTGGGAGGTTTTTTTTTTTTTGGGTGAATAATAAATGCATTAGAAGAAGGGGGAGGAAGAATATGGCTCCAAAGAGGAAATTACAAACCCAATAAGGGTATCAAACCATAAAGGACTACATCGAAGGCCCGCATGGACTTAAAGACTCAAGACATGTCACAAAAGGCCCACATGAGCTAAGAGACAAGTACCAAGAAGCCCAAAGCATAGAGGGCAACCAAGACAATTCTAGGCAAGGTTCCACCAAACTCTACCCAACTTATCTCCACACTTGATCTTCCAAGCTGCCAAGGAGAATTGGAGTGTTGCTAGCAAGAAGGCAGCCATGGCAACAGGGCGCTGGCCTTGCGGAGGGCCGCGACTGAGCTAGAGAAGATGGCCAAGCGAAGGTTATAGTTGCAGCAGAGGGGCGCCGACCTTGCGGAGGGCAACGGTGACGTTCCTGTTGGCTGAGCATGGCTGGCAGCCTTGCAAGTTGCTGGCCAAGAAGGCGCCGACAGTGCTAACGATTTGATCTAGGAGGAGATGGAGAAACCCAACGAATCCGCAGCAAATCCGACAGTGATCTAGATACAGGCTGTGGCTTGGTCAATTGAAAGTTTCATCTGAATTGAGTAGCAGCTCAAGGATAAGCATCTGCAGGCCCAGAGAGCTCTTCCAGAGCCAATGAAAGTCTGGGAGGGTCTGGAGAACTTGACGACACGAGATCCAGATCTGATCGGCGACTTTGCCGGCGGCACAATGTCACTCCAAAAATTGAGCTTTGGCTTAGAATCTCACCAGATTAGAGGCTTTACGGTAGAAAGAAGTGTAAGGGAGTCGGCAGGGAGTGGATCGTGAGCTCCCATCGTGTGAGACAGAAGAGGAAGAAGGGAAAGGGTGATAGGGAGAGGGAAAGAAAAGAAAGAGAGGGAGAGGATGAGAGAAGGAGAAGGAAGGGTGCGATAGGGGGTGAGGGAGCAACCCAGCCTCAAGGCCAGGCTGCACCTAGCGGCAGCTGAAAAAGGGTACTTTCAGAGAAGGGTGAAAGAGAAAGGAGAAGGGCTTTTTTCCACCACTTTCCTTTGAGAGGGGATGAGACCCCTAGGAGGTTATTCTAGCCTACTTTACAAAATTCCGTGTGTAGTTCTAGTAAGTAGAGATCGATGCACTAAAATGAGTTAAAACTTTCATAGATGGAACAACAACCAGAAACTCAGCCTTATCCCAACTTAATGTCATCGGCTACATGGATATGTGAAAAAAAGTAACAAAATAGGAGAAATGGGAGTAGGAGAAATGAGAGTAAAATTAAAGTATAAGGGAAGAAACCGAGCACCAACAAGTCAGGAAAATCTTAGCTAGGTCGTCTCAGCTACATGGATCCGTACCCTCTAATCTGCTCGATCGGAGGCCATTCTTCACTACTTCTCCTATGGTCATTTTATGCTTGCCCTTAGTTCTCAAAGATGGGAGAACAAAGAGTTAAAATCTCATCAATCTTACAACATGTAAATATTTAGAAATACTATACCTGAAATTTTATTTAAGCAAAGGTTTTCATTGCTCACTTAAGAAAGCTAGTGGCAAATGAAAAGGCGGTGAGGCTTGGAGTGGTTCTGAATTTCTAGAAAGGCCTGTTTGTTTCATTTATTGGGTTTATTTTCTTGGACAATAGTTAAGTTGGTTATCGTAGTTAAGTTGGTTATCGGTCCTTTATCATTATGTGTTTAAGGTCCTAGGTTAATAATTTCTGCTTTCAACTATTCGTAAATGACAAGATGTGGTTCAATGATTTTGGATTTTGGTGGTGCTGCAATGTTCTTGATAATTCTTGAGATGGAAAACCCTTGGTTACTCCTAGGCTTTCTTATAATTAGGTTGTATTCTTATGAAGTTGAGAAATTGTGAATATTAAAAATGAATTTTTCCAACATGCATGGATATTTAAATCCTTATTTTATTTGATACACAGTGAGTGGAACAATGAGCCACGCCATGAAACTATACAGGCATAAAACTTATGAGTCACACCATAAAACTATAGGAAAAGGTTATTGAAGCCCACCTAAGAGAGGAAACCAAGGTATCAGAGAACCAATTCGGTTTTATGCTAGGGAGATCCACAACAAAAGCTATTTACCTCCTAAGGAGGCTTATGGAAGTTTTTAGAGCCCATAAAAAGGACCTCCATATGGTCTTTATTGACTTAGAGAAAGCATACGATAGAGTACCGAGAGAGCTAATTTGGCATCTCCTAGAGAAGAGAAGGGGTAACTATGTAGATATAATTAAGGACATGTATGAGGGAGTGGTGATGAGTGTCAAAACGACAGAGGGGCAATGTAACAAATTCCCAATCACAATTGGGTTACACCAAGGATCTGCTCTAAGTCCTTATTTGTTTGCACTCATTATGGATGATCTAACCGGCACATCTAAGACTATAGTTTTTAAGGCGGTAAGGCGACAGAGGCATTTGAAGGTCTTTCGGAGCACCTTAGCGATAAGGTGGGCATAAAGCGTCGCCTTATTGACTAAAACGTTCTTGTGTAATTTTTTTTATAAAACCAATCTATTTGGCTCAAATCCTAGTTGAATCCTATTACTCATATGTTAAATAAATGTTAAAGGTTCATATGCAAACCAATGTAAGATATTCATCAAGAAAACAAATCAATAAAGTGAATAAACTAAGTTCATTTTCACTAATCATCATAACATATTAACATATAATATAAATACGTAATTATGAAACAAAATTATAAATATAAAGAAAAGAAGACATAAAAAATACAAGTATTTATTATACTTACCTTTATGATGCCAAAATGAGTGCCTAAGCCCTAAGGTCATCCACTATATTTCTACTCCTGTCAAAGAAGAATGAAGCTCACCGCTGTCGGAGCAAAATGGTCGCCTGGATCAGTGGTTCTTCCTTGTTCCTTGATTCCTTTTCAAAACCCTTTCTTAAAACCCTAGACAAAATCCAAACCCTGTTTGTGAATCGTGTTTTTGTTTGGTTTGTTTTGGTTATTTTTGGTGGAGTAAAGCTGATCCCATACATCTCAAGTGTTAACAAAACCATACACCTACCAATAAAAAATTTATATTTGGAATCTTCATCAAGTAATTTTAAAATGTGTTAAAAAAAAAACCCCATAAGGCGCCACTTCACGTAAGGCGGAGCACTGCCTTACCATCTCTTGACCGCATCAGCGCCAAGGCGATGGTAAGGTGACACTTAAAGCGCTTTAAAAACTATGTCCAAGACTTGGTTCCATGGTGCATGCTATTTACTGATGATATTGTGTTGATAGATGAAACTGTGGATGGGATTAATATTAAACTGGAGCTATGGAGATCAAGCTTGGAATCAAGAGGTTTTAGGTTAAGCAGAACGAAGATAGAGTATGTGATGTGCCCCTTCAGTCAATCTAGAAAAGGGGAGGGAGTGGTGACATTGGGGGAACAGGAGCTACCCGGAGGAACTGTTTTAAATACTTGGATCTATCATTGACAAAGAGGGGGATATAGAGGATAATGTTGCCTATAGGATTAAAGTGGGGTGGATGAAGTGGCGAGGTGCATCGGGAGTGTTATATGATGAAAGAATACCTATTAAACTCAAGGGAAAATTTTATAGGACAGTTATACAACCAGCTATGACGTATGGAGCGGAATGTTGGGTAGTCAAGAAGAGTACTTTGAATAAACTAAGTGTAGTGGAGATAAGAATGTTGAGAGGTCTGCGCGGCAAGACCAGGAGAGATAGGTAAGTAATGAGCGTATTAGAAATGATTTAGGGATTGCACCAATCCAAGACAAACTCTGTGAGAGCCGATTGAGGTGGTATGGCCATGTCCAACGCAGACATGTGGAGGCCCTAGTAAGGAAGAGTGACTAGATTCATTTGGAGGGAGCTAGAAAAGGTAGGGACAGGCCTAAGATGACTATTAATGAAGTGGTCCGAAAAGATATGCAAAGAATAGGGCTTGACCCTAGTATGACTTCGGATAGAGTTTCGTGGAGGACAAGGACGTGTTACTGACCCCCAATAGGGAATGTTTCCATGATGCGTCTTTCTATTTTTCCGTACCTTCTTCTATTATCCCCATGTTTTTTTTTCCTTTTAACTTATCCTTTATGCTGCTTTACTTTCTATTTTCCATATTGGATCCATGTAGCCGACCCCATTCAGTTGGGATGAGGTTATGATTGTTGTTGTTGTAGTGAGTGGAACAATGGGTGCAACTTCTATGTCACATGATGTGGATCCAATTAGGAAGCCAAACAACAACTGAAATTCCATTAATACCGCTAACAAGCATAAACTTCTTCTATAACTTGTAATGCTCCATGGAGATTTGGGTAGTCACCTGTGAAAAAGGCTCTGGCAGAATCCTTTTGTGTTAAATGCAATCCTGAAGCAGGTAGAGGGACCAATTTCCCAAGCTTCAACAAACCAAACTCTTACCTTTGTATTTAAGCTAATGTGCTGGTAAATCAGCTTAAGCTCAACATATTGCTGCCTTTCTACAAAGAAGCAGATAAATTGTAGAGTTCTAAAGCATCAAATCCTCAACTTTTTTATAATATCCCTTGAAACCCCGACAGGAGGTTGCCCAAAATGCTTCATTAGTTCCAAAAAGGACTGCATAATTTCACATAAGAGACCGAACTAGATTACTAGACACTGCATCTACTATGCAGAATACTTCGGATGACAAATTCTTAATTTCATGCTTATGGTGCTGAATCTTAGACGAGACATCTTAAAATGAGCGCTTTCTCCAGTGAATAGAAAGCATTTATATCTCCCCCATACTCGAGTTTCATTTGAGCTACTTTTTCTATGATCATCATATTTAGCTTGATTGCATAAGCTTATACACAATAATTAGCTTGTGGGTTATTATACTAGTTAATCAAATAATGATCAATAGGAAAATGGTATTTATAACAGGATTGTCCATCTTTCAGTAGGCCATACCTGAAGCTCTAATATGTTGTTTATCCTAGATATGATTTGACAAGGCTGATAATTGGAAGTGAAGGAACCTTGGGAGTGATAACTGAAGTTACTTTACGGCTTCAAAAAATTCCCCAGTACTCAGTGGTATCTTTTCCCCTTCCTTTATTTAAAGACATTGAATTTTCATATCTTTGAAGTTTTCCACACTGATGTATTTGTTTTGCAATAAGCTGGAGTGGTTTTAATCTTCAAACTTTACCTCAAAATTCAAAAGTGAAGTCGTTTAGCCTCTTAAAAGCAAGGTTCAAGAAGTCAGTTTCGATCGAAATATTTTCGAAAACCATCGATTTTCGATCAAAATTCTTCATATTTCGGTGGTTGGTTTTGTTTGACCATTTCGGTGGTTAAATGATCATATTTTGTCCCGAAACTCCATGGAAATCCTAATTAAGCATTCCTAAAAGCAATGGATGTTTAATTGTTAAAAAACACTCAAAATGTTAGTTTGGTTTCATACCCTAGGTTGCAATGTATTGCTTACCAGGGTTGTATATTGCTTGGCAGTTGACGTTTTACCTTGGCTATATATTGCTTTTATATATATATATATATATATATAAATATATAGTATGCTACACATAATTTAGTACTATAACATACAAAAATAAAAAAATAAAAAAATCTAAAATATGCAATTGCAATTTACAAATGGAGAAAAATCATCTAATATTATTGAATGTCAGAATGTTACAAACTACAAGAACTCCATACACATACTAATGCAGAAGTAGGTTACAAGTTAACTACCCCAGCAGTTTATAACACCAAACAAAAAACTCAAGACCCAAAAGTTACTCAAGACTAACCAGCAATAGACTAAGAAATGAGAGAAATTAAACCAGCAAATAAGCCCCCAAGGATACAATAGCCATGCAGCAGCAAAACCAACCCAAAACCCAACCCAATAGGAGAGAGAGGTGCGGTTGGGGCTCCAATTGAACTGCAAACTTGGTCGATTGTAGGGCCTAGGGATGGTACAAAAACCCCCAAATATGAAGAGCTTCTGACGGCTGGTTTGAGAGTTATACGCTTTCTTGATTTTCAGACCTAGGAGAGAGAATCTGAGAGAATTCTTCAAGAACTGTAATACCGCTGCTTGGGCAGCAACAAGAAGAGGATCGAGTGATCCTTGGGTGGTTGTGAACACCCTCTGAAAAGGTCAGGCAGATCAGAGATCAATTGGGGAAGGAAGAGGAGATCGATCTCTCTCCTAATTCCTCTATGGGTGCTGGTCGGTTTTGGCTTTTGAAGTTCTGAACAGATCTATTTTTCTTAGAATTCTTCAATGTCAGTAAGCAGTAACAACAAGCACTAACAGTTGTAGTAAACAGAGAATAGGAGAGAAAAGAGACAAGACAAGTGTGGGTGGGATTGGCTATCTCGGCCCGGACATTTCATACACAGTTGTTCCGGCTGTTTAAGCAATTGATTGCAATCATTCATTATTCAAATCTGAGAATTGAGAGTACATAAACTCCTCTATATATAGAGGGTAGATTAGTAGTCATACCATAACTAGGAGTAGACTCCTAGTAGGTTTAGACCTTACATAATAGGAGTTGGACTCCAAATAGGACTAGACTAGAACCCAAATTGGAGTAGGTAACTAACTAGTCATTCACTAATAGGGAAACCTAAACTGACTAGAAAACTAAAACAACAAAGGAAATAGACTTAAAATAGAACTCTAACTAAAATAATGAATTAAATCCCGTTTTCCTACATTCTACCCATATTTTAGGCCCATTAAAATGGCTCATTACAAAGAAAACTCATGGGATCAAAGGCCCAACACATACATAACCCAACCCAAAGATTATTTGCAATAAAATAAGCCTATAAGTGACTTATCTACATCACATTCAGGTGTACGAGTGTTACGACTATAACTCTATAAGTGAACACTATCGTATTGACTATTTCACTTTTTCAAAAAATTGTTGCAAGAAAATCAATTATTTAAACCAAAAAAAAAAATTTAAAACATGAAATTAAATCTGACTTTGTGAAGTCGTAGATTAGCTTATGGTATCTAACATATAAAAAATTGAAGGCTAACTACAACATATTTACCTTATTTCTTTTGCAGAAATTAACTTTAGGGGAAAAGGGTATATCTCGGATTGTGAATCTTCAAGAAGTCTAGTTCAAATGCACCAAATCTTTGCTGTAGATATGTTGTAGAGCCTCTAAAATGTTGTTCCACCAAGATTTGCATGTGGAATGGCCAAAAAGCCCAAAATCATGGAGTTGGACTTGAATTTACAAGTTTCGATCAAATATGCTGAAATGGATCATGGGTCAAAACAGTGACCCATTTCAACCGAGATTTGGTATCTAAATTAAATGAATGTACTGTTTCTGCAGTACGAAGCTAAAATGCTGAAATAGTATAAATTTTTTATCAAAAACTTGGAAGTTTTAGTCAGAACATTGCGTGCCTATAGAGTCACATGCAGTTTTGTATCAATGAAATTCGACACCTTAATAATTTTTAAAATCTCAGTCTTCTTTTCTTAGCATGTTCACTTGAACTGGTTTTCCCATCCTAATCAAAGTTGTCACGGTGTCTAGGCGACCCAAGGCGTTGGAGGGGGCCTAGACAGGGTGAAACTAAAAGGCAACCAAGGCGCCTGGACGTTGCCTACACCTTGACAACTATGCTCCTAATCCTTGTTATGAGGTAGATATAATGCCTTAAGGTTACAAAGTGGGACAAGGAACTGGAATCTTGATTTACTAGCTCGAAGTGAAATTAGTTATGCCACTTTTTTAGTAACTAAGCAGTAGATTAGGAGAAATGGTAATACTAAAAAGAAAATGGGAGGTTATTATTATCACAAAGGTCTCTTATTTTTTTCAAATATCACAAAGCATCTATTCTGCCACGTGGACAGTTGGATAGAGAAGACATGATCTACATTAGCCACATGTCAAATTTCAGAATCTAATTCAATGAACCAAATACCACCTTTTGTATAGGCACACATCCCTTGTATGTCCATGCATGTGTACCGGTACTCTAGACATTACTGTGTACTCTCCCAACTCTGGGTGAGAAATAAAACATAAAAATGGATGGCTCAGATTTTTCTCATGATTTTCAGAAGCATCACCTTCCATTGTTACTACCCAAAACAAAAGAATAAAAATGATGGAGGTCCTGGGAAAAACTGAGTTATGTTTCAGGTATCTGATCTATCAAATAAACTTATAAGATTCTATTGACACGCTACGCAAAAATGCTAGGTAAATTTATAAGTGAAGCCAACCCCATGCCTAAAAAATACAAAACAAGTGAAAAGAAGTAGCTTTGGTGACACAATAATGGTTCTTTTCTCTAAGCTGGAATGCCTCATAGATCAATTTATAGCCACTATGACATTACCCAGTTACCCTACAATTTTTCTCCCAATAGAAGTAATATTCTATAAATTGTGGAATTGTGCCACTTAAATTTCTTATTAATTCGTTACATGCTAATATTATGTATTAGATTTGATGACCTTGCATCATTGCAGGTCGCGATGTGCAACTTTCCAACAATTAAGGATGCAGCTGATGTTGCTATTGCCACTATGCTGTCTGGGATCCAGGTATAGTTAAAGCTGCAAATCTAACCTTCGTACTACTAGTACTTTTTTCTATCATTCTGGAGCTTTTTTTTTGGGTGAATACCAAAGAGGGAAGGAATAGGGGGGAATATACAAGCTCCATAAAGGGAGAAACAAATATAACAAAGAAAAAGTAGCAGAAGCAGCAAAAACCTTAATCCGGGGGGGAAAGGGGAGAGGTTCTATCTACCAGGCCAACAGGAGAGAACTCTTTCCAAACTGAGGAGATGGAGCATTTAAAGAAAATGTGAGTGTCTTCAGATCAATTCCAACATATGCAACAGGCTTGGGGAATATGGATGTGACGGTAAATGACGAACGTTTGGGTGGGGAGGCAGTTGAGAGGGCTCTCCAAACACTCAAGGAGTGACGGAGAATGTGACCAGGGAAGCAAACAGTCTTATGCCAAGGGACAAAAGGAACTCTGGATTGCATCAGATCAAATCTCAAGCAGAGAAAGAGCTGAATCTTCCTAAGGGACAATGGGACCAGATGACTCTATCAGCACTAACATGGGGAGGTGGGAGAGGCGAGAGGGAGGACCAGAGGGAAGAGAGGGTGAGGAGAAGATGGGGGGGACCAGGCACCATTGGAGATAGCGGAGGACACTAAGAGGTATCTTAGCCAATCCGGAGGAGTATACAGTCCTAGGACCAACAATCAAGAAGAGAATGCCTGAGGGATGCTAATTATCAAGCCATAGGAAGGTAGATTAACCATCTCTAATGGATGTGGAAGTGGCCCTAAAGGGCTATGGGTCTGGTATTCAAGAGCTGATGCCAAACCCAGGAGGAGCTGGAGGAGGGGGAGACAGTCCATAAGGAGTCTTTATAGAGGAGCGAGGAATGGACCCAAGAGACCCAAATGTTGTTCTGTTTAGAGGAAAGCTTCTAGAGTTGCTTAAGGATGCCCACACAGTTTGCATCTTTGATCCTACTCAAACCGAGTCCACCTTCATGCTTGGGAAGGCAAAGAGAAGCCTTACGGATGGGGTGGAGGAATCTAGGGGCATCTATACCTTTCCAGAGGAAGGAATACATTAAGGATTCCACAACCTTGATGATGGCTTTGGGAAGCTGAAAAATACCAAACCAGTACATGTAACAAGATTGGAGCATAGATCGGATGAGTTCCAGGCAGCCAACATAAGAGAGGACCTTGCCTTTCTAAGATGGAGTCTTTTCCTAATGTGATCAAGCATAGGGGAGTAATGGTGGGTAATTAGCCTAGGGTGATTATGGGCAAGCCTAAATACTTAACTGGAAGGGAGCCAAGGGAAAAGCCAGTCAGCTAGAGGAGTGCTTTAGAGGCTTTAGAAACTTCAAAGAGAAAAAGACAGGATTTTAGGTGATTTATGTGGACGCTAGATAGGGATTCAAAGAGATGGAGATAGGACATAATGGTCTTGATTGAGAGGGAGTCGGATTTGGAGAAGATCATAAGATCATCAACAAAAGCGAGGTGAGAGAGATTGGGGCTTTGCATTTGGGGATGGGGGAGATAAGGAATTAGTCAATAGAGGATTGGATGGATCTAGAGAGAACTTCTAGGGCAAGGGAGAAGAGGTGAGAGAGGGGACAGACTTGATGGATACCCATAGAGGAGGCGAAGAAGATGGCTCAGCTGCCATTGATAAGAACAGGAAATTTTGGAGAGGAGATGTAGGAGTGAATCCAGTTGACAAAGGCTGAAGGGAAGGACATGGCAAGCAAATTTTGGAAATAAAATCCCATTTAATCATGTCAAAAACCTTGTGGATGTTAAAGTCTCATAAGTACGAGTCAAGGGAACAGTCCCCTAGTCTCTGATTTCCATATAGAGTCAAAAAGGAAGCAACAAAGTTACCGTAATAAGGGAGAACAAAGGCAATCTGATCAGAAGAGATGGTAGTAATCAGTAATTGCAGGGAAGGAAAGGGGGGACAGGGATGTCAACATCAACATGGGGGCTTGGGGACTAAAGGATGGGGAAGCAGTTTTGTCCAACGGTTGGAAAGAGAGACCAAAGGGCCAAGATTAGTGGATTTTGAGTGTCCACAGAGAAAACCTAAAACAATTGTTTGATTCCAGCAAGAGCTTCGTCGTCTTCTCCATTGCCGACCACGTCTAGGGTCATAGGAACCACAAAAATGATTTGGGAGATGGAATAGATGGTACCGTGATGAGGAGCAGTGGCAGTACGGGCTTCAACATTGATTTTTGTCTTATGATCTTCCTCAGGGAAATCCATAAGCTCAGGAGGTGAAGGGTTTTGACTCCAAGCAGAGGTGGGATAACCAAAGACCCACTTTCTACCTGTGATCAAGGAGGGAGGGACAAAGTGAAGGAGAAGCACCTCTTTGGAGAGGAAGGGAGCAGGGCCGAAGAGAGCATTCCAAAGTTTGTTGGGGGCTAGGGGAGGGGGAAAGATGGGGGACGAAGCAAGGGAGGGGCTGGTGGCTAAGGTCAGGCATGGGGATTCATGTCATGGTTCAGGGGCAAAGGAGGTCAGCATGGTTTTCATTCTGGAGTTTTGAGTTTCCAGTTATGGTGACTTAATGTGTCTGATCCAACCTTGTGGTATTTGTTGCGTAAGCTTAGCTTAACAAACATGAAATAGTGGAGTAAGAAGAGAGACTGGAAGGAGAGGATCACCCCATATGTTTGGTTGTCCCCTAATTGTGTATTTATAATTATCAAAACCAGTAACCTTAAATTAGATACCTTGTAGAAATAGGAAACATAGATCCTTGTTGTGTACAATGTCTTGTATTCCGTCATATTTTAATCCAGGGAATACTGGTGCAGCGCCTTAACAGGCAGGACGACGTTGGGGGTTGCAAGGGGGGCCTTCGGCCCCCTTGTATAGCAGGGGTGTAGGGGGGCCCCGCTCGAATTTTTTATTTAAGGGAAGTTTTGTACTTTCCGGATTAAGGTTTTTTGATATATATTTGTAGTGAGGATTTCTTTCTCTGTAATGCAAGTAATATTGAGAGGTGCGAGGGACGAGCGCTATAACCCTATTCTCCATTGATAGTGAAGTAGGATCTCATCTCACCGATGACGTATGCAATCTTGCCGAACCTGGTAAATCTCTATGCATTGCTTGTTCATGTTTTTCCATTATCTTCTGCATCGTTTGAGGGTTACATTTCTACAATCCTAATCTAACCAATTTAGGAAACAAAGTACTACCTTAAAGTCTAGCCTAACTAGAAAACAATTAACCAAAGACAAAGTCAACAATTAATCACGATAGGTACAAACCCCTATCGTGACACATACTTTAACATTTTATTTTATTTTATTTTATTTTGAAAATAAATTCATTTCCCAGGGAAGAAAGGGGGAGGGAATATATAGGCTCCTAGTGGAACAAAATAAAAAGTCAAAAACATGTCAACCAAAGGGAAGGGGCAACAGGCCCATTAGGGGAGGAAGGGGAGGGGATGATGGGGAGGGAGATCCCAAGAGGCCACAATGAGGCTATTCCTAGGAGAGTCACGAACAGCTTGGGGGGAAGCAAACAGAGCTTGACTCTAACATCAAAGGATTCCAAATCATACTTACCAAGCGGGAGCTGGAGGTCCATCTTATAAGATTTCTTTCTATTCATATGTGGGTAATGAAAGCACAGAAGGCAAGCTTACCAGTAGCATCATAGATAGAAGTTCTAATATAGGTCATGTCAACCCCCACTTCTTATTAGGCCAAGAAAAACTGAGAACTTTTTCCCAGTTGGAGGAGGAAAAGGGGCAGCTAAATAAGAGATGATAAGGACTTTCAATCCCATTCCATCATAGTCAACAAGCCGAAGGGACATTAATATGGTGGTGAATCAGGAAGGATTGGGTGGGGAGACAATTGGAGAGGGCACTGATCCGTGAAGCTATGCTGTGGAATATGGCCTATAAACCAAACAACTTATTGCCATGGGGCAGGAGGATTGTGAGAGTGACCAAGCTAAGAAGGACGTGAAGAGGTCGGAAGGCGAGGGGGACCAAATGACTAAATCACTTCTACCTTGGTGCCCGGAAGAATAAGGGGAAGGGAGGACCAGATATCAAGGAAAGTGCAGAGAAGGGGGAGGAGACCAAGACTCATTAAAAATGATGGCGGCCACAAGGGTGTCTCTATCCAGTCCGGAAGAATAAACAGATCTGGCACCCACTAAGGGGGGGGACACCAAAAGAATGCTGGTTATCAAGCCAAAGGGAGGCAAAGAGACCATCACTAATAGAAGAACGAATCAAGGAAAGGGCAAAAGGACGCAATGATAGGATTAAACACTAGACCTAGGAAGCATTTGAATGGGAGGAAACAGTCCAGATGGAGGACTCCTTCCAAAGCAGAGAGGAATAATCCCAGCGAGACCTAAATGCTTTTGTGCTTAGAAGCCAACTTCCAAAGGAGCTTGAGAATACTAGTGGAGTTAACATCATTTATCCGGCGCAAGCTAGAACCCCCTTCACTCTTAGGGAGACAAACTAAGGACCATTTCATGGGATGAAGGAACCTGGGAGAGTTAGCACATTTCTAGAGGAATGAGCAAATGAGAGCTTCGGAAAATATGATGCTAGACTTTGGGATTTTGAAGATTCCAAACCAATAGATGTAACAAGACTAGAGGACGGATCGAATGAGCTCTAGATGACCCGCAAAGGAGAGACGTTTGCCTTTCCAAAGATAGAGCCACTTACGAATAAGAGCAAGCATAGGAGAGCAATGGTGAGCAGTTAACCGAGCAGAGATAAGGGGAAGGCCAAGGTATTTGACAGGAAGTGATTCAAGGGAGAAACCAAAGAGATCAAAAGAGAAGAATTTTCAACTTTAAACACCCTAGCTAGGAAGAGGTGGGATTTGAGAAGGTTGATGTGAATCCCAGAAAGATCTTGAAAAAGATGAAGAGAAGAGAGGATAGACTAAATGGAGAGAGAATCAGCTTTGGAGGAAATCATGAGATCGCTTGCAAAGGCTGAATGGGTGAATTGAGAGCTTTGCACTTGGGGAGGGTGGGACATGAGGTTGAGGTTTGTAGAGGATTGGATGGATCTGGAAAGAACTTCAAGGGCAGGAGAGTAAAGGAAAGGAGAAAGAGCACATCCTTGATGAATGCCAACTAAGGAAGAAAAGAAGCCGGCAGGGATACCATTAACAAGAACAGAGACGCAGGGGGGAGGAAATGAAGGAAAGGACCCAGTTAATGAAGATAGGGGAGAAGGACCAAAAATGAAGAACTTTTGAAATGAAATCCCATTTGATGGAATCGAACGCTTTGTGGATGTCAATTTTGAATAGGATAGCAGAGAATGGGATTTCCTATCAAAGCCCCTGACCCACTTTCATTTCAGGTCAACAATGCTTCGACCTGAAATGAAAGCGGATTGATTAGAGCTAACGAGGGTACCAATGACAATCTAGATCCTATTGGCTAGGATTTTGGCAATGAATTTGTAAAGAATGTTACACAGAGAGGTAGGCTTGAAATCGGGCATGGAGGAAGCACCCTCTTTCTAGGGATAAGACATAGAATGGTGTGGTTAACCCCATGAATTTGGGAGGGATTAAAGAAGAAGCTACGAATGGCTTTGAGAAGATCAGGCTTAATGGTATCCCAACAGGTAGTGAAGAAGCCCATTCTAAATCCATTTGGGTAGGGGCTTTGTAGGATTTGAGAGAGAGAATGGCGGTAGAGATTTTGTCATTAGAAGGAATAGCTTAAATGGGGGCAAGGAGATGGGGGGAATGAATTTAGTGAGAAAGTTAGGGGAAGAGGAGGATTTAAGAGCTCAGAGAAGTACGTAGAGGCTTCAGCTTTGATGGCATCAGGATGAAGAAGAGAAGAGCCCTCGTTAGATATGAGCATAGGAATAGAGTTAAAATTGTTTCTAGCCTTGAGGGATTTGTGAAAATAAAACAAGCTAGAATCTCTAAGCTCAAGCCATTTGTTCCAAGGCTTTTGCTTGAAAAAACTCTCCTCTAAATGATCCTAAGGGAGGCAGCATGCTCTTCTTCAGCAAGGATGGAATAATGGATATCCTCCTATTATCTGGCTTGGATGAGAATTAATTTGTTTCTACACTCAGAAACACAGGAAGAAATATTATCCAAGGTGGGAGAGTTCCAAAGCTTGAGGGAGAACTTGACATTTTTAAGCTTTCTGGCAAAAGCAATGAGGGGACAGGTGAAAGCATGGACAGGCTTTTAGACCAAGCCTCTCTGATAAGGGGAAGGATGTCCTAATGAAGGGACCACATGTCAAGTAATTTGAAAGGTTTGGGGCCAAAGGAGATGGAAGGGCAGCTAAGAAGATTGATAGGGTTATGATCAGATATGCTTGGAGGACCAAAAGTGGCATGGGAAGAGGAGAAATCCGATAATAAGGCTTCATTGACAAGAAGCCTATCAATCTTATAAGCAATCCTGTAATTACTGATCCTTCTATTATGCCAAGTGAATTGGCACCGGACCACCTAAGATCATTCATGGCTAAATCATCTAGACAATCATTGAAGAAATTAACAAAAGATGGATTAATGGAGGATCCACCCTACTTCACATGAGATCTTCTAACAACATTGAAATCACCACCCATACCCCAATGAAGAATGGTCGTCTGGGAGGCAATGACTCGGAGGCAAGGATTAAAGTATCGGTATCGGTATCGGTCGCCGTATCGGTTGGTCAAAATTAAGATAAGTATCGGAGGGTATCATATCGTATCGGAGATACGTTAAGATACGCTAAAGATACGCACATAAATGGATAGGGAACACATTTTTATACACTTTTGCATAAAAAAAGTTAAAAAAGCTATGTATAACATGTAGAATGCATAAATACTTAAGTAGAGGTTATCGTATTGATAGACAAATATATTGAGTTGAAAATGTTCAAAATGATGAGGTTTGAGTTTCTTACAGTTTTTTCTTTCCTCATTGCCATTGCCATTGCCATTGATTGCCTTGAAGAGTGTAAGTGCGTGGTGGTTCAAATCCTTGGCTAGGACCTTCTTCTTCAATAGGAGCAACTACGATGATATTCTGCATTTGTCGAATATAGGCACAATATTTACCCCAGTCGAAATATTTATGGTAGTGGGTCTCCCATTCATTGTAGAATCTTTTGTACTGTTCAGGAGTGGCCAATGTTGGTCCTGCATAAGTCCCATATCCATAGCCTGAAGAAGTACCTGAAGATACATGGTGTCCGTGTCCGTGTCCGGATGAGGAACCAGCATGATCTGAACTTCGATCTTGCTCTAGATTGGCAAATGATTGTCTGCATAAGCCCCTATATCCATAAGTGAAGATGCATCGAAGATACATGGTGTCCATGTCCGGATGAGGAACCACAAGATCTGAACTAATGCACATTGACTCCATGCTACTCATCAATGCATCAGTAGCACTTGGATTGTGGGATCGCCTACCCCTCCGATTATAAGACTTTGGTTGTGTGCGAGCACCATGATGACTATCTTGGGTTGCATGTGTAAATGTAGCCTCCTCTGTGAAATGTAGTGGTATATAAGTTTGGCCACCACCACTACCACCATCACCACCACTGCCACCACCATTGCCACCACCACCACCACCACCACCACCACCACCACCATCATCATCATCATTACCATCATCATCATCAGCAGCAGCAGCACCATCCTTGTCTTGATCATCATCATCACTATCTGGTTGAGTTACGCTATATGTAGCACCTGATCTCGTCCTCCTAATATCGCCATCATTGGAGCTATCATCATCCTCTTCCATAGCTGATGGTGCTTGGGTTTCATCATCAACAATATTTTTAAAATCTTCATTTATATCTCTAATGAGATCATCTATAATGGGATCAGGTGTGGTTTCTCGTCAATCTTCAGATAATTTGTCCAACACTAAAACATTTTCAGTCTCCTTAATCCATCCCCTAACTGGATCTTCCTCGTCGAGTATGTGGGTGATGTCAATTGGGTTGACATCAATATCATCTCCTGATTTCTCCAATTCTAAATATTTCATCTTCAATTTCATGTTGTAGTGCACATACACTAGCTTCTCCAGCTTCTCATAACTCAGACGATTCTGAGGTTTGGTGTATATCAATCCGAACGTTCTCTAGTTACGTTCGCAACCACTTGAGGATGCCGTGGTATAAAAAAAATTTGGTGTGGACCAATATATTTGAGTAGATCTAAGAAATAAAAAAAATTTGAAACCCTCACTTTGGGGAAAAAATGTGGTTTCAATTGAAATCATGTATTTAGTAATTATAAGTTATGACATTATTTTTAAGAGTTGAATGAACTAAATTTTCTAAAAAAATAAAATTGGGATTTATCTTTTTTTAAAATTAATTTCGGAATAAAAATAATTAAGAAAATATATTTTTTTGAGAAAAATCAAAATTTTCCATGGAAGTTGTAGAACACTTGTTTTTACATAACATATAAAAAATCTAAACATTTTTAACCATTGAGCATGAGTAGATCTAAGAAATTTGAAAAAAATTGAAACCCTCATTTTCTCTTGAAAAAAGTGTGTAAATCCTTATAAATCCAATGATTTCATGTAATAATGATACACAAAATGTGATTCTAAGTGTGATGAACCTTAGATTTGTAAAAAACTTGAAAATCTAAGGTTAAAGTTGAAAAAAGTGAGTAAAGATTCAAGAACTTACTATTCAAATTTTTCAAATTTCAAGTTCAAGGTTCTTCTTGGACTATGTTTTTCCCCTTCTTTGAACCATTCACTTCCACAATGTTTCTTTCAATCTACCATTTGAGTCTCCAAAAAGGTGTGTGAATCAAAGGGGAAGAAAGAAGAGAAATATAGAAAACTGTTGGTGAGAGTTTGAAGTGTTTGTTTCAAACAACAAAAGGCACATTCACACTTAAGTAGCCGTATCATACTGTATCGGTACGTATCGGTTCGATACTAAACAATACAGTCGATACGTATCAATACATACCGATACTCATGGGAATTTTTATATTTTCAAAAGTTCGTATCGCAGAGTATCGTACGTATCGGTACGGCACGATACGGTACTACCGATATGCCGATACACAAAAGAGGGCCCAAAATTCCTTGTAGCGTATCGGTATGTATCGTGCCGATGCCTACCGATACCGATACGTATCGGCCGATACAGCACGATATGCATCGATACTTGAAACCATGCTCGGAGGTCCTCTTTAACAGTGTTTAATCAGAGACGGGACTCCTATTGTATGCCATTAACTCTTTATTCTATTTCTTAATGTCATCTAGTATGGTTGTTTTCTACGGGTTTTAGTCTCATGTTTCTTTGCAGTCTTGTTGCTATTATCATGAATTAGAAGTATTTTCAATGGTAACAAACTGTAGATAAAGTTTGTTTTCTCTGTTGAATACTGATTGCTGAAGCTGAATCCTATTCTTTTTGGGTACTAAAAATCTATTATGCTATGGGTAAAAGCCACTTTTTGCTCCCTCTCTCTATCGTACCTAGGTAGTTGGTACGGACAAGGATTAAAGTATCTGTATTGGTCGGCCAAAATTAATATTCATATCAGAGATTCGCTAAAGATACTCGTATAAATGGATAAGAAACACTTTTTTATACACTTTTACATAAAAACAAATAGTTAAAAAAAGCTATATATAACATTTATTATGCATAAACACTAACTTGAGATTATCGCACTGAGAGTCCAAGGCTTGTAGTTGTTTATGGGTGTAAAATCCTTATTCCCAACCTTGATTTCCACTTTAGTTAGAGAGAAAAATGACTGGCAAAAACTTTGGAACATAAACCCCCTCTAAAAAATCGTGTTTTGCTGGAAAATGACCCATCTTGGCCATTAGATGACCGTAGCACACCGTATCGATACGTATCGTATCATATTGATATATATCGACCAATACAACCGAAACGTACATTTCACCATGATTTTTTATTTTCCAAAATAGTATTGGCGCGTGTTGGTATGTATCGGTGTATCGGTGGTGTATCAGTATGTATCTTATGATACATATCGATACAAAAAGATTTTAAATTTTTCGTGTAATGTATCGGTAGTATCATATTGTTAAGGGCCAATACCGACACGTGTCAGCCGATAAGCTATGATACTTGTACCATGGGTACAGAAGTGCTTCCATACTAGTAGATAAACCAGTATAGGTTTTCTAGTTTGTTTTGAAACTTTACATTGTCCAATTTATGTTTTCATTCAGGTCATACCAAATTAAATATGCTGGTTTTGTTGTATAATTTGCCAAATGGATTTTTAATGATATGGAATTGTTTGGGCATGATGTGGACTAAAAATACTTTACTAATAGATGCATTTGTCTGTTTTCTACATGTTCTCATGATCTTCACTAGGTGTCAAGAGTAGAGCTGTTGGATGAGGTTCAAGTGAAGGCTATCAACATTGCTAATGGGAAACACTTGCCTGAAGTTCCAACATTGATGTTTGAATTTATTGGGACAGGTGGGAGTTAATTCTTTTCTTGTCTTTTTGGTGGCTCAATTTCATGTGCTACATATTTATTTTCTCTTTCTTAGCAGGAAACTGCCATTCAGTTCCTTGAACTATGTTTGTCAGTGGATATATGGTGTTTTTTTATAACTTGCTTCTTGTGTACAGAAATCATTGTCACTCAACTTGGTCAACCTGCGAGTCTTTTCTTCCCATGATTTTTATAGCACTTTGTTCTAGCCATAAACAAAGCTAAATGAAATTGTATAAAAGAGGTTTAGATTATCCATTATTGCATTCTTTTCCTTTGCAAGTAGGATTGTTTAAGAGATGGCATGAAAAATTGATCTTCATTGTCTCTTATCTTGAGTTATCCTTAAAATTTCACAACCATCAACTTTGATTTGTCTTAATAGAAGTTTTATTTGGCTGGGTTTAGTACTTGGTATATACATTGTATAGAAATTAGACCTATTTTCTGTTGATTTCAAACAAATTTATTCTGCTATAGGTTACTTAATCATCTTTATGTGCATACTGAGTCCATCTTTTTTTTTTTCTCCTTTGTATTGAAGTTTCAATATTTTATGAACATATCGATTGTTTCATTGTTTAGCTTTTATGACATTATCAGAGACTAACTCTTCAACTGTTATCATTTAGTTTCTGTTCTTGGCAAGGATTAGAGTATCGGTGTCGGTTGCTGTATCGGTCGGCCAAAATTGAGGTACGTATCGGATGGTATCGTATTGTATCAGAGATACGCTAAAGATACACAGAAATGGATAGGAAACACTTTTTTATACACTTTTGTATAAGAAAATGGTTTTAAAAAACAAATTATATATAATATGTATTATACATAAACACTAAATTGAGATATTACACTAAGAATCCAAGGTTTGTAGTTGTCCTATAAATGTAAAATCCTTATTCTTAACCTTGATTTCCACTTTAGTTAGAGAAAAAATGGCTGGTAGCAATTTGGAAACAAAAACCCCTAAAATATATATATATATATATATATATATTTTTTTAAATTACTCATCTTGACCATTATATGACCATAGCACCCCGTATCAATATCGATCGATACCATAGTTGTCACGGCGCCAAGGCGAACAAAGGCATTGGAGGGCTGTCTAAGCGCTTAGGCGAGAAGGGGCCCGCCTTAAGGCGAATTAGGCGCGAAAAAAGGCGTTACTATTTTTTTTAATATATCTATTATATCTAGTATAACTGGACAACAATGATATACTTAATTTTAAATTGCTTATAAAAAATCAAGCTTTTAAGTTATATCAAAATACAAGAAGCATGACTTTAAGCAACATCAAGGGAAAAAAGAACACACTTTAAGCAACATCAAGAGACAAGAATCAACATTCAACATGAAATTCATATCAATGCAAATTGCAAAGTGATATATATTTTCTAACATGAGAAAACACAACAAAAAATGAACAAATTATTCATAAAAAAAAGCTATAAATAAAACAAAAGGCATAACAACATATAGTTCCTAATGAAATATTATAAAGAATATAATATTTAACTATTTAAGTATGTAGTTAGATATACTTACCTCTATGATGCCCAAAACGAGATCCACAAAGTCCATCATCGACTATGAATCCATGAACAATGATATTTTAATGTTTAACCCCCTGTCAATCAATACGTATAAGTTAGTGACACTAAAGCACTAAGCAACAAGAGAAACCTTCTTCCTTAATATATGAGTCATGACTCATGATAGGTGATAGGCCATGGGTTCCAATCCTACCCGGGGAGAATTAAAAACACCTAATGGAAATTGAGAAACATAAAAATAAATCAAAATGCTAAACTTTAGTAAGCTTTAAAGTATGAAATTATGAATTTTAAAACAACAAAATAAACCATCAAGCTAAACTTTGTTCTTGTTTAACCATAATCAAGCTAACAAATCAACATCTACTTCTTCTCCCTCCTGTTGTTGCTGACTCATAGAAACAGTTGGCCCATCACCAAAGTCTTCTTCAATATCTTCATCATCACGCACAACATCGTGGACCTCTTCTTCAACTTCATCATCTGACGATTCCTCAACAATAGGCCCTCCCCTACCACGACTTGTGTAGCAAATATTGGCTACACTTGTTGATCCTTGAGCCCTCCTAGGTAAATTACGACCCCCAACCGATGCAGATGCACCAACTGCTCTATCAACATCTCCCCATGTGAGGTCGTCTCCAGGATGGACTAAATCTCCATCTTCTTGCTCCCCTGTTATCCATTCACTACTCCAATTCATTTCATCAAGAATTAATGGATCATAATTGTTGCCCTTTTCCCTTCTTTCTTAGAACCTTGAATGAAGCCGACGATTATATTGGATATAGACTAGATCATTCAAGCGCTGATGTTCTAGTCTATTCCTCTTCTTGATGTGAATCTGAATCCATAAATACCTCTTTATTTAAGTCAAGAAATAGTTGTAAAAAGTATAATTATAAACTATTATTTAAAAAATACTTACAAAATCAAATGTGCTCTAATTGTGCTCACAACGGGAAGCAGGCCTAATATGCGTATTGCATATTGTTGAAGTGTAGGGGCCGAAGATCCATGTGTTTCCCACCAAGAGACTATATATAAGGAAAAAATTAGATACACATATTGTTAAATACTTATTAAAAAAAAAAAAAAAAAAATACTTAGTACTTACTAGGATCCAATGCTTCTTCACCAGCTTTCCGTTGTTTAATAGCCAAAATCCTTGAAAAGCTACCTTCACATTTTCTGTATATTTGAGACTCACGTATGATCTTGTCTTGCACAGCTAAGTCGGGCACCATTCTTTCAATAACTGCCATAAATGCATCTTGTATTTTACATGATTCTTCAAAAGGGAGTCTCTCATCATTGATGTAGTCAAAATATTTGCTAGCATTTAGGTAAAATCCAATAGCATATAAAGGTTGATCCATTTGGACCTCCCAACGGTCATCAATAATTGCTAACACCTTCTTCCATGACCGTTCTTTGTTGGAAAAATTTACTTTTATCCTTTTTTTTGCTATTTCCATTACCAAATAAACTTCAGGCAGTGCAGGCTTCTCATCACCATCTACTAACCTCAAGACAACTAAAATTGGTTGGGATGCTCTTAAGCAATCTAGTACACGGTTCCAGAATGTTTGTGCAAGTATTGTCTCAAATACTTTCTTGCATGCCTCTGTCTTTGACAACTTAGAACTATTCCAATCATCAGATACAAATAATTGCTTCAAGGCATCCTTGTTCTTGTACAAACTTTGTAGTGTCAAGAATGAGGTAGCAAATCTTGTAACTCCAGACCTCACCAGATTTATCCCATTTGTCTTTTTCCTCAAAGCATCAACAAGTTTATAATGTCTGTAGATAAAACTTGTCATTGTTTTTGCCCTCTCTATTGTTGTTTTATAAGCTTTCAACTTGCCAATGTCCTCTAACATGAGGTCCAAACAATGAGCTGCACAAGGAGTCCAATAAAGCTTACTCTGTTTTTGCATCAACATTCTACCAGCTGCAACATAATTAGCTACATTGTCTGTAACTACTTGTACCACATTATCTTCCCCAATTTCTTCAATTTTACTATCAAGCAGTTGAAATAACATGTCTGCATATTGAGACTCACTAGATACATCTACAGAGCCCATAAAATAAGTCCCCAATGGACAATTGACAAGGAACTTAATTAAGTGTCTACCTCTCTTGTCAGTCCACCCATCAGACATAAGAGTGTACCCATGCTTTTCCAATAATCTTCATATTTCTTCTTGATACACTCAAGCTTTTTCATCCTGTAACAAGGGCACTCTTAACTCATGGTAAGAAGGGGGCTTATATCCTGACCCAAACTGCGCAATGGCTTCAACCATCTCCTCAAAGCTCCTTAACTTGACTGTATTGAATGGGATGCCAGCTTCATAAAACCATTTTGCAACATTTGCATTAGTTTTCTTTCTGTCTGCATTTGATCTTAAGCTGCTTTGTATTGTTGTATGGGTAGAACTTTTAGACCTCCTCTCACCAACTATTTCTTCAGGAGTCCGTCGAAGATAAGAATCTATCGGACCCTTTACTGCCACTTGTGTAATAACATTAGCTTTATTCATTTTGGAAGATGTCCTAGAGCTTAGCACAAGGTTCTTTATTGAGGAGTCTATAGTTGGGGGCCTTGGTGCACCAGACTGGAGTTGCCCTCCATGTTCTATCTCTTCAGGCAAATCCTCTCCCTGCTGATGATCAACAGAATAATCCTCATCAAATACATCAGGCTTCCTCTTCTGATTTTGCATGATAGCTTCATGCATCTCTAGTGATTGTTGCAGTTGTTTTTGGGCACTTTGATATATCTCCATACCCACCAATTAAATGTTGCTTAAGCCTTTTGATTCCTCCTTTGGCATCTTCTCCATAAAGTGTACATCGCATTAGGTTCTTATCATTAAGATCTGGCCAATATCCATACTTCCACCTGGGGTCTTTTGATTTGGCCTTCCTAGTTGGATCTTTGCTTGGATCAGATGTTGATGTTCCAGTGCTAGTAGATGGCCCGCCATTACCACTAGTAGCCATATCCATTTGAATAAACTACAGTACTACACAAACATAAGGAACAACAACAAGAGAAACTAAGTGACAAAAAATAAGAAATAAAAATGAGAGAAGGCATTGCACTAATGCACAACAGTCAATAGTAGTAAAAAAATTCATAAGAGAAGAAGCATTGACGCCACTAATGCACTCTACAATCTAAAAATAATAACTAATGCACTAGTTTATCTACAAGATGGAAATGCACTAGCGGAGAAGAAGGAATCATGCAGAGTAAAAAAATTCATAAGAGAAAAGCATAGCACTAATGCACTAATGCACTAATGCACTAATGCACAGCACTAATGCACAACAGTAGTAATCATGCAATCATAAATCCATAATACAGATTACAATCTACGTCTACTTGCAGGGGAAAAAAAAAAAGTAAGCACTAGCAGCGGTGCTGCCAGCGCAGGACAAGAAGCAAAGAAGAAGAAGAAGAAGAAGAAGCATAGAAAGAACCGGCAGCCTCCATAAGAAGCATTCGAGAACAACAGAGTGGAAAAAAAAAAAAAAGCACTAGCCACTAGCAGCAGGGCTGCCAGGACAGACGACACCAAAAGAAGGAAGAAGAAGAAGAAACACAAGAAGAAGAGACAGGAAAAAGCAGAGGAAGAAGAGAAAAAAAAAACCAGACACAGACGAAGAAGAAGCAAAGAAAAAAAAAAAGAACGCAGACGAAGAAGAAGCGAGAGAAGAAGAAAAAAAAACCAGATGCAAACGAAGAAGAAGCAGAGGAAGAAGAGGAAAAAAAAAAAAACTCAGCTGCAGACGAAGAAGAAGCAGAGGAAGAAGAGAGGAAAAAAAAACCGCCATAGGCGAAGAAGCAAAGCAGAGGAAGAAGAGAGGGAAAAAAAAGCCGCAGACGAAGAAGAAGCAGAGGAAGAAGAAAAAAAAAAAGAGTCGCTGATGAAGAAGCAGAGGAAGAAGAGGGAAAAAAAAAAAAACCAGTCGCAACACACAAACGAAGAAGCAGAAGACGAAGTAGGAGGGAGGGAAAAAAAATCTAATGCAAACATACCTGAAGTTGAAATAGAGGAGGGAACGATGGATTTCAGCCAAGTCCAACTTCAATCTCAATCGGTCGGTTGAATCAATGAATCCAACGGAGGTTCTCTAGGTTTAGAGAACTTAATCGCAGAGATACACTTCATCGGGAGAGAGAAACAGTGGAGGGTTTTAAATTTTAACCCTTTCACGTTATATTGCCCCCCACCAACAAACCTTTTTCTTTTTTTTGTTCACTTAAGGGGGTAAAATGATTCCATGCATCTCACACCATTTAAAAACCTGTACTTCATCAAATGAAAAGTTTACAATTAGAATATAAAAAACAAATACTTAAGTGAAAGGAAAAAAAAAAACACAAGGCGTTCGTCTTTCCTACCAAGTCGTCCACGGCGCCAAAGGCGACGCCTTTTGGACGCCTTAACACCAAAGGCGACCGCCTTTCCTATGTACACAATGGCGTCCCTCGCCCTGCCCCTAAAAAATGGCTTGGACTCCTAGGCGACGCCTTGACAACTATGATCGATACACACTGATACGTACTGATACGCACCGATACATACTGAAATGTACATTTCACCTCAATTTTTAATTTTCCATAGAGTATCGTTACTTATCGGTGCGTATTGTGTCATATCAGTGTGTATTGGTGCGTATCGGTATGTATCGTAGGATATATGTTGATACAAAAGGATTTTTAAAATTCCATATATCGTATCGGTAAGGGCTGATATGATACGATACGTACTGATACTTTAAACCATGCTTCTTGGTACCCTTTTTTTCCTAGTTGATGTAGTTTAGTCAAAGTTGTAGTCATAGTTTAAAGTATCATACCGTATCGGCGATACATATCCATATCAGCCCTTACCGATATGATATATGAAATTTTAAAACCCTTTTGTATCGATATGTATCTTATGATACATACCGATACACACCAATGCATACTGATGCGGTACGCTACGTGCCGATACAGTGTGCTATGGTCATAAAATGGCCAAAATGGGTCATTTTTCAAAAATACACGATTTTTTTAGGTATTTTTGTTCCAAAGTTGCTGCTAGCCATTTTTCTCTCTAACTAAAGTGGAAATCAATGTTGAAAATAAGGATTTTACATTTATGAGACAACTACAAACCTTGGATTCTTAGTGTGATACTCTCAATTTAGTGTTTATGCATAATACATGTTATAAATAGCTTTTTTTAACTATTTTTTTTTAATGTAAAAGTGTATAAAAAAATGTTTCCTATCCATTTATGTGCGTATCTTTAACAATTTAACGTATCTCCGATACGATACGATATCCTCTAATACATATCTTAATTTTGGCTGACCGATACGGCGACCGATACCGATACTTAATCCTTGGTCGTAGTCATCAAGGCGCCTAGGAGACTCAAGGCAATGAAGGGCCACTCAAGGGCTTAGGCAGCAATGCACCCTATATATATATTTTTTTTTAGTGGGTAAATAAATATATAAAGCAAAGGGAAAAGAAGGGGGGTTATACAAAGCCTAATAAGGCAAGCGCTGCACTAGGCAGGGGGTAAACAACCCTTTAAATGGCAAGGGAAGACGATAGATAAAGGAAGGCCCCATGAAGCAACAATGAGCCTGTCCCTTGGGGTATCAGAGACTAGACCATGAGAAGCCCGGCTAAGTTTGGAGGAGACATGTAAATAGATGGTGATCCAAATCTTATTTTAGGATATGGAGTTGGAAGACCATCTATGCAAATATCTCTCCATCCAAATGTGGTTGATAGTGGCGCAAAAGGCGAGCTTCACAATTATATCTAGTATAGCAATAATATAAATTATGTGTACAACATTATAGCAACAACAATATAGATTGAATCTACGCACTGATGTGCCATCATATCTAGCAACATCATCAACAACGTATTGTTAGAAACAACATTATTTATAGGGGGAAAAATGTAGGTAAAAGAAAAGGAGAATGAGAGAAGTGAACCAGTGAATTTCTATTTTTTTTTCCTTTTTTTCTTTTTGGATTCTAAATAATCCCAATTAGAGGGGGAAAACGTAGGTAAAAAAAAAAATCGACCACCCACGCACCTAAGCATTCCAAGGAAGAAGGAGAGAGGATTGGAGATCAAGATGAATGCATTGGGAAGAAGAGAAGGAACTTGGTATGAGCCGTAAACTCCGACGTCCTAAGTTCGAATCCCACTAGGCACACCTTGGGCCACTCACACGGGGGTGTTTACTGCTCTTCACTACTTTCAGTGAAAGTTGAATGGTTCTCATTCAACCTCGGTATGACCCGTCCATGTTGTTGTAAGGTCAGTATGGGCCCGCGGGACTAGTCAGGCCGAAGGCCTGGATTTCCCTTCATTAGGAAAAAAAGAAAAAGAGAAGGAAGATGAGACATTGAGCTTGGAGGGGTTTTAAAGAATCCAAAAACAACCAGAGGGGATTGGGCATAGTAGATAAGAGACCCCGAGGGTGCAATAGAAGCAGCAATTCAGGGAGCATCAAGGTTAAGATCGCTCTTGCCCCATCTCGCTGATCCAAAAAAGACAGATCTAGCAAGATCTCTCCGAGATCATGTAATTTTTCCCGATCGACTTGGTGGTTGGTCTTGGTGGCCATATGATCTTTGTAGCTGCTGAAACTTGGTATTTGCCCTATTTTAGGCATTCTAAACACAATGGAAACATCAGTTTTAAAAATCAAACTTAAAATGGTACTTTGACTTCGTACCCTATCTAAGCAGTATGCTTTATTCCACAGTCCACATTCCATAATCAACATATGACAACATAATCATAAGAATTTAAAAGAAATCATAAATAATTACTTAATTGTTTAACAAGTAACGTTGATGACTGAGGAGTCACATTCACATACATTGCAAATAAAAGTAACTCCAAATGTGGATGAGGAGGTAATATTCTCTACTCTTTAAGCTTCAATGAGTGTAGGAAAGGAGATCCTCAGGCAAAAGTGCCAAAATCCTTGCTCCTTAGTGTTTTTTCTTCAAAGTAGAGAGATGCAAGATAAAGTAGAGATCTTCGCAAGATTTGACGAGATAGAGACAAGATCTTGGTTGAGTTTTTGTACAACTATAACTCACCATATATCTCGTCTTGCCTTTTTAAAAAAGAGAGATATTAGTGAAATCTCGCCGAGATCTTTAACCATGGGGAGCATTTACCTCTAGTACTCTAGTTTCTAGGAGGCAACAGAGATCCAAATGCAAAGATTTCATCCTGAAACGGACTTCCCCATATTTAACAATGGAGTTTAGACCCAATTAGTCATTCGGGAAGATGGGGGGCAACCAAGGCTCACAGGGGGTGAGCGGCATTGTCCTAGTAGGAAGAGAACTGCTTTCTTAGTCTTCTACGATATTCCTTACGGGAGGATGACCTACTGGAGCATGCAACAATTGAGAGAGAAGCATTCATAGGTTCAGAAGAGGTCACAGAGTAAAAGGAGGCATTACGATGATCTTAGATCAGAGGGGGCCTTGGCAGCAAATGTGGCACGACGACAGGAGTCGGGGACTCATCAAAGGGAAGCTTCGAGGGCGGCTCATGGATAATTGCAATTGAGGGCGAAAAAGCAGAGGAGCCTATGGTGAGGGAGCTTGATTAGAGGGACTGGTCGATGCTGGTGTAGACAGCAAGAGCATGATTTAAAGTATCGGTATGTATCATATCGTATCTCTATTATCGATACGAGACATGGAATTTTTTAAATCCTTTTGTATTGATATGTATCCTATGATACATACCGATACGCACCGATACGATATGATACGTATCGATACTCTATGGAAAATTAAAAATTGAGGTCAAATGTACGTTTCGGTATGTATTGGTATGTATTGGTACGTACCGATATGATGTGTGATGGCTATATAATGGCCAAGGTGGGTCAGTTTTCAGAAAAAAAAAAAAAAATAAAATAAAAATAAAAAACCGATTTTTTTTTGGGTTTTTGTTCCAAAGTTGATGCTTGTCATTTTTTTTTTCTCTAACTAAAGTGGAAATCAAGGTTGGGAACAAAGATTTTACATTTATAAGACAACTGCAAACCATGGATTCTTAGTGTAATACTCTCAATTTAGTGTTTATGCATAATACATGTTATTTATAGCTTTTTTTAACTATCTTTTTATGCAAAAGTGTATAACAAAGTGTTTCCTATCCATTTATGTGCGTATCTCTGATACGATACGATACCCTCTGATACGTATTTTATTTTGGCTGACCGATACGGCGACCGATACTGATACTTTAATCCTTGGGCAAGAGTAGACTAGGCCCTCTCGAAGGGGGGCTTCAAGAGGCGCTTGCTGAAGAAGCAAGGGCGTGGAGGTAGTTGAGGAGATCCGACTGGGTGGCGGGATGAGGAGAAGTAGAGCAAAACTGGTTGGTGACGACAAAGCAGAAACGAGACCTGAGGAGGTAGTGGCAGAAAAAGAGGACTGAGGGGTAGCCTCAGTCGTTGCAAAACAGAGCTTGTTGAGGATGGTAGCAGCAGCGGTGGACAGAGGGAAGCCTCAGTCTGTGAAGAGTGAATGCAATTTATGGTGGTGCAGGTGATCGATCAGAGAAGCAAGCAAGTGGCGACGGCAAAATCCAGTGAAAAGAATCACGAGAGGATGACAGCGAGGGGAGCTAGCTGAGTAACCAACAAACAGGGGGAACCGAGAATGACAAACAGAGGGGGAGCCTCAGTCGAGCATCCCAAGATGGGAGCCAAGCAGGAAATGGGTAGAGGAGGAGCCTCACCAATGGGAACTGGGTGGGGAGGGATGGTTTGGATCGGTTGAAATGGGTAAAGAGGAGGGGGTCCAATGACAATTTGGGTCAACCTGAAGGCCCAAGGTTACCAGGTCAGGAAGGAGGGGGTAGAAAAAATAGGAATGCTTCGGTTTATACTGGGACGGGCCAAGGTGGCAGGTTGAACATGGTTCAGTGAAAGGTGGGGGATATAAGGGTTCACGTGAGTTGACGAAGGGCAAAAGGGGAGGGAGTTAGGGATTTGAGAGAAATTGGAAGTTGGGACAAAAGAGATGAGAGAAGGAAAAGGTAGGAGGCAAAGAAGGGGCTGCAGCAGAGAAAGGGGCTACGATAGAGGATGGCAAAGGGGATAGAGGAGAGTCAGCAAGAGGAGGGTTCAAGAGGTGATGGGAACTACTAGAAGGGGAAAGGGAAGGCAAGCAAATGGCAGACAGGGTCCTACCCGAGGTAGCAGGCAACATTGAAGGGGAAACTTCTCCCATCCTAGAATCAGGAGATCTGAGCAAGTCAAATCTTTTGAGACCAACGGGGAAAGTGGAGATGACCGATGGTTCGATGGAGGCATCAAAGGTGCACAACGAGAGGTTGTAGGTGGTATCATCCGACGGAGCAGGGACCAGAGTTTTCTTCAGCTGACGGTTTCTACTCCATCGGCGGCCTCTACTGGTATCTCAAATACCGGGGCAGCAAGAGGGATGCGCAGAGGAGGGATGTAGCAAGGGTGTCCAGGGTAGCAGAGTCAAAGGAGATAGCTATTCTAGTATTATCCACAGTGTTAGCAGCAGTTTCTGAAGGACCAGGCATAATAGAGCATTTCTTTGTATGGTGCAGAGCAAACACACTGGAGGCAACCAGTCATAGAGGATCTTTTGGGTGAATGAGTTCCCTTCCTCATCCAAAACATGAACTGAAAGAGGAACAACACCAGCAGGGATATCAACGCAAATAAGAGCATAGGAGAGGCTGTTCATGGCTTTAGTTCTTGCATCAGAGAAAAGAGGGGTGCTGATGATGGAGCCAATTAAGCTTAATCCGTCTTTACACCAGATATGCAGTGGGAGATTTAGGAGAGCCACCCAAGGAGGAATTGACGAGAGGTCTATCGTGTGTAGTTGGGAGAATTGGTTCCACTGGCAAAGGAGAATTGATTTTTTCCTTATCTGCCATGGACCACCTTCTAAAACCTGCAGCGATCTTCATCAAGGAGAACTTAAAGAGGAAGACTCCATTTTTTAGCAAGAAGCAATCTAATAATCTGCGAGGTTTCCATTGCATGGAGAGGGAAACCTTAACAATGGGGAAGGGGCGCTTGCTAACTAGAAAGTGGCCTATGAGACACAGTTTCTATTTGGAAATTTCAGGGTTCAGGAGGCTTGGAGGACAAAGGCCAACCTTTTGGTTGTCAAGGATGGTGGGGGGGACGATGTGGAAAGGAATACCATTCTTGGGGAGGTAGGAGGAAAAAGGGAAGAGGGAGTTCCAAGGTCAAGGGTCAGGAGTGGGAGAGGAGGCAGAAGGCAAGGGAGAAGAGGGAGAGAGTATTAGTAGGGTGAACAGGCAGGGAGGGAGAGGGGGGAGGGTAGCTGGTGTTCTGGTGGCTTCAAAGGTGGTCGGACATGGAAGGGGGATCAGGGGGGTTAGGGTCAGAGCGAGACTGGATGCAGCTTGCTCTAATTTTTTTTTTTTTTTTATATCATTTAGACCACGTCAAACATTAAAAATTATCATCCTCACTTCTTTTTTGGATTTTGGATGAATAAAGGAGAAAAGAGAGAGAGAGAGAGAGAGAGCTAACTTTGTTCGAAATCTCTACTTTTCCTATCCCTCAGTTTGGCTAGTTTATAGATACATTGTTCCCCTTCCTTAGTGCCTAACTTAATATAGAGATCCTCATATTTTGTAGCCATAGTTTTCCCTATTGTCTTCTTAATGTTGTTTCTAATGAATTTATACCCATTGAAATCCTCTTCATCTCTTGTTCTTTGCCAAGTTTTAAAACTGGATTTCTTAGCCTTAATTGTTGTTTAAACTACCTCACCCAACCACCAAGTCTCCCTAGAAGAGTGTCGTAATCCCTTGGATTCACCTGTAACATACTTAGATGTATTTTTAACATAAGCAGCCATCTCGTTTAACATTATGTGTGGCTAAGCTCTCCCCTGATATAATCTTACAATATTTACATGATAACCTATCAATTTGTCTAGTTAGAAAGAAATCTATTTGGCTACTATGTTGTCCACTCTTTAAGGTGATTAGATGCTCCTCTTTTTTTGAACAAGACCTTTCCCAGAAGCACCTTTAAAATACCTCAAAATGTGACAAGAACTGAGTATAACACCCATATCAAACGAAATATCAAGGGGAATAACAGTTAGTTAGATTAGTCTTCAACAAGTCACCTGTACTGATGTTTATCTACAAATTCTTTATCATCACATGCTCCAAGCTTCAAAGAATGGCCCATACATGGTCTAACCCATTCCTTATGTAACATCAAGTTAAATAAGTTATCAACTCTAAGTAGGATTCCAACTAAGAGTCTAAGTCTAATTACAATAAAGAGAAATAACTAGAAAAGGAAATAATAACTGAACTAATCCAGCTATAATTCACACTATCCCTTGGTACACTAGACATCATAATACCGTAACACCCACGATCAAGGATTAAAGTATCGGTATCGGTCGGCCAAATTTAAGATACTTATCGGAGGGTATTGTATCGTATCGGAGATACACTAAGATATGCTAAAGAGCAAGGATTAAAGTATTAGTATTGGTAAATTAAAGATACATATTGGAGAGTATCATATCGTAAAGGAGATACTTTAAACCATGCCCATAGGACACTTTTAACATCATGGTCATGGAACCAACCGAACAAGATGAAGACTAGATTTTCCCAAAATCTAATGGGCTTACTAATAGCGCGCTCTGCCGAAGATTGAATTATATTTATTAATTTTGTTTTGTTATTATTATTTTTTGGTGTTGCTTGCCTGATGTGCAGATGGTATATTTTTTTTTTTTTGGGGGGCATTGACGGATACCAAATTAGTTGTAATTATCTGTATAAAGAAATGAATACAATTTTTTTTTTTCTGATGAAAAAAAGAAAAGAATAGGAAACAGCTGCACAAATGTTTGTTCTTCTGCTTCAAGTTGGGTGTATTGCAAATTCAATCGACTCAGATCTCCATGAGTTTTCCCTGGACAAACGTGGGTTATATTTAGTATTAGTAACACAGAAACACCCAGCAGTACTCATGGAAATACTCGTCATATTATCCTAAACTGAAATTAGGATCGCCACTCAGTATGGAAAGGACTCAGATCTCCATAAGCTTTCCCTGGACAAATTTGGGTTATACATAGTAACACCTGGCAGTACTCATGGAATACTTGTCATATTACCCTAAACTGAAATTAGGATTGCCACTCAGTATGGGAAGAGATCTTTGATATCCTCTTGAGTAGTTTGTTGCAGAAACAATGTAGTTTTTACTTTCTAAATTTTGTTCAAATGTTCATGATAGAAACAAAGGTGGGGGTGAATTACTTTATTAAAAATTCCATTTTCAGCCAGAAAGTGAAGCTTTGAAGAATTCCCCCTTTTTTTCATGAGAAACCACTTTTGTGAGTATGGATTCTCTAGATGGATCAGTGTTGCAGAGTTTTAGTATCACCTGAACTGTGTTGCACTCTTTATTTCCTAGATATTGCTACTTCATTGACACGAGATAGAATAGGAAGTGCTAAATGGGAAAAGGTGCAGGAAATTTAATCTGACATCATTCTGAATATGGAAACCCTTTTATTTGTTAACCTTCAAAATTTGACAATAAAATCAAGGAATCTGTTCTCTAATGTGCTGTGCTCAAGGACAACCTGTTTCAAGTGACTTGCATTTCCTTTGCTGTTCTCCCACATTTCAGATTCTAAAATTATGTTTTTTTGTCAATTTCCTGATTAAATGTGCAAGGAAGTATTTGCAAAGGTTTGTCAACCAATGGGCTTCTTTGTCACTTTACTTTCCAAATTGAATTCCATATCAAGTGATTTGGGCCTAAGTTACCTTCATCTGCATCGGATTTTGTATGGTACTGGCATTCTGAAAGTTGAATGCACTGGAATTGAATTTTTCATTTTAAGAGTAAGAGTAGTAGTTTTCATAAAAAATAAAAATAAAGGGGTGGTGATGTATGAACTATGAAGTATGCACATGCCTGAGTCTTTGGCACAGTTATCACCATGTGAATATAAAGCCACTCGTTAACCATTGCACTCTGTTTAGCTGAATCTAAACCAACTGTTGACCAATCCGTGCATCTAGTGTCACTCTGGATTCATTCATGTGTTCATTTTTAATTTGTTCTGAATTTTACCTATCCAGTGTCTCTTAAGGATCTCTTTTAGATTTGGTTGTTACAATTGAAATGGCTAATTGCAGGTTGTGATGAATTGCCAAAGTGTTCAGTTTCTAGGTTTTTGCACCAGAGTAACATTTCATTTGTTCAAGCAAATCAGAACTTTTTTTTAGCATAGTTTTCTAGGTGTTGCCTAGGTGGTGACAAGGGTGTTTGAACCCTTAGTCCACCTGTCGCCTAGTTTTTCAGGTGCCCAGACAAAATATACAGAGAAAAGAAAGGGAAAATGAGGGAAATTGTGTGTGTGGGGGGGGGGGGGACAGGGGACAGGGGACATGAAGGAAAAGAGGGTAAATGTGGATAAAACTATAGAGAATGGAAGATAAAAAGAAACATGGGGGGAAGTAGTAGCAGCTTCCACTACCGTGGGAAAAGTTGCAGCAGGACTGCCAGTCTGTCACCGTCATCACTGTAAAGAAAGAAAGAAGGCGAGGAATGTAGAGGAAGAAGGAGGGAATGCATGCTTGTTTTGGTCATCCAATTCATCTCTGCCAATCGTCTCCATCATCTCGCGTTGGGGAGTAGTGGAAGAAGACTGAGTAGTTGGAACCTTCCAAGAAAAACTTGGTTATCTGTATTTAATTATAAAAAAAGAGTAGTTTATTTATTTGTTACATAAGTCCTTGTATTTTTATGAGTGTAGAAATAATTTTTTTTTCTTACACATACATCCTTTTTTAAAATTAAAATTGAAGAACAAAAAATAGTATTTTAAGCCTAAAGCGCACCACTTTACATGGCACGATCTAGCCCGCCTAGGCCACTCATGGCCTGGGTAGTGCCTGGCCACTACCTTTGGTCGCATTGTCTTCCTGACAACAATGCTTTTGAGCATCTTGAAATAAAAATGGTTGTACATTTCCTCCACCCAAATGTGATAATTTGTTCCTCTTGAGGATGTTTTTTTCTAGGGTGTATCTGGTTTTATCTTTTTCTGCTTTAGGGGAGATTTCTAATATGATTCTTCTACATTTCTTTCTCCTGTCACATATAATTTATATGTAGATCACAGTGGGGAGAGGATGATAGGGAAATTTTCTAGAAAGCCTTTCTTTCCCTGGTAGCATTTCATCTTTATGTTGCAGTCCTTGAATAGTTGAACATCGGAGAAAAATCTCTTATCATATATTACTTGCAGGAATATGGATTTTTCTTTTGCAAAGAGTCAAAAGTGAATGATATTTACTTTTTAAGCATTAAATGCTGGGATTTCCGAGGTTTATGTGGCCATCCAAAATAAATAAATAAAAATTAAAAGTGAACCCCCATTAAATGATTGTATCATTTGTTCTGTTTCATTAATACTAGAAAAAAAAATTATGTGAATGTTCCTGAACTTAATGCAGTGTAATAAATCTTATCACCAATCCCTATGGTTGGCGGTGGGTGGCCCACAAACTACTCTGAATCTTTGAGAGTTAAGGATGGATTCTTCAAATAATGGATCCATCCCCAAGTGTTTATGGCATACACTCTTTGACTTTAAAATTAAGTCACAACTTTAGTCTATCAAACCAAAGTGCGGATCATGCCTTGTATTTATGAGCAGATCAAGTTCTCTACCGGATGGTTGATCATATTTTTTATATTCACTAATCTTCAGTTTTCACTGACATTTTTGCTGATTCCTTTATGATATGCAGAAGCATATTCACGTGAGCAGACATTAATTGTTCAGAAGATTGCTTCTGAGCACAATGGTACTAATTTTGTCTTTGCAGAGGATCCTGAAGCTAAAAAGGAACTTTGGAAGGTAAATTGGTTTATCTATATTTTTACAAATCCAACTTTGTATACAGATTAATTGTTATCTACATGTCCTAGTTTATTATTTTCAGTATGTCAGGCCTTGGTCAATCCAGTTAGTTGCTGTATATATTTATCAATTATGATATCCTCCTTGACAGAGTTGAAATACTGCTTGTTATTATTGTAGAATTGACTCTGTGAAGTATTAGTAATAATAGTTGTTGTGTTCCTTCTTTATCGAATCCAGTAATCAGATTTGGTTGTTTTCTGCTTTCCTCTTTTCATGTAGGTAAGGAAGGAAGCACTGTGGGCTTGTTTCGCAATGGAGCCTAGTTTTGAAGCAATGATTTCGGTCAGTTTGTAATTAGTTCCCAATTTTTTAAGTTGTTATATACCTTTTTTTCTCTTTCTTTTTTTTTTTTTGGCTGATTTGAAAAATTAGTTGAGATTCGATCTAATCTATTCCATGTTATGGGGCAACTTTGTGAAAGTAAACACAAGATTGCATTTCCACTTCTTTGGCCTACATTAAGCACCTTTCAGCCTTTGACTAACAGCATAGCATATTTGATAACTATTGCAGTCTTTACCTATGTTAGAAGTCAATTCCTTAGACAAAGAGGAATAGTGGCTTGTTATTCAGCATAAGTTATGATTCCTCTTCCTAGGGGAATTTTGGTCTGGTCCTTGTGGACCTCGGTGAGTTATATTAGTAAGCTAGTTTTGTTTCCTTTCTTGAGTTTACTATTCCTAGTAGGTTACTTGTAACTTGTAATAGTTAGTCTATATAATAGGGCAGTCCCAATCTCATTGATTGTGACTCCCAAGTTACAACACTTTTCTCTCTTTTCTCCTTCGCCTTTCTGTTTACAACCTAAACTGGTTTGGTTCTTATGTTGTCTGCCTAAACCTTGTCCAAGTGATGAAATAAAACAATTGGAGGACTTCATGTTTCAAAATTTTGTTTATTATTTTTTAAGTTGGACCTAGTCATTTAATTGTCGTCTGCAAATCATGTTAATTTTTTCCTTTTAATTATTGTGTCTGGCCAAAATTGTAGATTCTTTAGAAAAGTTGAGCATTTTGTCCCACACCTTGCAAGCCTTTCTTTCCCATTTGAAGAATTGGTGAAATACTGACTTGTGCCTTAATAGGCACAATCCTCCCTTATTTATAGCAAAAATAGTAGTCCTAATCCTTATAGTAGTCTGAGTCCTACTCCTTATGGTAGTCTAAGTGAGAAATAATGCATTATTCAACACTCCCCTTAATTTGGTGCATGGATATCATACATACCCAACTTGGATAAAATAATATAAAATGATTTACTACTAAGTCCCTTTGTGAGAATATCTGCTGATTGATCTTCACTTCGCCCAAAAGGAGTACAGATAAGTTCTTGTTCTAACTTCTCCTTGATGAAATGCCTGTCGATCTCGACATGCATAGTATGGTCATGTTGAACAGGTTTGTGTACAATGCTGATGGCTTACTTATTATCACAATATAGTAACATCGGCACCTGGATGGACACACCCAGGTCATGAAGGAGACTATGCAACCAAAGTAGCTCACAGATCCCATGTGCCATAGCTCGAAACTCAGCCTCTGCACTAGATCTAGCCACAATTGACTGCTTCATACTGTGCCACGTAACCAAGTTACCACCAACAAATGCACAGTAGCCAGTAGTAGAGCGACAATCATCTGGAGAACCTACCTAATCAGTATTAGTGTATGCCTCAATCCTTATGTGATCTGTAGGAGAAAATAAAATGCGTTTCCTAGTGCAGTCTTCAAGCACCTTAGAATCTGGCTTACAACATCCAAATGTGAGGAATAGGGATCATACATGTATTGACTCACCAAACTTACTGTATGAGCTATGTCTGGTCTCATATGGGATAGATATATGAGTCTTTCAACCAGTCTTTGATACCGACCTTTATCAACAGGTTCACCTTCCTTGCTTCTGAGACAAGGGTTAACCTCAATAGGAGTATCCAAGGGTTTACATCCTATTATACCAGTCTCTGATAGGAGATCCAAGGTATACTTTCTCTGAGAGAAAACAATACCCTTGGTTGAATGTGCCACCTCAATGCCAAGAAAGTATTTTAGTCTTCCTAGGTCCTTGATCTCAAACTTCTTACCAAGATAGGCCTTGAGCTTAGAGATTTCATCTGTATCATTGCCAGTAACAACAATAACATCCACATATACTATCAGCACAGTAATCTGATCACCCACCCTTTTAATAAACAGTGTATGATCAACATTACTTTGGGTATATCCAATAGCTATCATAGCCTTGTGAAAATGACCAAACCATGTCCTGGGAGATTGCTTTAATCCATACAGAGCTCTCTTCAGTCTACACGCTTTGCCTTGTGTTTTGAACTAGAGTATCCAGGTGGAATGTCTATATATACCTCTTCAGTAAGCTCTCCATAAATAAAAGCATTCTTGACATCCAGTTGTTGGAGCTCCCAACCTCAGTTCACTGCACAAGAGATGATAACTCGAACTGTATTCATTTTTGCTACAGGGGCAAAGGTCTCTGGTAGTCAATCCCACAAGTCTAAGTAAAGCCCATTGCCACCAGTGTTGCCTTATATCTACCGACAATCCCATCAGCATTATGCTTGACCTTGAACACCCATTTGCAACCAACTGGTCGCTTTTTGCAGGGGAAGAACAACTAAATCCCATGTGTTATTCTTGTGAAGAGCTCCCATCTCCTCATTCATTGCCTCTTTCCACTTAAGTTTTGCATTTGCCTCCTGCCAAGTTTTAGGAATAGAAACAGAGGACAAGGAAGACACAAATGCACGATATGATGGGGAGAGCATTATATGATACCACGTTAGAAATAGGATGCTGAGTACAAGTCCTATTGCCTTTTCTATGAGCAATAGGAACATCAAGAGACTGATCAAAAGTGAGGGGAAAAGTTATACCCGGAAGGGAAGACTCAAGATCAAGAAGCAATGGAGTAGCAGTGATAATATGAGTGATAGTTTCAGTTCTCCTTTTTTTTGCGAGAGAATATCTGTGTCACTAGGCCATCTTGTGTTTTCTGCTGAATCTGATTCCCCTTGAATGGGAGCCTCCGCTCAATTGATGGCTCCCCCTGAACAATATCTGCTAGACCAATGGGAACCTTTGAATCTATAGTCTTTATTCCAGTATTCCTTTTAGTAGTACCACCATCTATGGTAGGGTATAAAAGACAATCAAAAGTAAGTATCTGAATCACTTCTTCACCAGCAAAGGACTCCCCCTGAGGAGGTGGAAAGTAAGCCTCAATCTCACGAAACATCACATCCATTGAAACAAAGAGTCGTCGAGGAGGTGGATGATAGCACCAGTATCTCTTCTGAGTGGGAGAATAGCCCAAAAAATACACCGAGTCCACGATGATCAAGCTTGCCCAGAACTTGATGATTACGAACAAAGCAAACACAACCACCGACCTTTGGAGGAACAACAAAAATACAAGACCCAGATACCAACTCAATGGGACTTGTAAAACCAAGTATTCGTTAAGGCATCCTATTGATGAGATAGGCAGCAGTGAAAACAACCTCACTCCAATAGGGAGTCGGGACCTGCATCTCAAATGTCAAAGAGCGAGTAACCTCAAGTAGATGACGATTCTTACATTCAGCCACACCATGTTGTTCTAGAGTAACCACACAACTTGTCGATGGATGATCCCATAATTAACCAAGTAAGACTGGAAGGAGCCTTCCATATATTCCTTTCCATTATCAGTTCACAGTATCTTGATTTTAGCATCAAATTGTGTCCTAAGTCCTAACCATGCAATGAAATTCCCGAAAGCACTGAAAAACCTCACTCTCATGATGCAATAAATAAATCCAAGTAGAACGAATGTGGCAATTAATAAAAGTAACAAACCATCAATTGCCAGTAACAGAGACACGATAGGCAGAGCCCCAAACATCGAAATGAATTAATGCAAAAGGAACAATACTTCTATTATCAAAAAGAGATAAACAGTCTGAGTTTGTTTTGCCAAAACTCACGCATCACGAGTAAACTGGTCTATAGTATACTCCAGCTTTCAGTAAACGCATTATTCAACACCATTATATACTGAAAGTTTCTCTTCTGCCACTAGATGCTGATTACCATCTGTCATTTCTATTAGAAAAGTTTTCTGTGGATCTTGATCAAATTTGGGTGACGTTTTCATGTATTTTCCTTCTTTCCAGGATGTATGCGTTCCTTTGTCACGGCTTGCAGAATTGATTTCAAGATCTAAGCAGGAGCTTGATGCATCGCCATTGGTGTGGTATCGTTGGTCTGTTCTGAATTTATAACAAATCAAAAAGGGGTTGCTATAGTTTATTATCACAAACCATTGTGAATTTATATTATGAACTTACATATTAATGCTAATGAATAATGAGAAATAAACACTAATGTTGTTAATATTTTCTTTGAAATTCCTGATATCAGTACGGTTGTTGCTCATGCTGGTGATGGGAACTTCCATACATTGATCCTTTTTGACCCCAATAATGAAGAACACAGGCAAGAAGCAGAGAGACTAAACCATTTCATGGTCCATACAGCCTTATCAATGGAAGGTATTTATGATATTTTAATTTTTTGGTACAAAGGTACTTGTGATATTTGCAAGCCATAATATTTAATCAACGCTGCTTCTTGATTGGAGTGTGGGATAATTTTCTTGTTCTAACTCAACTTAGGTTAGCATTTTCCCAACTGAAGGGGGTTGACTGCACAGGTTCTGCTTCACCAATCAACTTCTTTTAAAGCTATGTTTGAGGGGTGAAGTGGTTATGTTATATGACTTAATATTTTTATTCTTTTGAATACATCCAGCTGTATCGGTTCCTCAGTTTTTAGTAAATGATAACTTTGACCTATGTCCTATGTAATAAAGAGTCAATGATAACTCTGACCTTTGTAATAATAGTCACTGTTTTTTCAAATTTTGTCATTTCAGATACCTATGTCAATGTCGGACACCAACTGTTGCTTCCGATTTCTATATGAAGTTGAGACCTATATGAATTTCCAATTAGGTGCCATAGCAGATATTGATCTGGATGCAACCCATTGCATATGCATATTATAAATTGGCAATGGTTTCATTCATGTGGTTTCTGTTTTGAAAGTGTGTGTGCAACATGTTAATCTCCTAGGAACATTCTTAGCATGTGAGTGATTGCTTATGTAACAAAGAGAGAGTGGTAGGAATAGGATTTTATCAGTGATGTTATTGTTGTATATTTAAAAGAAAATTTATTGCTCTTCTGCTACCTTCTTGCAGATCGTACGAGCACAGTTCTAAATATTTCGGTTATGAAGTCTTTAATGTTTGAACATGATAATAAAATCCTTTTGTGCTTTTATAATTGAACAGGGACATGTACAGGGGAACATGGTGTCGGCACTGGGAAAATGAAGGTATGCCTTGCTGTCATACATTAGTTGGGTGCCATTTTTGTTACATCTTCATGGTGCACACCATGAATAAGCCCATAAACCACTGTATTAGACATAATTGTGATCATTTCTTCTTACATAGCATCAAGCGTTTATACTAGGGTATTCACATTGTTTACCTTACCTCTTATCTTTTCCGACATTGAATTAATGATCACCAAACTACAATATGTATGCGTAGATGAGATTATCCTCATGTTTATTTCCTGTAACATTCGTTGGAGTGTATGCTAAGGATTAACTTTTCAAACTTTAGCATCAAAGAAAAGGCTGTAAAAGAATTGACAGATCTTTTACCTGCATGTTTACCATCTGCATCAATATGCCCTGTACTGGCTGATATTCTGATATGCACTCAAACCGTACATTATAATATTTTTTTGGGGGGAGAAATGAACACTCCCTGGTCTCACGACCCCTACATCCGGACACAAGAGGGTGGCATCATTTCACCACGGCCTCTGTGAAAACCCAAAAACCTACCCTGTGTTCATGCCCATGTCTGCCTGGGCCATCTTTGGCTCCCACACTGGCACGGGGGCTGCATGACCAAGAAGCATTCTTTCCCCCTACTTTTTTTTTTTTTTGGTGGGGTGGGGGATGTTGGGAGGAATACTCTGATGCTATTACTGCACCAGCTCAATATATATGCTTTTCCGGAAACTAATTACATGTTTAGTGGCTTTTTTTTTTTTTAAATGGTAAGGTTCTAGTGAAAGTACCATTGACCTAATGGAAATTTCTTTGTTGTTTTTTTTTCCCAGTACCTTGAGAAGGAACTTGGAATAGAGGCCTTGAGGACAATGAAAAGAATAAAGGCAGTCTTGGATCCAAACAATATCATGAATCCAGGAAAATTGATTCCTCCTCACGTTTGTTTCTAAGCTATATACATCTTTAGATTGCAGAAACTGTATGCCCTCCTATTTTAGGAGAGAAGTCTGAAAAAATTGTAATCCATACTTCATATTGTGGATAATAATGAAAAGCATGTGAGCCTAGCTTTTTTACTTCGATTATCCCAAATAGCACCCTTTTTCGGCCTTTATTATCTGGTTTCTGTATTTTCTTTTGGCCATTTTCTGATCACTTTAATGATCAGTTATGGAAGATAATATATTTTAGAACCTATCTATTAGTAAGAAAACCCTAATATCTCTTTTAGGTCGCAAGGTGTGGTAGAGGAATGGTCGCAGTGGGATAAAAGACGTCCTTGAATCTGAACATCTACTGGGAAATGCTATTGAAATCATGGGGTATAAATGTCATGATCCAGTGATATGGGATTCAAATGTTCCTCTGAAGATTCTCGTGATGATCGTAAAACCCTTGCCAAAATTTCTACATTCTCCTCTGCATTAGAACTCATCTCTTACATGGGACCCACCAAATATTGGGTCCATCCTCTGACCATTGAAAACATGGCAAGTTACACGTGTCCCATTTATGAGATTTTGTCAATTAATAAAAGGGCAAAAGAAGGTTGCCCGATGGTGTGAAATTATGGCCTCATTCCTTGTGACGTCAAGAATTTCATTCGTGTTGATGCTACTGAATGTTGTCATTGGCTCTAATTCTGATGCAGGAGCCATGTGACCGAGTAATGATTTCTTGCTCTTAGTGAAATGGTGAATAAGCTCTATTAGGAGCGTGGTGTACGCTCAACCTGCTACACCTTTTTCCAGTATATCTCTCTCCTCCCACAATGGAGGATGAGATATGTCATTTCATTGGGAGAAGAGATAGGCTCAGGGAAGTAGCTAGCATATGCTACGCTCCCATACAAAAACTACTCCCCTTAATAAAATTATAAGAGCACAATTTTTCACTATGCGGTATCTTGAGCCATAAATATTTTGATGAAATGGGGAGGGCAATATGGCCTCAAATGCCTGTGCCTCCTTTCTTTGTCTTCTAGCTAAGTTATGAGCAACCGATGTAACTGATCTCTCCTTCTTCCAAATATTTACAGGCTTGAAAGAGTTAAATAGAATATCAGATAAATGAGAAAACTTCCCAAGGCCTTGCGCTGCTTGCAATCCTTGTTGCACTCTTATGATTTTTGCATATTGAGTACTCCCTAAAATACCAAAATTCATAAAAGCCACAACAAACTGAGTTTTAAGAAAAAACACCGAGGCCCAACCAGTCTCTCTAATTTTTAGGTCATACTTTCCATCACAAAATGAGAAGTCGATCTGCACATGCCAATTACTGGTAGTCCGATAAGGATAAAACCTGAACATCAGTAGAAGTAAGAGAAACAATAGAATCAAGTGAAAAAAACATTAGGCTAATAAATCCATCGAGATATCACCTAAAGGCATGGTTTAAAGTATCTCTGATACGATTTGATACCATTCGATACTTATCTTAAATTTAACTAATCGATATGACGATCGATACCAATACTTTAATCCTTGATCTTTAATATATCTTAACATATCATCGATACGATACCCTCCGATATGTATTTTAAATTTAGCCAACTAATATGCCAACCGATACCAATACTTTAATCATTGCCTGAAGGAGTTGTATATTCTATCAAAGAAAAAAGGAATTGTACATAAATAGGTCTTAAATATTGGAAAAAAGAATGATTACTAGCATACCAAATGTGTAGCAACTAGCAAATAATGGTAACAGTTGACATAATGATTTTTTCCTCAACTTTTTATAGCATCATATTATTAACCAAATTCTAGAAGAGAAGTTTTAGATATATTGAAGGAGACCCTCGTTTAAAGTTTTCCATAAAAACAATCTAAATGTAGGGTTAATTTGAAGATACCAAAAAAATTTTCAAATCCTATTATCAACCATAGATACACCCCCCCCACACCCCCCCCCCCAAAAAAAAAAAAATCATTGTCACACTTAATTAAAAACTTAGCAGCAATCGACATAAAAAAATACTAATTCAAAAGAAGGGACATACCCAAGCATTTGAAATAGGTGTGCGACTCAAATTAATTTGTAAAATAGCTTTTGAAACATAAGCATGAGTATATCATTATGAATTAGATCGCTCACCCTAGAGAATGAAGAATGAGGAACCAATGTCCTGCCATAGTAAAGTTACGAATGTGCGAAATCCAAGGATCAGTGCAAATTGAAATATTAACTCTATCACCAACCCACCAACAAACCATTGTTTTACAAGACAAGAAAAATCTTAGCTAGACTATTCCAAACTAAGGATCATCTTTTTTGCCAAATAGATGGGTCCAGTAAATCATTATGAGAGAAGTTCAATGCTCAAGCCCAGAACGTAGAAGGGTTAGTAAACAGCCTCTAACCTCCAACCTAATTTTAATAATAAAGTTTTATTATAAACCACAGATTTCTGAAACCTAATCCATCTAGAGACATGGGTCAACAAACATCCTGGGTGGAAGTCTGCTAAATATAAAAATGGATACTGTCTTTCGAAAGACATAGACCTTAGCTGATCTTACACCATTTAAGGAGTTATCTTGATGTCTTTAGATTTATATTATCAACTATAACTTAGATAAACCTGTTGAGTAGCTCAAGGCCCAGCCAGTGACGAAAGGATATATTTAGACTTATGGTGTCGATTGTTTTGAAAGTTCAACTATTCGTTGATTAAATTATTTTTGGGGTTTTGTTTTCCTTTCAATCTTCGTTCACCCTTATGTCAACTTGATGGCAAAAATGCCTTTTTTTTTATGATGACTTAGCTTGATTGTGCTGGTGTTAGAAGCTTCCTTATTGATCCAGTTGCCATTTTTTTTTTTTTTAATAGGTAATATCAAATTTATTACAAAAAGAAAGAGAAAAACAATGAACAAAGGGAACGGGAGGATCCCCATACGTTAGTCAAAGACAGGCGTTATGAACGCAAGGGAGCCCAAACCAAAACTCAAGATCTACATGGGCGCCAGAGGAGGCTTAAAACTAACAAGAAGGATGTGGGAGCCCCAAGAGAGGGCAAACCTCAACCAGCTTAGAGGCAGCAAACTATCTTGAAGACCAAATGGGTTGAACGCCCCATTTGTGCACAAGGTATTAATTCCTAGGGGTATTGGGCCCCTTGGGAATGATAGTCCGACAACGTTCCTCCAAATCTAATTGTTACCTTCTAACGATGATTGGAAATGGTACTAGTTTTATTCTGAAAGATGCAGAAGCTTTTTTCCATCTAAACGTTGTCTATAGTACAACAGAATGCTAGATTGGCAACGCATCCTATCAGATCTCCCTTAAATGCACTCTCCAATGATTGACAGCCTACTCCACTCTCTTCACAGGGCCCCTCAAAGGAGTGTACAACCGAAGGATCACTCCCTATAATTGGGAGATGAAAGGGCAATAAAAAAAATAAATGGTCCCTACTTTCTATCCCCGCCGAACAAAAACAATAGTACAAGCCACCTGAATAGATTTTATTCCAAAGTTGGTCTTTGGTTGGAAGGGCATCAAGCATACACCTCCAAGTGGTGAATGACTAATGAAAAATACAATAATGGAACCATACACAAGATGTCCAAGACAATTTAAGGTGAGGGGTTCTCAACACCTCCCAGGCCGATTTAGAGGAAAACATGCCATTAGGTTTCCTTTCCAGATAATGGAGTTGGAATCCGTCTCGCTAAGCCTCATAATATTGTTCAATTGATCCCAAACTCACATCCTGAGAATGGAGTGACCCTATAGCATGTTTGAATAGCATCATAACAAATATGATCACCATAGCAAGAATCAAAACTTTGTCACGATGCCAAAGATCCATCCAAAGCCTAGAACTAATTAAGGTTGTTATCAATGATGTGTGATGAATAAGTGGTCTCACTGAGTCCCAAAATTTAAGGATCTTTCTCCACACCCAGGAACAATCATGTGGAGGCTTCACCATCCAAATGGACTCACCTCTCAAAGTATCTATGATTTACCACTTCACCCATAAGGAGTCTCTCTATGAGGCCAACCACCATCATTCCTTCATAATACTGGCTTCCTTCATATCTTTAATGCGCTTCACTCCCAGCTCACCCTCCGCCTTAGGCTTACAAATAGAGTCTCAAGCAACATAATGAATCCTTATCTCCATGCTAGGACCAAAACATAGAAAGGTTCTAAATATAGGCTCCAGCTTCGAGATGATATACCCAGGCAGCCCAAATAAACCTAGCTAGAATATATAACCACCCTGCAACACAAAGACTTCTAGACTTCCACCCTTCATGCCTCTTTCTCACCAAACCAATAATAGGAGCACAATCAACATCCTTCAACTTTCCCGAAATCAAAGGAACTCCAACGCACTTGATAGGTAATTCGGTGAAGGCAAAGCTTATCAACTCCACCAATTGCCTCTACAAATCGGACTGAACACCTCCAAGAATAATAGAGGACTTAGAGTTGTTCGATGAAAGACCAAGATAAGGTAGAACTCCGAAAAAGTATCCATCACTGTAGACACTAACCTACACAAAGACCATCAAGTCATCAGCAAACACCAAATGCGATAGCAATAAGGGCTTACACCGAGGGATGAGCTGAATTCTATGATTGTCCACCAGTTTTCCAATCTTATTAGTACACACACAATATTTTATTCTTGGGTTCAATAAGGTAATCCATATCTAAGGTAAATCTCCAAACTTGGTCTGAGGTATAGGACAAATTTTTCTACACCAATGGTTGAACGAGGAGATGGCCCAGATATGACCCCCTCCCTCCCCCTTTCTTCCCCCTATATCATGGGGTCGCAAGGCCACACAGAGAAAAGATTCCCGTTTTCCGTGGCCTTAGGAAAACTCAATCCTAAGGTATATCGTAGGTATATTCAAAGATCTTGCCTCAGGAAAACTTAGTCCTAAGGTATATTGGGTATATTCAAAGATCTTGTTAGAGATTGCCTTCATATTATGGTTTAAAAGGTTTAAGACTATAAATAATATTTGTTTCTACCCTAGCAACAATATAGATAATATGGAGATCCCATCACTCTAACTGTCAGGGTTGCATAGGGTAGAAGTTCCAGTTCTGATTTAGAGTTTGGCTTGTTGATGTTCATCTCCATGACTTCAGGTACTCATTCTATTTTGTTTATTATACATTAAAATATTTCCTAATCTATATTAATCTTGGGATTATGGAATCTAACAACTGGTTGTATATGTTGATGATATTATTGTTACTCGTAATGATTTTTTTTTTATTGATGAAGTTAAATTGTATTTACGGTTACATTTTCATATGAAAGATTTTGGTACCTTTAAATATTTTTTGGGTATTGAGGTTGTGAGGAGTAGCAAAGGCATTAGTTTTTTCTCAGAGAGAGTACATGCTTGATCTTCTGTCAAAGACTAGGGAATTAGCATCCAAACCTATTGAACACCTATCGATCCATATCTAAACTTTGGGAAATAGTAGGGAGCTTATGGACAAGCATTAGCAAAGCCATTTATCTTACTTTGACAAAGCTAAATATCTCTTTTGCAGTAGGAGTCATTAGATAATTCATGAAGTCATCTGATCGAGCTCATTAGGAGACCTTATTGAGTTTTGCATTTTTAAAATACTCCAAGAAAGATCTTATATATAGACCTAATCTAAACGTTGATCTCATTGGATATTTTGATGCCGGCTGGGGTAGTGTTGAAGGTGATGAGAGGTCTAACACTGGCTATGATATGGATTTTTTTTTTCTTTTCTTTATGTGAAGGAATAAGAAGCATATCTCAGTAGCAAGTTCTAATGTTGAGGTTGAGTATACAGCTATGGCTCATATTGCAAATAAGTTGATGTGGTCAAAGTCTCTTCCTCAAGAGCTTGGGTTTCCTATTATTAAACCCATCAATATATTTTGTAATAACCATGCAACCATTTATATTGCTAGCAACCCTATGTTTCATGAGTGCATTAAACACATCGAGGGTAACTGCCATTTTGTGCAAGATGTTGTTATGAAGACGTTGATTGCTACACCTTTATTGGATTTGGTAGCCATCTTGATGACATGTGGTAACACTTAACTAAAGGATACTCGGTAATGTTTAGCACCTCTAGTGAAGTTTCAGGAGTGTAGTTAAATTGTACGGTTGGAGAGTCAAATATGGGGTTAAGTTGTATTATGTTATGACTTCAATGACTCATAATCTATTAATGAATGTTTCCATGCTCTCAGTTACACATGGATAGTTTTGTGAGTTAGTTTTCTACCCTAATCAATTCTCTTCTTCTTCTAGTTTCTTTCCTCCATTCTCTTGTTTTCTAGTACCAATCTAACCTGTTTTGGTTTTGCTTCACCTATGATATCATGCTTAAAACTTTCTTTGGACAAATTTCACCTTGGCGACAGGGATATGAATTTTTCTAGGACTAATGTCCCAGAGACTACATGTACATCAGTTGTTTCATAGAGGCAAATATGGCTTGACATGCTTGTCTACTGTTTCATTTCAATAGATAGATAAGAAATATTTTCTTACTGGCTGATTGTATATAATGGTTCTTTCTTAGGTTCTCTTTGGTATGATTTCTATTTCTTCTATATTATTTCTGAGAAATTCTTTCTATGAATAATTTGTGGTCTTAAAATATAAATTGCTTGATAACTAATTGAAAAAAATAGATTAGAGAATGGGAATAACTATGACATGATATGTGCAGAATAAACGTCTATTACAATCACATTAAGCAGACATAGAACCTTAGTTCATGCAAGTTGCCTCCCAATCTACCTTTTATGTGTAAATAATAAACTTGGACCCCCAGATCAAATGGTTCCAACACCTAGAATGGTAGTAGATAGGGGAGTCAATTGGTCGGTCCAAGCCGGTCTTGGTCGGGCCTAGCCGAGCTTGACCAGTTTGAAACCTTGCACTGTAAACACCTGTCTAGTTTTGAGGGACATGGTATGGTTTATAATTAGGCCAGTCAATTTCGAACTTTAATCGATCTACCTTTAACGGGTCTTAATCGGCCTTAACCGGGCACGAACCTATTTAAGTGGACGGGCTTAGAATTGACACCCCTAAAAGTAGATATTCATGGCTATAGAGGCATGATTCATGAGATTCTTTGGGTTGGAGCATGGGCTTCATGAGATTCTCTAGGTGGGAGCATGGGCAATCCCTTCATATTATTTAATTCCATTAGTGTTATTTCTTAATCACATCTCTGTTTAAGAAAACGGAAGGGGTTGACATATAATGGATCCAAATGTTCAACTAAATATATATTATTCAACCTAAAATTTTCCCCTTCTCTTCAAGATTTAAGACAAAATCATGCCTTCTCAATGCCCTCCCTCACAAGTCAAAACTGCAATAGATCTCACTATTGTGAAGCCTCACACAAGATTCCTCACCTCTTATAGGGCAGGAAATTACACATTGCAGATGTGGGACAGAATCTCCCACATCAGCGGGCATTACCCTGTTTGTATACTAGAAGGCCACATGTCATGGAGGAGAAAGAGTGTGGTCCTAAGTTGGTCCCCACACCTTGGGTCGCTCCTTGGCCCTTGAGCACACCTAGTGCTCTATAGGTCCTAGATAGGTCGATCGAAAAAATGGAGGAGTGTGTGAGAAGGATGTACACATCAGTAGTATCAAATTCATAGCTAGAAAGAGTTTCCATTAGTGTTATTTCTTAATCCCATCTCTGTTTAAGAAAATGGAAGGGGTTGATATATAATGGGTCAAAATGTTCAACTAAATATATATTATTCAACCTAAAATTTTCCCCTTCTCTTCAAGATTTAGGGACTAAAGAGGGGTAAATTGGTATTATAAAAAAAAACCTCAAATGTAATATTGTCCAAACCTGACGTAAGGCTGTCTACCAATAGGGCTTGATTAGGTTCAATTGGGCCTGCCAGGCCTGGTGGGCCTCTTGGCTTGTATCATGAACTGTCTTTTTAAGGAATTAGTCGGGCTAGGTCGGATATTGTGCTTTAACCAGACTTCTATTAATTGGCCTTAAACGAGCCTTAAACAGGCTTTAATTGTCTTAGATTATTAAATCATCAATAATTTAGAAAAGACTTTACGCTTAATTAAATTCACTATTGATAAAAATATCAATATACACCATGTTCTACAATATATATATATATATATATATATATACTATCTAAATGGTCAGGCTAATAGATCGGGTCGAGTTAGGCTTGTAAATGTGCTAGGCTAATCAGATGCCCTTAGACCGTGCACTGTGAACTACCTATTTATAAATATATCGAGCTCGACCGGGCCTATTTGGTCAGGCCTTAGGTACCTCGAGTAAGGGTGTTAATCGATTTGGTTCCAGTGTAAATGGTTTGATTCAGTTTGGTGAAAAATTTCTTAGATTAAACCAAATCCGAATCATTTAATAAATGGTTTCACATATTAAAATCGAAACCATTTATAAACGGTTTATTATGTTTTCTAATTTTTTATTCAAACAACTTCTTTACTTTTCAAATTTTTACTGAAATAGATGTAAATTGTAACATTGAATTGAATTTTTTATTGTTATATATATATATATATATTTTTAATAGTTGTTTAGTGTAAACATAAATTTTTATTGAAATGTATGTCAAACTAGGTGATAAAATAGCTGGAAGACATGGGAATAAGGGTATCATTTCAAAAATTTTGCCTCAACAAGATATGCCTTATTTAAATTCACATCCTTACCTCAAAGGTAACAATGGTGATACAGGGGTGTCCAAAACATTTTTACCTTTTTACCCAAAAAAAAAAAAGTGTCCAAAGCATTAAATTTCAAATCCAAGTGACATTTACATTTTTTTTATATCTATATATCTATATATCTATATATATATATATAATATAGATATATAGATAGATTAGATATATGTATCCTATGGGCCATAAACCAACCAGGATGGCAAGTCAAGAAATATCATAAATGTTGGGTTGGATAATTTGAGAATTAAGCTCCCTATTCATGCCGGATAGATTTCAATCCAACAAAACCATCCTCATTACAACTTTTGTATCTTCTACTCATATGCCGGTGTGGGTAATAATTATTTTTATTAATAATGAATGCTTATTCTTATTTGCTAATTATTTGATGACAAAAGAAGATATTGAGGTGGCGATGGAGGGAATCTTAATTGGGGTAGTAGAAGCTAAAAAGCAACAGTGGACTATACAAGAGTTGTGGTGTGATATACCTGATTTTGACGAAGTAATGAATACTAACACTCTTTTTAGGTTGGCCTTGGACCCTTGGTCCACTATAACGGGTGGAATGGAATTGAAGGAACTTCTATTTTCTCCTATTTTTGTTGTTAAAAAAACTAATGACCATCCTATGTATCTATTTTAGGACATTGGCCAAACAGGCTGTAACTAGGAGATCTCCTTCGCTAATATATAATAATTTATTTCGTTCGAAAAAAAAAAGAAGCAAAAACAAAAACAAAAACACACGGATGGCAACCCGAAGGCAGCCAGAATTAACTGAAAGAAAAATAGGAGAAAGTTCTCTCATAGCCGCTCTGGTGGAGAGTGCAGACGGGATTCTATATTTTTATCCCAAAAATCTCGCTTTATGTCCTTTGGCAATTTGGCTTGTCTGGAAGCTCTCTTCCACGACTTTCTCTCTCTGACAGGAAACCAAACTGCGGGAAGCTCTGTTCCACGGCTTCTTTCGTTCTCTCTCCCTGACAGGAAACCAAACTGAGAGAGGCTCTCTTCCACGGCTTCTTTCGTTCTTCTCTCTCCCTGAGGAAACCAAACCGAGATTCTCTCATGGCGTTCTCATCTTGGTTTTCTCGTTTCAGTTCTTCTTCAAGGAACATTTACAGGATTATTCAGAACTCATCCGTCCACCATTTTCGCACTCAGAGTACTTACATCGCAGAAGCTTTGAACTCCGAGGGGACTAAACCAGTGTCATGGTCAAGTTCTCTTATTCCCCTCGCTGTCGCGCTCTCTGCTGGATCAATCGTCTTTGACATTGGGAGAAATCCTTCGATGTGCGATGCCGCCGTTGTTGACAATGACCGGTGCGTACCTAAAATATCTGTCAAATGGTTCAGTTGACAGATTGTAACAGTTTTGATCATTTAGACCTTTAATGTGATATGAAAACCTCTTCCTATCAACTTCTGCTCATTATCATCGTCGACTTTTATGAGATCCTATTTTTCTTGAATCAACATTCCTCCCTTTCTTCCTCAGTGAGGCTCCAAGAACTGTAATCGGTTATGGATTGCAGACTAGTTCATTTAATTGACCTACTATTAGTTTCCATGTGAATGATCATATTAAAGAATTCGGTTGCTCGGACAAACTTCTGATTGGTTGATTTGATTCATGTTTGTATTTTCAAATTTCAGTGGTGGCACCGTTGGGGGCAAAGGTAGCACGGACCTTGTTGTTAAAGGTTCTCGCAAGGATGTTGCGCAAGAGCTTATTGACGAATTGAAGGCCATTTGTGGAGTAATTTAACTTCAACTCTTCCATTTCCATTTTATCAATCGTATTTTAGCAGTGGGTGGTGTTGAATTTTCCCTGTATACATCACTAGCAAGGACTAAAAACAACGCTTAAAGTTATTTGCATCAACCAATCGAACAGAGTGTACAATCGAATACAGAACCTTTTTGAAGTAGGAACTTGAATGATAAGATTTTGTGGCTGAGCTTGACATTTTCTTCACATATCTAGGGAAATATGACGCTGGATTATGATGAAAGACACTTTCATGGGAAGCCACAGAACAGTTTCCACATAGCTGTAAATGTCCCTGACATTGTTGTTTTCCCAAGGTCTGATTTCTTTTCGCATGGTTCAAGTCATTCAATTATTCCGCCACTTCTATTTCAATTTTCTTCTTTTGGATACTTTTGGGTGATTCTGCTAAAGTATTGCAATAATTTATCTGATTCAGTTTTGATGTTTATTGTTGTATCATATATCTTGTACTTCTTTCACACCATTTGCTTTGATTATGAAAGCAATAATTTCTTCAAAATACTTAAAAAAAAAAAGCCTTTTATATGGTTGCGTACCTCTCTCCCCTTCCTCCTCTTGCTTCTTTTTTTTTTCCTTTTCCAAGAAGATTGTGTGCATGGACATTTTAGAGAAGAGTTGGTCATCCATCTGAATATTGATACCTCACAAGACTAAAGGGGGGGAAAAACACATCCAATCAGCAAGCATGCAGTAGATATCTCAATGCCTAAAATTATGGTGATCAGGTGAGTGGTGCTTGAAAAGATTTGTATAGAATAGTTTAGATATACATGACTTCATGGAGAACATAGATCCAAATGGACATGAAGAAACAGATGAAGGCCAATGCGACTTACATTAACTCAGTGGACTTGAATCATCTAAATGACATATGACAGAGCTATAAGTAAGGAGTAAGTTAATATAAATGAGTCGCAATTTTATATTTGCCAAAGAGAAAGGAATGGAAGGAAAAGATTGAAAAATAAACACATACAACTGCATAATCTATAAATAGTGAAATAGCTATTCATGGTGAATATTGTAATAGTAGTGGAGTTTCACCTGCAGCTTGTTTTTGGTACATCTTTTCATATAGATTAATCACAAATTCAACTATATATTACTCTCTCTCAAAAACTGTGGTATAGACGATGACTTGTCTCTGAAAACAACATCGGTACTTGTGGATTGTGAAGCTGGATTTAATTATTTTTTCAAGTCAGCTTGAAAAAAACTCTGTATGGACATAGTCCTGCCACCAAAGCCTACCACCCTCCAAGAAAAAGGAACTAAATATCTGTGTTAATACAGTAAAAAAAAAAAAAAAAAAAAAAAAAAAAATTCTGCCTTATCCCCACTTGATGGGGTAAAAAATGTAAACACCATAACTTTAGTCAGGAAGGAAAATCAATTAACAAAGTAGCAAAGGGTTCTCTCAATCAACAGGAATGAAAAAAACCTCCATTGCCAGCTGCCATTGGAATGATGGCTCTTGTGAAACTATGATTCATCAAACTTGATGCAATTCTTTTTTGAAATCAACTTGGCAACAGTGCTGCTGCCTAATCATTTCGTTTGGTTTGCTGGTGGGGTCATGAAGAAAATTAATTGGTCATTGTTTTCTGTCTATCTAAGAAAATCATGCATCTGGGTTTGAATGTGCCCTCTTTACTGATGTTAATGGTTAGTGGCTGTGTATGGAAGGAATTGAGGACCTGATTTTGAATGTCTGCATGATGAGATTTAAATCTGTTGATGAATGTTTGGCTAAAGTTCAATTGAAAACTAAAAAAAATTCAAGTGTTGAGTCATTTAACCAAGCAATGACACAGGCTTGGTATAAGGGAGGCAATGCATAAACAGTGGAAAGAGGACAAATAAATCAACATGAGACCCCCTGCCAACCCAAGTGCAAAACTAAGCACAACCAGGTATCAGAACCAGCACCCTTTCAGAAAGGAACAGCACCAATGGTAAAAGGATGACACCAAACTCAACCAATACTTCAAGAACCCATGCCATCACCAGCAAAAACAGAAAACCTGCACCCTTCACCCCCATCCTCAAAGAATAAGGAGAATCCCAAGTTCAAAGGAAATTGTGGGTGGCTAGCTCCTTCATGACATAATTCTTGAACTTTATAAATTGATGCACAATCTCACCTTGTGTTGGTCTACAGGTCTACATAGAACTTTAATGGTTTGAAATGCCTTGTACGTCAAGACGCTACCATTTTCATATTTCTTTTTTATAAGTTCCTTTGTCCCTACCTGAAAATTTCTTGCCTCTTTTATTAGTCCAACCAAAGATGAAAAGAATGGAAAACATAAAATATCATTCTCCCAGTTTTCTTCATTTAGGCTTTGTTTCATGTAAAAGAACAAATTTCAAGTAAAATGTCATTTTCTATACTGATTTTACCTAATACTTTTCCTTTTATATGGGTTTTACCTGGAAACAATTGGAGCCTGATGAAATATTTATCTTGAATATTTTTCTTTTCGTTGATGAAAATTTCTCATTCCCTTGGGAAAAATGATTTTTTCATGACATGAACTCTAATTCATTGAGCATACAGGTCTGAAGATGAAGTCTCTAAGATTGTCAGATCTTGTAACAACCATAAGGTGAGATTTATTTTTTTCTATGGAAGCTGCAGTTTCTTCTTTTCTGTTTTATTATTTTAAATTATGCACGCAGTCACTTTTCCTTAAAAGATCTGATTTTCCAATTTGAGTGCCCCATTGAAAGTGGGGGTTTCCCTTCCCCCTCCCCCTCCCCCTCCCCCCTTTTTCATAGTAGTTAATAGTCAATTCCAAAAGAATCTTGTTAATAAAATTTAAGTAAAAGAAGATAATGACACATCCTTTTTCACACAAATACCATCGAGTGTAATTTTCTACTAAAAGAACTCAGATAAGCGAGTTATACATTATACAAAGCTATATTTCCCCAATCAGATTATCATCTCCTATTCTAGACCCCATAAATTCTTTTCTTTTCCTGTTCATAGTGCTCAATGCATAAAGAAGGCACCAACTGGGACACAGTTTGGGTACACTTTTGACTTTGTCTTGAAAGATTCTTTCCCCTCTTTCCAAATTACTTACAATAGCATGTGGCTGCATCTTATAAAGAATATGATCCTAGAAATGAAAACTAATTCTCCGCCAATGAGAGAAAATTCTCTTTGTATCCCATGCTTGGTTATGTTGACTCTGAACACTACTTTGGAGGATGACCAAATGTAGACTTAGTTTCAAGATTTTGGTTTCGACCAGGGTCGAAACCGAAATATACCGCTGAAATGGAACCGAAAATGGTGCATCAAAATGGCACTAAAATTGCACCAAAATGATTGAAATGGCCAAAATGGTTGAAATATACCATCAAAATGGCCGAAGTGTGATGATTGCAAATTTGCAACAGAACTAGAAGAGGGAAAGATTATTTGAAAGACAATATAGTTTTTGAGGATCAAAATTTCTTTGGAAAATAGAAGAGAATGGATGGAGAAACCACCACAACTATGTCAGTTTATGCATATTATTAATGTCATGCTCAAGACTTACAAGACAAAAATTTGGGGAACAGAACCACCACAAAAGTTGAGTCCTGTGGATTGAATTTCATGAAAAGATTAGATATCAACTTCCATGTCAATACCCCATTCACAACCGAGAAGCACTTATCAGTATAGTCTCAGATAAAGCTCCCTTAGCAGTTGCTTCTTCAAACCATGTATCCTCCCAAAATTCTTACTGTCACCCTTTCCAACCTGTTAATTTTTTGTTGAAACATTTCAAGGTTGGTCAATATCCTTCCATATACTTTCTCTTTGGTATCCTAACTTCTCTAGGATTCCAACCAGCATCACTAGAGCCCACCTTATATTTGGCCAAATTCCATTTAAAAAGATTAGTGTGTCATTTTCTGATTCACATACTGCAAACATGGCACTACTAGGAGTTATGACCCTCTTACCCAGCTCTAACTCCCATAACCAACCCAGCTTCTTCTGCCAAAAATGCTTATTTCGTAAAATTTCAGCCCAGAATTGCATGAAAAAAGAAATCCAAAAAGGAAGATACATCACTTGACTGGCTGAAAATTTGATGCTCCATCTTTCCCTAACATTAAAGAGATCACTTAAAGTTTCAATAACTAATTTTTTTTTTTTGGATGAATAATAAATGCATTATAAAAGGAAAAAAGGGGGGTGGAATATATAACAGGGAGAAAGGGAGAAAGAGGGGGGCAAGAAACCCCACCAAACCCCTATACAGGGGTGGGGGAGGATAGAAGAGGGGAGACCCCAGGAGACAACAATGAGCCTATTCCTTGGGGAATCAAAACCGACTGAAATCTAATGGGAGAGACAGAAAATTTGGGGGAGATGTCAAAGTAGATGGCTTTCCAAATTGAATTGAGCGATCTAGAGTTGGAAGTCTATCTACGAAGGTTGCGCTCCATCCAAATATGAGAGATGGCTGCTGCAAAAGCTAATTTCCCAATGAGGTCGCAAACAGATCTACCAGTGAAGGTCATGTCCATCCAAATCCATTCTCGGGAAAGCTGGAGTGGAAGTCTTCTAGCAGGCCAGAAAGAGGAGAGAACACACTTCCAAATAGAGGAGGAGAAAGGATAGTGGAAGAAGAGATGATTGTAGTCTCAATGCCATTCCAGCGAAGGCAGTAGGTTGGAGAGACCTAAATATGGCGATGGATGAGGAAAGCTTGGGTGGGGAGGCAGTTGGATATGGCTCTCCAGGTAGTAAAAGTGTGATGAGGGATGTGACCAGAAACCAAACAAGCTTATTCCAAAAACCATAAGGCCTCTAGAGCTGATGAAGTTCCAAGTTGAGGAGGAGCTGAAATGAACAGAGAGGGATTGGGTCTAGAGCATAGTTGTCACGGCGCCAAGGTGAACCAAGGCTTTGGAGGGCTGTCTAAGCGCTTAGGCGAAGGCGCCTTAGGCGAATTAGACGCAAAAAAGACGTTACTATTTTTTTTTAATATATCTATTATATCTAGTATAACTGTATAACAATGATATACTTAATTTTAAATTGCTTGTAAAAAATCAAGCTTTTAAGTTATATCAAAATACAAGAAGCACGACTTTAAGCAACATCAAGGGAAAAAAGTACACACTTTAAGCAACATCAAGAGACAAGAATCAACATTCAACATGAAATTCATATCAATGCAGATTGCAAAGTGATATATATTTTCTACCATGAGAAAACACAACAAAAAATGAACAAATTATTCATAAAAAAAAAGATATAAATAAAACAGAAGGCATAACAACATATAATTCCAAATGAAATATTATAAAGAATATAATATTTAACTATTTAAGTATGTAGTTAGATATACTTACCTCTATGATGCCCAAAACGAGATCCACAAAGTCCATCATAGATCATGAGTCCATGAACCATGATATTTTAATGTTTAACCCCCTGTCAATCAATACGTATAAGTTAGTGACACTAAAGCACTAAGCAACAAGAGAAACCTTCTTCCTTAATATATGAGTCATGACTCATGATAGGTGATAGGCCATGGGTTCCAATCCTACCCGGGGAGAATTAAAAACACCTAATGGAAATTGAGAAACATAAAAATAAACCAAAATGCTAAACTTTAGTAAGCTTTAAAGTATGAAATTATGAATTTTAAAACAACAAAATAAACCATCAAGCTAAACTTTGTTCTTGTTTAACCATAATCAAGCTAACAAATCAACATCTACTTCTTCTCCCTCCTGTTGTTGCTAACTTATAGAATCAGTTGGCCCATCACCAAAGTCTTCTTCAATATCTTCATCATCACGCCCAACATCATGGACCTCTTCTTCAACTTCATCATCTGACGATTCCTCAACAGTGGCCCTCCCCCTACCACGACGTGTGTAGCAAATATTGGCTGCACTTGTTGATCCTTGAGCCTCCTAGGTAAATTACGACCCCCAACCGATGTAGATGCACCAACTGCTCTATCAACATCTCCCCATGTGAGGTCGTCTCCAGGATGGACTAAATCTCCATCTTCTTGCTCCCCTGTTATCCATTCACTACTCCAATTCATTTCATCAAGAATTAATGGATCATAATTGCTGCCCTTTTCCCTTTTTCTTGGAACCTTGAATGAAGCCGACGATTATATTGATATAGACTAGATCATTCAAGCGATGTTCTAGTCTATTCCTCTTCTTGGTGTGAATCAATCCTAAATACCTCTTTATTTAAGTCAAGAAATAGATGTAAAAAGTATAATTATAAACTAATATTAAAAAAATACTTACAAAATCAAATGTGCTCCAATTGCGCTCACAACCAGAAGCGGAACAACAAAGGCCTAATATACGTATTGCATATTGTTGAAGTGTAGGGGCCGAAGATCCATGTGTTTCCCACCAAGAGACTATATATAAGGAAAAAATTAGATACACATATTGTTAAATACTTATTAAAATTAAAAAAAAAAAAAAATACTTAGTACTTACTAGGATCCAATGCTCCTTCACCGACTTTCCGTTGTTTTTGGGCCAAAATCCTTGAAAAGCTACCTTCACATTTTCTGTACATTTGAGACTCACGTATGATCTTGTCTTGCACAGCTAAGTCGGGCACCATTCTTTCAATAATTGCCATGAATGCATCTTGTATTTTACATGATTCTTCAAAAGGAAGTCTCTCATCATTGATGTAGTCAAAATATTTGCTAGCATTTAGGTAAAAGCCAGCAGCATATAAAGGTCGATCCATTTGGACCTCCCAACGGTCATCAATAATTGCTAACACCTTTCATGACCGTTCTTTGTGGGAAAAATTTACATTTTTTTTGCTATTTCCATTGCCAAATAAACTTCAGGCAATGCAGGCCTCTCATCACCATCTACTAACCTCAAGACAATTAAAATTGGTTGGGATGCTCTTAAGCAATCTAGTACACGGTTCCAGAATGTTTGTGCAAGTATTGTCTCAAGTACTTTCTTACCGCCTGCTCTTGACAACTTAGAACTTTTCCCAATCATCAGATACAAATAATTGCTTCAAGGCATCCTTGTTCTTGTACAAACTTTGTAGTGTCAAGAATGAGGTGGCAAATCTTGTAACTCCAAACCTCACCAGATCTATCCCATTTGTCTTTTTCCTTAAAGCATCAACAAGTTTGTAATGTCTGTAGATAAAACTTGTCATTGTTTTTGCCCTCTCTATTGTTGTTTTATAAGCTTTCAACTTGCAAATGTCCTCTAACATGAGGTCCAAACAATGGGCTGCACAAGGAGTCCAATGAAGCTTACTCCGTTTTTGCATCAACATTCTACCAGCTGCAACATAATTAGCTGCATTGTCTGTAACTACTTGTACCACATTATCCTCCCCAATTTCTTCAATTTTACTATCAAGCAGCTGAAATAACATGTCTGCATATTGAGACTCACTAGATACATCTATAGAGCCCATAAAATAAGTCCCCAATGGACAATTGACAAGGAAATTAATCAAGTGTCTACCTCTCTTGTCATCCACCCATCGACATAAGAGTGCACCGTGCCTTTTCCAATAATCTTCATATTTCTTCTTGATACATCAATTTGAGCTTTTTAATCCGTAACAAGGGCACTCTCAACTCATGGTAAGAAGGGGCTTATATCCGACCCAAATGCAGAATGGCTTCAACCATCTCCTCAAAGCTCCTTAACTTGACGTATTGAATGGGATGCCACTTCATAAAACCATTTTTGCAACATATGCATTAGTTTTCTTTTTGCGATTTGATCTTAAGCTGCTTTGTATTGTTGTCAGGTAGAACTTTTAGACCTCCTCTCACCAACTATTTCTTAGAGTCGTCAAGATAAGAATCTATCGGACCCTTTTACGCCACTTGTGTAATAACATTAGCTTTATTCCTTTTGGAAGATGTCCCAGAGCTTGGCACAAGGTTCTTTATTGAGGAGTCTATAGTTGGGGGCCTTGGTGCACCAGACTGGAGTTGCCCTTCACTTTCTATCTCTTCGGGCAAATCCTCTCCCTGCTGATGATCAACAGAATAATCCTCATCAAATACATTCAGGCTTCCTCTTCGATTTCAGATGATAGCTTCATGCATCTCTCTAGCGATTACTACTACGCATTGTTTTTGGGCACTTTGATATATCTCCATACCCACCAATTAAATGTTGCTTAAGCCTTTTGATTCCTCCTTTGGCATCTTTTCCACAAAGTGTACATCCACTAAGTTCTTATCATTAAGATTTGACCAATATCCACTACTTTGCCACCTACGGGATTTTTAAAATGATAACTAATGGCACTACCTAGTCTATCTATTGTGAGAAATCAATACTAGCACAAACAGTAAGGAACACTACAAGAGAAATAATACATAAGAAATAAAACATAGACAATGCACTAATGCACAACACATAAGAATTCATAAAAAAAGAGAACTAATGCAACATAAAATAATAACTAATCACTACGTCTATTAGGAAGGAAATGCATTAGCAGGAGAAGAAGGAATCATGCAAGTAAAAAAATTCATAAGAGAAAAACATAGCACTAATGCACTAATGCACAACACTAATGCATACAAGAGTAATCATGCAATCATAAATTCATAATACAGATTACCATCGCTACTTGTAGGGAAAAAAGGAAGCACTAGCAGGGCTGCCAGGAAAGAAGCAGAAGAAGAAGAAGAAGAAGCATAGAAAGAACCGGCAGTCTCCATAAGAAGCATTCGAGAACAGCAGAGGGGAAAAAGAAAAAAAAAAAAAGCACTAGCCACTAGCAGTAGGGCTACCAGGACAGACGACACCAGAAGAAGGAAGAAGAAGAAGAAACACAGGAACAAGCAGAGAAGGGAAGAAGAGAAAAAAAACCTAGACGCAGACGAAGAAGAAGCAAAGAAAAAAAAAAAGAGGACGCAGACGCAGACGAAGAAGAGAGAAAAAAAAAAAACCCAGCCGCAGACGAAGAAGAAGCAGAGGAAGAAGAGGAAAGAAAAAAAAAACTCAGCTGCAGACGAAGAAGTAGAGGAAGAAGAGAGGAAAAAAAAAAAAAACCTCCGCAGACAAAGAAGAAGCAAAGGAAGAAGAGAGGAAAAAAAAAAAAACCCAGCCGCAGACGAAGAAGAAGCAGAGGAAGAAGAAAGGAAAAAAAAAACTGTTGCAGACGAAGAAGAAGCAGAGGAAGAAGAGGGAAAAAAAAAAGCAGACGAAGAAGAAGCAGAGGAAGAAGAGAGGAAAAAAAAAAGTCGCAGACGAAGAAGAAGCAGAGGAAGAAGAGGGGAAAAAAAAAAAAAACCAATCGCAACTCACAAACGAAGAAGCAGAAGACGAAGTAGGAGGGAGGAAAAAATCTAATGCAAACATACCTGAAGTTGAAACAGAGGAGGGAACGATGGATTTCAGCCAAGTTCAACTTCAATCTCAATCGGTCGGTTGAATCAATGAATCCAAGTGTAGGTTCTCTAAGTTTAGAGGCATAGAGAACTTAATCGCAGAGAGACTTCATCGGGAGAGAGAAACAGTGGAGGGTTTTAAATTCTAACCCTTCCAGTTATATTTCCCCCCACCACCAAACCTTTTTTTTTGTTCATTTAAGGGGTAAAATGATTCCATGCATCTCACATCATTTAAAAACCTATACTTCATCAAATGAAAAGTTTACAATTAGAATATAAAAAACAAACACTTAAGTGAAAGGAAAAAAAAAAAGCGTTCGCCTTTTTCTACCAAGTCATCCACGGCGCCAAAGGCGACGCCTTTTGGATGCCTTAACACCAAAGGCGACCGCCTTTCCTATGTACACAATGGCGTCCCTCGCCCTACCCCTAAAAAAGCGCCTGGACGCCAAGGCGTCGCCTAGGCGATGCCTTGACAACTATGGTCTAGAGGACACGATTAGGGGAGGCATTAGAAGCAAGAGGAGGGAGGAGGGCCAGAGGAAGGAGAGGGAGGGGGGGGAGAGAGGAAAGGGACCAAGCAGCATTTTGGATGATGGAGGCAACTGGAGCATCTTTGGCCGATCTGAAGGAGTAAACAGATCTTGAACCAATAACCTCGAGGACCACCGCAAGGTGCCAAATATTAAGCCAGAGGAGGGTGGAGGAGCCATCTCCTATGGAAAAAGTCATGGCACGCAAGGCGATTGTCCTATAGTTGAGGAGCTGGCGCCACACCCAAGAGGAGGTGGGGGAAGGGGAGACAGTCCAGAGGGAGTCTCTTTTGAGGAGAGAGGAGTAGACCCACAAGACCCAGATACTGTTGTGCTTGGAGACAAGCTCCAGATAAGCTTAAGGAGGTTGACAATATTGGCTTCCTTGATTATGCGGATCAAACCACCTTCATGGAGGGGAAGGCAGATGGAGGCCCAACGGACTGGGTGAAGGAAGTGGGGAACGTCGATACCTTTCCAGAGGGAGGAGCACATCAAGGATTCAATCATCTTGATAATGGACTTAGGGAGCTGAAAGATCCCAGTCCAGTAAATGTAGTATGATTGAAAAACAGACTTGATAAGTGAAAGATGGCCGCGTAAGAAAGGAACTTGCCTTTCCAATGTTGAAGGTGCTTTTTAATGAGGTCAAACATTATGGTGCAGCAGTGAACAGACAATTTGGCTGTGATGAGAGGGTGGCCAAGGTATTTAACAGGGAAGGAACCAAGGGAGAAGCTGTTAAGTTGAGGAGGGTGGCGGAGGTAGAATCAGAGACACCAGTTAAGAATAAGTGAGACTTGAGGAGGTTGACCTTGAGCCCTGAGAGGGATTCAAACAGGTGAAGGGAGGACATAATGAAGCTGATGGAGGTAGGGTCAGCCCTAAAGAAAATCATAAGGTCATCAGTTAAAGTGAGATGAGTCAGATTGAGGGCTTTACACTTGGGAATGGGAGAGATGAGATGGTTATTAATGGAGGATTGGATGGATTTGGAAAGGACTTCAAGGGCTTGTGAGAAGAGGAGAGGGGAGAGGGGGTAACCTTGGCAAATACCATCAGAGGAGTGGAAGAAGCCAGCTGGACTACCATTAACAAGGACAGAGAAGTGAGGGGGGGAGGAAATACAGGAGTGGATCCAGTGGATAAAGACAAGGGAAGGCCATCTCATGCAAGGTCTTGGCAATGAAATAGCATTTGATTGTATCAAATGCTTTATGGATATCAGTTTTGAGGAGGGTAGCCAGAGAATAGGACTTTCTGGAGAAGCCTCTGACGATCTCATGACAAAGGATGATGTTGTCAGATATACTCCTACCAGCAATAAATGCCGATTGGTTAGGACTAACCAAGAATCAACCACCATCTGAAGTCGGTTGGCTAGAATCTTGGAAATGAATTTGTACAGAAGGTTGCAAAGAGAAATGGGCCAAATAGGAGAAGGAGGAGGCTCCCTCATATTTCAGGATCAAACAGAGAAAGGTGTTATTCACACCTTGAATTTGTGAGAGATTGAAGAAGAAGCTTCTAATGGCCTTGATAAGATCAACTTCAATGATATCCTAGCAAGGAGAAAAAGCCCATGCTGAAACCATCAGGGCCAAGGGCTTTGCCTGCTTTGTGGGAGAGGATGGCAGCCTTGTTCTCATCAGAAGAGGGAATGGCATGAAGGGGGGTAAGGAGGTGGGTGGGAGGACAAATTATTGAGGAGGCCTCTAGGGAAGGGGGAGGGGGAAGAAGGGATGATGGCTGAAGGATGTGAGAAAAGTAGGCAGCAGCTTCATTTTTGGTGGCCTCAAGATGGGAGAGGGTCGATCCATCATTGGAAGTGAGCTTGAGGATGGACTTGGAGTTAGATCTAGCCCTCAGGGAGTGGTGAAAATAGCAAAGTTAGACTCAACAAGTTCCAGCCATTTGATGCGGGATTTCTGCTTGAGGAAACTCTCTTCTTGGGCAAGGAGGAAGGAGCTCGATGGAGGAGGCTTTCTCCTCCTTAGAAAGAAGGGAGTTGAGATGGTCAAGCATAAGGAGAGATTAGATGGATCCAAGCTTATCTTTGCAAAGAGAGACTTGAGAGGATATGTTGCCAAAGGTTGAGAAATTCCAGGCTTTGAGGGCTGATTTGACATTCTTAAGCTTCCGGGTAAGGGCTATTAGGGGAGAAGAGAAAGCCTGAACAACGATATCCCAGGCAATGTGAACCAAAGGAAGGAACCCACGGTGCTAAGTCCATATGTTAAAGAATTTGAATGGCTTGGGACCAAATGAGATGTAATGCTGGGCAAAAGGAGGGAGATAGGGCTATGGTCAGAGATGGCTGGGAGATCAAAAGTGGCATAGGAAGCGGGGAAAGTGGCCAGCCAAGTTTCATTGACAAGGACACGGTCCAACTTGCAGAAAATTCTATGGGTGCCAGTACGTTTATTGTGCCAAGAGAATTTGATTCCAGACCTATCTAAGGTCATTTCGACCAATGTCTTCGAGACAGGAATTGAAGGCATCGATGGAGGAAGGGGCAGCTGGGTAGCCTCCAAGTTTCTTATGGGAGAAACGAATCACATTGAAGTCTCCATCGATGCCCCACGGGAGGGAGAAGACTTGGGAGTAGAAAGAGCGAAGATCATCCAGAGGGCAAGCCTTTCCGGAGCACGGTTGAACCCATAGATGGGAGAGAAAAGAAAGGGGTTGGAATTAGTGGGGATAGAGATAGAGAGATGGAAGAATTGAGGGGAGGAGGAGATAGCAGAGATTTGGAACTTTGCAGGGTCCCAGAGGATCCAGATATGACCAAGAGGATGGGAGGAGTAGTTGGAAAGCAGGGACCAAGAAGGGGCAATAGAAAAGGCTATGCAAAAGGCATTGGGCTTAGGGACTCTAGTCTCAAGGAGGATACAGAGGGTTGAGTGGTTGTTCTTGAGAAAAGAACTCATGTAGGCTTGTTTAGCCAAGGAATTCAGACCTCGGACATTCCAAATTAGCCAAGAGATCATTGGGAAGAAAAGGGGGGGTGCAAAGTAAGCTTAGAAGAGCATGAGGCACTGGCCTGCCTAGAAGAGTTCTTGCTACTTTTGTTGTAAACTTGGACAGTAGGGGATTGCTTAGCTGAGGATTTGGTTCCTTTAGCAATTTTAGTAGTCTTGCTGCTCTTAGAAGAAGACAATTGGCGAGTGTGAGCTGCAGAGGCCTTTAACGAGTGATCTAGAGAGCCTAGAGGGGGCAAGGCAGGGTCAAGCGCAAGGGTAATATCAATAGAGGAGGGCTCAGGAGGGGTAGAGCAACCCAAGGCAGAAGCTTCAATTGGTGACGGAGCGTGATAGAACTGAGACGTGGCAGTGGCAGGGAAATAACAACAATCAGGCGAGAGGTAGCGGCACGAGATGTAGTGGCAATGGCATAGGATGTTGAGGTTATGGCAACGGGGGTAGCAGCTAAGGCCTTTGGAAGGCAGGGAGCAATTGGAGGCACGACAAAGACATAGTCGGGGACTAGGAGGATGGCCGGAGATGTGGCAACAACAGGAGAAGAGGCAGAGGCTCGAGACGAGGTAGCGCAGGAGATATGGCACTGACTGGAGCAGAGGAAGTGGTGTGACTGCCGGATAAGTGGCAGAGGCTTGCGGAAGGCAGGGACAGTCGGCGATGCAGCAGAGCCAGAGACGGAAGCCTGGAGAGTGGCCGGATACGCGATGGAGGTTGGGGAAGACGTGGCAGTGGTGGTTAGCGGAGGGGCAGGGGCCTGCGTAAGGCAGGGGGCACAATGGGGAGGCTCGCAGGACAATCATCGGGCCAGGGAGAAAGGGCAAGTGGGTTGGCTAGACTTAGGTGTGGGTAAGGAGAACCCAAAGAGCAAAAAAGAGGGTTCAACGGGTCGGGTTGGTGGGTGAAAGGGCAAGGTAAGGTTGAGCTGACAGTGTGGTCAGTTATGTCGGCACTCGGCAGATTGGCTGGAGAAAGGTGGTTGGGCCGTTTCACATAGGGTGGACCAAAGAGGAGGGGGTGAACCAGAAGGTTAGTCGTAGGAAGGGGAAGGAGAGGGGGTATAATAAGCTAGGGATAGAAGAGGACATGACATAAAGAGGAAGAGGAGACAACAGGGGGAGAAGTGACAGCACCTGCATGCGCAACAAGAGAGGGGATGGTGGGATGTCATCGGTTGGAGAAAGGCGGAATCTGCTACGACGTCTGAGCGACAGTCACTGCCGTCAGATGTAGCAAGGGGTTGCAGCATAGAGAAGCGATTGTGCCGTTCGATGATAGTGGTAGCGTCCGATGGATCAGACAGTAAGGAACCAACGGATAAAGACCTACACTGAGGGAAGCCATAGGAGGGCATGAGACTTCTGCTACGGGATCGTCGGGATCTGCTGGCCGTCCTTCCCCATCGGGAATCTCTAAACCCAGAAGGATGCGAGGGGTGACGGGGTGGGGGAAAGCCAGAGGAGGTCGTGTTACGGATGGTGGCCTTCTCAGAGTGATTCAAAGGGAGCAAGTGGAGGTACGAACCAGCTTTTGGAGAGCATTGCTTAGTATGGTGCCCAAAAATCTTGCACACTGTGCAGTGGGGAGGAAGCCATTCAAGGTGAATTATCTGGTCGAAGGAGAAGCCTTCATCATCGATGCTATTAACAAAGGGACGCGGAGGGTCATCGGCCGAGATTTCAACATAAATTCGGGTGTAGACAAGTCGGTCCATCTTCTTTGTTCTTTCATCAGTGTATAGGGGGTTGCCAATAGCAGAACCTAGAATAGTCAATCCTTTAGTACACCAATAGTGGAGGGGGAGGTTAGGGAGAGCAATCTGTATTGGAATAGTGTAAAGCTCCACCTTGTTGAGGTTGGAATGTTGGGTCCATTGCCTAAGGAAGATAGGCCTTTTTCCGACTTGTTAGGGGCCACTGTGGAGCGCATTGCATTTGTTAGCTTTGTCGGAGAAGTTAAAATGAAAATTCCATTGTCCAGCAGGTAAGTTGACAGAGATCCTCTGATCCTCCATTGCTTAGAAAGGGACATCTTAACCATGTTGAAGGGGGGTCGGCTCCCAAGGAAGTACCCAGTCAGGCAGTTGCTCCATTTGTAAATCTCAGATTGCAGCAATCCAGCAAGGCAGATGCCCACTTTTTTGTCCTCGATCACAAAGGGGGGGATGAAGTGAAGGGGGATGCCCTCTTGGGAAGGGGGAGAGGACGCACAGACATGAGAACTCCAGGTAGGTTCAGGGAGAGGGGAAGGGCTGAGGGAAAGGTGAGGGTTGGCATTAGGGAGAGGAAGGGGGGATAACAGCAGCAGAGCTGCCTGAGGGGAGGCCACGGACAGTCAGGTCATGGAGGGGGGAGGGGGTTGGGAGAGGCAAGCCCGATTTCAAGTGCTGCTAGATATGGAAGATATATTAAAAGTTACTAACCCATCATATAAATTTTTGGCTAGATAATATCATTGGTTTCCTTGATTTTGATAGTGTACAACTGGTCTGGTTGGCTCCTAGAAGTATTGTCTGAACTGCTCTGTCTTTTGTCATAAGCAGGTTCCTATTGTACCATATGGTGGAGCTACATCACTTGAGGGTCACACTTTATCTCCACATGGAGGTGTATGCATTGACATGTCATTAATGAAAGTACGAATTGGAAGTTTCTTATTTACTTTTATGGCAATTAGCTCTTACTCTCACATTTTCTTTTTGATCAGCACTTAGAGTTTCTGTATTACTTCTTGTAGCAATTTTTTTATATATGTGGGGGAATAGTCAGCAAGATGTCCCTAACTACCTTATTGAATTGAGTCTTTGTAGCATGATGTGCTCCCCCCCACCCCTGCTGGCCTTCTTTGATGATCTTTTGCTTTTTTTCCATTTGCTGTAGCCTCCTACTAGATAGGTCCTTTTTGTGCGACAAAGTCGGTATTCATAAAAAAGAAAAGATTATCCCCAAATATGTGGCTAAAGGACAGAATGAACAAGATCTGTACTGATGGTTGGGCCATCATTACCCGCTGTTTCTCCATGTATGAGGCTGAGGAGGAGGCCAGCCGACTATTACTCTGAAGACCCTTGGGCCTCCATTTAAAGTATAAGTTTGTTCTTTGATAGTCTTTTTGTTTGTTTTTTATTTGCTGTTTTCCCTGCTGATAGGTCCTTTATTTTGCCATAAAATTATTTATTCACAGAAAAGAAAAGATGTCCTCGAAGGCTCAAATACGTGACATAAGGGATCAGCAAAGGACCGCATCAACAAGGTGCACTGAAGGGTGACCACCATAAAAATCCATATTACCTATTGTTACTTCACACATGAGGTTCAGCAACCCAGCCCATGAATATCCTAGAGACCCTGGTGCAGATCTAAGATGGAGGATCTGCTCGCGGTGGGAAAGAAGTAATGGTTATTCTAATTACCAAAGGATTAGGGTTAGGAAACCTCATGGGAATACAGAATTGTAAAAGAAGTAGGAACCAAAACTAGCAACTGAGATTTAATTAGCCAGAGAAAAGACAAGTCTGATGTGGCAAAATTCTGGTTGAGTGGGCTAACAGGGAAGGAGAATAAACCCTTAAAGTTTGTAGCAGAACCAATGGATTGATTTCCGCATATTAGGGGATGACTAAAACAGTAACTTGTTGGAAAATCGGAGCTAGATTACATCAGTTCAGTGTAAGTGTGTAACAGCAACTAGAAGGTAGAATAACAAGAGAAATCCAAATAAAAAGTGAGTGAATGGATTTAGTAACTAGAGAACCAACATGGAAAGTGAATATTGAAAATAGAAACTACCAACATAGAATTAATAATGTAGAGATAGGACATGAAGGACCTAACCCTTGGCAGGATCTTGTTCAGAAGCAGATTTACTCCTCCGAATAATCTTCAGATCGATTGAAAAATAAAACAGAAAATTAGAGAATAAGGGAAAGAAGAAGGGATACGGTAGTCTCCCTCAGGCTTGGGTCTCTCACCCACAGTCTCTCACTGTATTTTGATTCTCTCAGTCACAGCCTCTCTTGGGACAATGGGGATGCACAAAGCAAACTTTCTTTCATAACTTTTAATCGTGTGTAAGATCTTCAAGGTTGAGTACAATTTATAGGCCTTGTAACTTGCCTCAGAAAAGGAAAGAAATAAAATTGAAACCTACAAGAAAAGAAAATAAACTGAAAAAGGAAACATAAGGCTATAGAAAGTCCCTTTTCTTGTCCAAGAAAAATCAAACTAAAAATGAAAATAAAGAAAAAAGAAACTCAAGAAAAGGAAACAAATCTTTGGACAAAGAAAGTCTTCTAGGAACAAATCTTTGGACATAGAAAGTCTTTAGGAAGTCTCCATCGATAGCTTGCTGTCTAAGATTAACCAAAATAGAAACTAATAACAAAAATAGAATGTAAATTATTCCTCGATGCAATCTGCCCTTGGGACCCACTGGATCTCTTAGAAGCATTCTCATTCGTGACAAATATGGGCTGTGACACTGTTCAAATGAACACTAACATGAACAGTGTTTTTGGCCTTATTTTCTTGATGCTTCGATCTACATCAACTTGCCCTGTCTTGAAAAAAACTCGACCTTGAGTTTTGTATATGTTAAAGCTCTAGGGATATTTATGTCTTATCGGGCTTAGTATTCTGCCCCTATTGTTTTAATGTCTTTTTAATTATTGTAATAAGTAGGTTAGGGGTATTTTAGTCTCCTAACTTACCCATCCTACTTGGACATATATATATATATATATATATAGAGAAAATTGCATTGCCACCCCCTGAACTTTGGTCCTTATTCAACGCCACCCCCTGGACTTTTCGAAACATCAATGCCACCCCCTAAATATTACAAAAATTTCAAATCGGTCCCTGCCGTTAGCCGACCCGGTTAAGTAATGGAATGTCTGTTAGTTTTTATTTAAAATGCCCAAAACACCCCCATATGATGTGAGTGGACCATATTATCCAGTAGAACTGCATAATCGCTCTCCTTCGCCATATTGAGGCCTCTAATAGTAAGAACGATATCGGCATTATCATGACCAAGGTAGATTATGTACGAAGGGGCATGGCCATGGGTGTCTTCATCGGTCTTTCGAGAACTACCCAATCAGGATTGATTCCGTATCCACGGAGGAGCCCATAAGCGGTGCGGAGGTCATCTTCATAGACAGCAAGAATCAAGCGGCAGAGGCGAGGCGGGCTCAAATTCTTCTGCGGTTGCAACACCCAGTTCTCGCTGTCATAACTGCCAGAGTGTAGGCATCGCTTCCACGCCCAGCGGGCACAGGCGAGGCAGTATACGCATTCAAGGAGTGGGAGACCGCAGATAATCGACATTGATGACTATGAATCTAGCATGTTAACAGGGATTAAAAATTCAGATCCAGTTAGATAGAGTTGTTGACCTCGGTGAATAATCTTGTTAAAGCTGAAACGTCAAAACAGAACTGATTTGGAGACGGAAGGGAATACTGGGAATTCAGAGATGGGCTTTTGGAATTGGATGGAAGAATTAAACTGGGAGACCACAACAAGAACTTGAGCAGCAGAACCAAGATCAAAACACTTAAACCGAACAAGACGACATAATATAAGAAAGTGATCACTAACCAGAATACAGGACACTACAGAAACTCAAGCTGGCCACTATCACCGAGGAGGGTCGAAAGCAAACAGGAACTCAAGCAGCTGAGTATGGGTCCTATAGGATTCTATAACAAAGGAAAGAGAAAATAGTTGGGGTTGCCCAGAAAAGTAATCTGTTCAACAAACCAACCAAAACTTGGGTTCTACAGACAGGAGATTTTATGAGGATTGAAGAAACAATTTTTTGAAAATCTAGAATTTGAAAAACTCAAAATGAAAGGTAGCTGAGATTACCCTTGACCCAAATCCCAACCTCTTGGCAAATCCCTCCCGTTCTCTCTCAATCTAGGATTAGGTTTCCGTCCCACCGTCGTAGTCTCAGGGAAGAAGCAATCTCGATTTCCGTCAAAAACCGATTCAAGAGACAAAAATAGTAGACAGCTGGTAGAGAGAAGAAGTATCTCACTTTCTCTCTCTATTCTACAGAGTACAGACATGTTCTCGTTCGTCTGCTTCACCAGGATCTTTGAATCTTTTCATTCAAAGTCCATTAATGGTTGATTACCTTTTAAGGAAATGGTCTGAAACCCTAAATTTGGTGTGAGATCTGTTTTTCTTTTTTTCCACGGTAGAAAGGGGTCAAGAAGAGCAGAATTGGGTTTCCCTTTTTTCACTGAATCCCCAATTCTTGGATGATTTTTCGCTGATCTTTTTCTGGTTTGAAACTGAGAGATTGGAAGGGATATGACGTTGGCAAAGACGGCTCGGTCGAGGGGATCGATGGCCACCGAGAAGGTTATCAATGGTGTACTGCAGCTTAAGTGTCATATGCCGGCGTCGTATGGTTATATTGATGATATCGGCGAGTTCCCCGGTGGAGAAGGTGGTTCAGAACTCGATTCGATTTGAAGGGGATCGATTCAAGTTCCCCGGTGGTGGTACCATGTTCTCTAACGGCGCTGATGCTTATATTGATGATATCGGCGAGTTGATCAATCTCAAGATGGATCCATTAGAACCGCCATTGATACAAGTTGTGGGGTAAGTTATTTCTCTCTCTACGCTTTGGCGATGGTGACGGCAACGGCGACGGCGATGGTGACGGCAACGGCGACGGCGATGGCAATGGCTATGACAACGGCAGCACAAGCTCCCTTCTCGGTTTTGTCAACCAGCCATATGTGAGTAAGTTAGAAGAAGGGTCAAGGGTAATATGGTCCACTCACATCATATGGGGGTGTTTTGGGCATTTTAAATAAAAACTAACAGACATTCCATTACTTAACCGGGTCGGCTAACGGCAGGGACCGATTTGGAATTTTTGTAATATTTAGGGGGTGGCATTGATGTTTCGAAAAGTCCAGGGGGTGGCGTTGAATAAGGACCAAAGTTCAGGGGGTGGCAATGCAATTTTCTCATATATATATATATGTGGAGAGGCCTGTGATAGGACACAACTCACTATCGCAGGCTGCTTCCAATCCAGTTCGGTAAGCCTCTTATCTTCTTCTTCTTTGTCTCTCTCTTTCTCTTTGCTTTCCCTTGGTTTGATTACTTTGATTCTGGTTTCTAACATGATATTAGAGCTTCAATATTTAGATCAAGGTTTTTCTTTTTACCCTCTGCTGATTTCAATTCTTGTTCCACCCTCTTGTGGTGTGCAGCCACCTATTGCTGCATCTGCTATGCATTAACCTTCCCTTTCCATTGATGGAGCGCTTCTAAATTACCTACTTGATGGTCTACTACTGATAGATTGGAGATCTCCCCACAAAGAGATCGATTTTCCTCCCCTATAGAGAAATCGATTTTTTGTCAGGGTTTTCTCCCTGAGATTGATTTTGGTGATCTTCTACTTGGTATGGCTGCTATGATGGGATCTTCTATTTTGTTTACTGCTTCTCTTGCTTAGATCGATGCGTCTACAAGGCTGATTACATTATTGGGGCTGCTACCATAGCAATCAATTTTTGTTAGGGTTTTCTCCTTGAGATTGATTTTGGTGATCTTCTACTTGGTGTGGCTGCTATTATGGGATCTTCTATTTTGGTTACTGCTTTTCTTACTTAGATCTTGCATCTGCAAGGTTGATTACATTACTGGGGCTGCTACCACAGCAATCAATTTTTGTCAGGGTTTTGTTCCTAAAATCGATTTTCTCCCTTGGGCTGTTTCTGGGTCACCTCCTCTTCTCGAAATATTATCTACTGCTGGTTTGTTATTTGAGCCCTACTTTCTCATTATTTTGGTAGCTATATTGTTGGTTATTGGTCTCTATGCTGCTACCATTTTTACCTAATAGATTTGGGTTGGTTTCAAAGCCTTGAAACCTAATCGATTTTCTTTTGGGGATTTTTTTTGGTCCTCTCTTTGCTGGTGATTATTACTGCTTCCTTCATTATTACTTGTTGCTATGGCTGAGACAAGACTGTTAGGTGATGCCGTGGTGCTGCGTGTCTAAATATGAATGAAAAGAATAAGGTCATTAGACCAACCAATTGTAGTGCCTTCCCAACCCGCAACAGCTGCTGCCCAGCCAAAACTCCCAGTACCATCCCTGAAGGTTTTCATCTGTATTCATTCTAGTGTTTGATACCAATGTTAGCAATTTAGCGTCAATATCATAAGTTAATTATTGCATCATTTATTAACTACCACACTCACCTCTGTATTAGTAATATTTTGGGCCATTGGATTTGCCTCAACCTTCTCCACCACGGCATGAACTGCATTAATGAGATTAGTTTTCAATGCAAGCCAATACTTGTATTAGCACTTTGGGTTTAGATGGTATGCTGATCCGCTGAAAATAAATAATACAAAATAGTGAGTATGCAACTAAATGTCAAAATTTATAAGTTCAAGGAAGGTGAATAAAGTAAAACTAACCAGCCCTATATAGAGGATGCATGAGCTGCCTCTCCCAACGGTCTTTGATTATGGCAAGGAAGTTCTTGTTACCCTTTCTATACACCGCCTCCACCTCCATCTTCATTATTTCTATTGCTGCCTGTATGATTGGTAAGGTGGGTTTCTTTTGAGTAGACCAACCTCAAAACGTTGACGATCGGGTCTAATATACTCACCACCTTCTTGAGAGCATCCCAGATTTTCTTACTAGCAATAGTTGCTTTCGCCATTTTTCCTCTATGAGAATTAAACCCCTCCCAATCAAGCCATTCCTCTGAAGCAAATCGTGGACCTAAGTTTAGACTTCTTCGTCTTAAAGCTCTTTAACCCGATATAATTTGTCACGAATCTTGTTAGTCCTGGCCTCAGCAAGTCACCACCACATTTGCTCAACAAATGTAGAGCAAATCCATGGCTGTATACATAGGTAGTCACTTGCCTTGCTTTGTCAACAATACTTTTTACAATCTTCAGATTTCCCATGTCCTTCAACATGAGATTAATGCAATAGGTTGCACAATGAGTCCCAAATAGATGGTACCTGGATTGTTCATTAGTTTTTCCCCAACTTTCTTGAAATTGCTCCAATTGTCGGTGACAACTTAAATCACATTCTTTACCCCAACATTCTTAACCACCTCTTTCAACAGCTTATAAATGAAATTGATGATGGACCTTTAGTGGGTCCAGTCCATCAATTACACATCACGGTCACTTCATAGTACTCCCACATGGGCTTCAGCTCTTCAATATCATCCACTAACTCTTGCTTCTTCTGCTTAGGCAAATAAAAATTGTACATCTCATATGCATTGGGCACCTTCACACCGGGCCTAACCCTAGTAATCTCATCCAATTGTGGAAGGGCATCTTCACTTTTGGGATTTTTGAAGTTGCTTCTATCCACCTCCTTGAGATTACTGGATTCGCTCTTGGTAACCTTCCAGTCAAGTATTTTGGCCTCTCTCTCATCTCTGTTGGGCTCTCTGCCCATCATGCACTCCCATTCTTGACCTCTTGCAGAAAAGGCTCCAGTTGTGGAAGAGCAAACTCTTATCCTATGTAGGGAGGCTAGAACTCGCCAGATCTATGCTCCAATCAATGCTCCTCTATTGGTTTGGAATCTTTATTCTTCCCCCCTCCACCATCAAAGCAATTGAGTCTCTCATCTGCTCCTTTCTTTGGAAGGCTCTGACTCCACAAAGTTCCTCCAACCCACCAGTTGAAAAAATGTTTGCCTCCCCAAATCTGAAGGTGGCTTGGGCCTCAAGCGCATCAAAGACTTTAACTCAGCGGGAATCCTCAAACTCATTTGGAGACTTGTGACTAAGCAAAACAGCATCTGGGTGTCTTGGGTATACTCCCATCTTTTAAAGAAAGACTCCCTCTGGTCCGCTTCCCTAGCCCCAGATGCCTCCTGGGTTTGGCAAGGTATCCTCAGCCTCAGGCTTATAGCCATGGATGCCATCTCTTACTCCATTGGCAATGGTGCCTCTACCTTCCTCTGGCTCGATCCTTGGCACCTGCCCCGAATGATCCTCGACGCGGTTAGTCCCAGGATCATCTACTCCTCTGGTTTAGACCGTCTTGCCACTGTCTCTTCCATCATCCTGAATGATGTCTGGGCCCCTCCCCTCTCCCCTCCCCCGTTGGATGACATTTGGGCCAATCTCCCTCGTCTTCCCCCTGGTCATAGAGGTAGGGAGGACTCTATCATTTGGAAGCCCTCCCCTTAAACCTCTTCAGTTTATCCTCTGCCTGGAACTTTGTGAGATCAAAAGCCCCCTTGTCCCTTGGAAGAAACATCTTTGGTTTAAGGGGCACATCCCTAGCCATAGCTTCATTGCCTGCGGGCTTTTACCAATTGTCTTCCCACCAAGTCCTACCTCAACTACAAACACATCCAAGATCCTCTTGCCTATTGTCTGTGCTGGAATGGTATTGAAGATGTTGATCATCTGTTCTTCTCCTGCCTCTTCTCCTTCATCATCTGGAAAAAAGTCCTCAATCGTTGTTGGCCCTCCAGAAGGAGTCCTCCCTTTCAGTAGAGAATGGATCTGGGTTGATATGACATTTTGGGGCCCACTATTTGTGACATTGCTGGAAAACTTGCATTCTGTGCCACCATGAACCACCTCTAGATGGAGAGGAATCTTCGAAGATGGACGTCCAACTCTCGCTTATACGATCAAATTTGGAATGCCATCTTCTTTGACGTTACCACCAAGCTCGCTTACCTCCCCCATCGTTCGGTTATAGATTCTCCAAGGAATAGGCTCACTGTTGTCTCTTGGGGACTTCCTCTCTCTATCATCTCTCCTCCCCCCCCCACACTGATAGATTGTATCCCAGAGTAGTGTAGCTTTCCCTTTTTGCTGGCCTTGCCCCTTGCTTGTCTCCTTGTGAGGCCCCCTCTTGTATATTCTTCTCCTTTTATATATTTTATTCATCCAAAAAAAAAAAAATCTCATCCAACGTGTTTTAGTAATATGATCCTGTGGTGACATTGGCTAGGATTCTATGGTAGAAAGCCCACTTTGAGAAAACCATTCCTTTTGCCTCTTTTTCATTGGTCCACATCTGTTTGAGCTTTAATTGTCTTGAATCCTACTTTCGAAATAGTGCAAGATCAGCCCGAAGGACCTCAAGATTACGTTTACGAGCTGGGGGTGGGGCTTGGTCCCTCACACTTTGTGACCTCCTCAATGGAATCTCAGCCTCTCTTTGTCGTAACCTCCTCCTTTGTGGCTCAGGGTCTTCTTCAGCCGGTCTTCATGAACCAGCTCCCCTAGCCCTCTGGACACGTCGTTCCTTATCAATACTAAGCTGGGTTTTGCTCACTACCTTTGCCCTCCTACATTGTTCAGCCTATAGTGCTGTTTCTACATCATCCAAGTCTGGCTCATTACTGTTTTAATCTTTCTTCCCTAACTCTGACAACGTCTCTAGACAAGCTTCATGAAATTCTTCCCCAACAAGTCAGGCTCATTAATGTTTTAATCTTTCTTCCCCAACTCTGACAACATCTCTAGACAAGCTTCATGAAATTCTTCCCCAACTTTCCTCTTATCCTTCCCTCCTCTTGGATGCTCTATCATATTCTTCTTTATCTTATTAGAAACATTAGGGCAACCCAACACATTTCTGTCCCTATTAGCAAGATGCCACTTTAGTCTAGTGGCCCCACCTCCCCAATTTTCTTGTGACAATAATTAAATTCTAATTTCCTCTTGTCAGCTGTAAGAGGTCTCCCATTAAGCTATGCAATGTCCCTGCCTCTGTCATCCGTTATGTAATACTAATAACCTTGATACCAACACTGTACAATCCAAAAAAGAAAACAATTATTAACATACACACATCAATTATGGGCTCACAAAAGCAATTACAGGTTATTATACATTCCCCACTAAGCATTATATTCTTTGATTATTTAAAAATATTTTTAAAATTAACTTAGCCATAATTATTTAAGTAATAAAAAAAATTAATTAAAAAACATCACATTATTAATCAATCTTGATTGTAAATGGAATTCTATAAAATTCAATAATTTTCTTATTTTAAAACTATAAAAAATAATTTTCATTTTTTTAAATATTTTCAGCAAATATTTAATATTTTCAAAATTAAAATAAAATATTTAAAACAGAAAAAGGCACCGTCACGCCGTAGATGGTGTCCAACGTATATTAAATTGAATACCAAACATCAAATATTAACCCTATTTTTTCAAATATATGTTATAGGAACGTGTTTTTTAAAAACATAAAATTAAAAAATAAAATTTTTTTGGATGAATAAATAATTCAAAAAAATATTTTAACATGCAAAAAAATATCCGACACTAATGTGTAGGTTAGGTCATTCTAAGTACAAGAACAATAACTCAGCCTTTTCCCAATTAAATGGAATCGGCTACATGCATAGTTTTTAAGGCGGTAAGGCGACGGAGACGTTTGAGGTTCTTTCAGAGCGCCTTAGCGATAAGGCGGACATAAAGCGTCGCCTTATTAACCAAAGCGTTCCTGTGTAATTTTTTTATAAAACCAATCTATTTTGCTCAAATCCTAGTTGAATCCTATTACTCATGTGTTAAATAAATATTAAAGGTTCATATTCATACCAATGAAAGATATTCATCAAGAAAACAAATCAATAAAGTGAATAAGCTAAGTTCATCTTCATCAATCATCAATCATCAATCATCAATCATCAATCATCAATATTCAATCATCAATCATCAGTCATCAGTCATCAATCATCAATCATCATAACATATTAACATATGATATAAATACATAATTATGAAACAAAATTATAAATATAAAGAAAAGAAGACATAAGAAATACAAGTATTTATTATACTTACCTCTATGATGCCAAAATGAGTGCCTAAGCCCTAAGGTCATCCACTATATTTCTACTCCTGTCAAAGAAAAATGAAGCTCACCGCTGCCGGAGCAAACTCACCGTTGCTGGAGCGAAATGGTGGCCTAAATAAGTGGTTCTTCCTTGTTCCTTGATTCCTTCTCAAAGCCCTTTCTTAAAACCCTTGACAAAATCCAAACCCTGTTTGTGAATCGTGTTTTTGTTTTGTTTGTTTTAGTTATTTTTGGTGGAGTAAAGTTGATCCCATACATCTCAAGTGTTAACAAAATCATACACCTACCAATAAAAAATCTATATTTGGAATCTTCATCAAGTAATTTTAAAATGTGTTAAAAAAAAAAAAAAAAAAACCCATAAGGCACCACTTCATGTAAGGCGGAGTACTGCCTTACCATCTCTAGACCGCATCAGTGCTAAGACGCTGGTAAGGCGACGCCTTAGCAGCGCCTTAAAAACTATGGCTACATGAATAAACACACACACACACACACACACACACACACACATGCACACACACATAGAGGAACATCCCACCTACTGGTGATCAGCCACATGAATCTTTCCCCTCCAAGCCACTATATTAGCGGTCATACTAGAGTCTAGACCTAGTTTCTACATGTCTTTCCTTACAACCTCATCTAAAGTCATTTTAGGTTTGCCCCTAGCTCTTTTAGCTCATTCCATCCGGATTTGGTCACTCCTCCTTATTAGGGCGTCCCAAGGCCTCTGTTGAACATGACCATACCACCTTAAACGACATTCTCGGAGCTTGTCCTCAATCGGGGGAATCCCTAAATCATTCTAACTAACATATAAAAATTTGAAATCATTCTTCTATATTTACAAGTACATTGTACCAAAAAAAATAGGGTTTACTCTTATGCTCCAAGAGCCCTTAGGTAGATTTACTTTAGTTGTGTAAGATCCAAGTGTAGAATGAAGGATTGATGGAGAAATTTCCATTTCTTGGTTGATTTTCTAAGTTTCCCACCTCTTACAGTTGAAAGAGGGGAGATAGAAGTCGATTTTTGTGAAAAGGGCTTGTTTCCCACAAAACAAGCCCTTTAATAAGGGACAGGTTAGACCAAACTGGTTGAACCCATCGAGTTGGTAGAAATTTCGACCGATTTCCCGAAACGTGTCAAACGGGTCGAAATTGGTTGCTTTTTATAAGTACCATGGGATTTCGTATCAAGCCCCAGCGAAATGGTCGAAATTTTGAACCATGTGTGTTTGTAAGTCTAATAATGATTGTACAACATTAAAAGATAAAGTGAAAACAAGGAAGAAAAAGAATTCGACGGAGGGGTTAAGAAAGGAGAAGAAGGATAGTTTTGGGCATCTCACCTCTCAAGTTAGGCATCTTACCTAGGGCCTCTCACCCAACTGCATCCCACAGAAAAACAGCATAAGCTGTCTCAAATAAACTTCATTAACTTCTCTTAATTGATTACAGCAGCTCCTCTTATACAGGAATAAGTTCTGCTTACAAAATAGATGGTCAACAAAAAAGGAAACTAATATAAGAATAGAAACTAACTAGCTTAGGCAACTAACAACTAGCTTGTCTACTAACCAACTATCGTAGAACAAGAAGGACTATTCTAGAAGACTTGATCTTCAGTCAAACCCATGGGTGACCTAGTCAAACCGTAAGAAGACAAAAGGCAGAAAATACTGTTCACATGAACAGTAACACTAGTTACTGGAAGCTGCTGGACTCCTCCATCGTTGCTTCTGTAGATGGCCTTCTAGAAGACAATAAAGAGAACATAATAAAGGGGAAATTTAGCTGGTTCGATGGCCCAACTGGGCTGGTTAACAAAACTGGGCCAGTATGAAGCTGGATCGATCAGCACTGCTGCAGCCCTTTCTTCTTCTTCGATAGTGAAGCACATACATGGGGTCAGCATGGGAATCTACATCATTATGGTGAAATCATCCGACTTGGTCTGTGTGTGCATTGGCAAGGTAGTGTTCTGCACAATGGTCGTATTGAATCTCAGTTTTGGGACCTGTGCACAGGAACCTGGTTCTTGGTGTCTTCATAAAAAAACAAAAATCTTTCGAGTGTTCTTTACATAGGAAAATAATTGAGTCAATCAGAGTTCAGATGAGGAAGATATGGAGGTTTGAGTGGACAGATGTTGAAAAATGATGGAGATAAGTGCTCTTGGGTTCTGACAAAAGCCAACTTGATTTGTTCTCTTATCTCTGTCTGGAACTCAATGAAGCTCAACTGACATCAGTAAAAAATCATCACATGTTGTCTTGGGTGCAGCTGATGTCGGTGAGTGTGCATTTGAAACCGGTTATCTTCCATTTGGATTATCATTTCCCAAAACAAACCCTAGGTCTCACAACCCTTTGCTTCAATTCCTTTAATCCTCTAGACATCAGCTAGGTTTTTTTTTTTTTTTTCATTGGTGACATATTAGTTGACAATTTGTAAAACTTAAAAAAGAGGAAGTCAAAAAAACTCTGATTTCTTTTTAGTAAGTTTTTTTCATCACATAGTCTTCTAATCCTATAGGACACTGAATAACTGGCCTTGGCCTTAGTCCTTCAGACTCCTGTCAAATACCATTTTGCTATTTTGTCTCCTTGATCTGACATGATTTGTAATTGAAATTGTTTCAAGTTGAATTTTGAGTAGAGCTTTTCAACTTTAAGATGTTTTAGTTTTGCTGGGATTTACATGCTTTCTGTGTAAAAGCTAATTGGAAACATCTATCACTACAATAATCAAAGGCTGCATTTCTTCTGTTTGCATGGCAGAATGTTAAAGCACTACATGTTGAAGACATGGATGTGGTTGTTGAGCCTGGAATTGGATGGATGGAGCTTAATGAATACCTGGAACCTTATGGTCTTTTCTTTCCACTTGATCCAGGTCAGTTTAGAACCTATATGTCATAGATCTTTTTGTTAGTTTCACTTAAAAAATGATTCATGAGATCTATTATATTTGAAATGAATATTAAAGTATTAATTGATTGGAAAATTGGAAGTCTCTGATGTATTGATTCAGCTATTCCATAGCCTCATTTGAAATCCCTTTGGTAGCTACCAGGCTATCAGTGTCAATTATAAGCTTGCATGCCTTCCTGCTAGTGGTACAAGCAGTATAGAATAGTGTTCTCAACCAGTTTTCTTCTGTCTCTGATTTAGGGATTACGGGTATTCTTCCTCAATCAAAAACTCATTGCCAACTGATTATTGCCATCCGCAACTCTCAACTCTCAGCCTTCTGACCTCCCCCTCTCCGATGCCAATCTGACACCTCCGTATGCCCCCTTCCCTGCCGACGGCCCCTGCCATCGACCCCCCTCCCTCCGACCTGAACCAACCTCTCCCTGAAAACTCTCAACCTGCCTTCTCTCCCTGCAAGCATCAAACCAGTCCTTCCTCTCTGCCCGCCTCTCCTGCAACTCGTCCTTGGAACACTGTCGTCTCTTCCCCTGCACCTTCCTCCTCCCTTCCTCCCCCTTCTGGTCACTCTCTATTCTATCACCCCCCTCAATCTCTCAACTCCACTCCTACCGCCCTCTGTCCGCCTGGTCTGCTAGCCCCTGAGATCTGCAAATGGAGTAACTGTTTATTTGGAAACTTCCTTGGTAGCCGCCCGCCATTCTCTGTGGTTTAGACATCTCTACAGAATCAATAGAAACCCTCGGGCTCTCTCTCCACCTACATGCTTGATAATGGGATATTTCTCTTCAATTTCTCTACTGCCAGTGACAAAACGACTGCCATTGATGGTGGCCCATGGTATGTGGGAAAGAAGCCAACATTCTTGTGTCAATGGGATGATTTCACATCTTTCAGCCGATCGGAGCCGAAGTCTCTCCCTTTGTGGGTCATCCTCCCCAAGCTCCCCTTCATTTTGGTGTGCTACTGGTCTCAGTTATATCGGCTCTGTTATTGGAAAGCCACCATACTCGGACAATCGCACAATGAAATGGATAGATTGTCTTTTGCCAGAATTTGTGTGGAGGTCACTGCCAATCAGATCCTTCCATCTTCAATAACAGTCGAAGATGGTGAAGGTCACTCCTTGCAGGAGGTCAAATATGACTGGGTGCCTCCCACTTGTACCATTTGTGAATGCTTTGGACACACGACAATGCACTGCTCTAAGAAAGTCTCGGATGCTTCTCTGCCGCTGGTTGCCTTGTCTTCTTCCATGGCAGAACCTATACCTGAAGTAGATCATCCTGCTCCCGCTGATGCTCCATTCGTTGATCCCAGAACAAAAAAAAAATAATAATAATAATAAAAGGAAAAGTTCTGCTCGGCAGCAACCGATGCCGGAATCTCTTGCTCCCTCTTCAACTACTTAGTCTAGTTCGTCGGCCGTTATTGCACTGACTGATGGGGCTTTACACACTGGTCTGATCGATGCTGTTGTACCCACCAGTCTCAATCGGTTCTCGATCCTTGTGCTCTTTGAGGAAATCCCTCCTTCTATGGATACTCCTGCTGGATCTCTCGGCAATCTGGCTGGTCAGGCCTGTCCCCCTGCAACCTTTTCGTCCTCGTCTTGCCTCCCACCACTCCTTCCTCTTTTGTCTTTTATTTCCTCTGCTCCTGAACCCTCTTGTACCTCTTTAAACCCAACTCGTCAGAACCCCTCTTATCCTAACCTGGTCCAACCCATCTGATTCCTTTATTCCCTTAAACCAGTTCATTCCGGTCCAGCTATTGAATACATTTTCTAAATTCCCTAAGGACCACCCTCTTTGCCCTGGTAATTTGTACAAACCATCCGCCCATTTCAATCCATCCACATTCTTAACCATATTCGACCCGAATCCTGACCCTATTCACCCAGTTGATTTGTGCAACCCATCTGTCCAGGCCAACTCATCCACATCCATTACCGCACCCGACCCAATAACCCTTTCTCCTTCACCCGTGACTCTTCCTGAGTCGCCTTTGCCTCTTGCCTGCATCGACACTGATCCGCTGAGCACCATTGCCCGCCTACCTTTGTTCGACGCCGTCGTATCTTGCTCCGCTGGTTTCTCGTCTCCCTTACTGTCATCGCCGCTGCAGCTTGACAATTCTGCTCTAGCTCTTCAGATGCTGCCGCCGGTCTCCTACAACAATGTTCCTTGTTCGTCCCCTGCTGCCCCTGCTCAAGGATTAAAGTATCGTATCCGTCTCCGTATCGTTGGCCAAAATTAAGATATGTATCGGAGGGTATCGTATCATATCGGTGATACGCTAAGATACGCTAAAGATACACATAAATGGATAGGAAACATTTTTTTAAACACTTTTGCATAAAGAATTTGTTAAAAAAAGCTATTGATATCATGTATTATATATAAACACTAAATTGAGGCTATTGCACTAAGAATTCAAGGTTTGTAGTTGTCCTATAAATGTAAAATCCTTGTTCCCAACCTCGATTTCCACTTTAGTTAGAGAGAAATATGTATGGCAGCAACTTTGGAACAAAAACCCCTAAAAAAATTGTTTGTCTGAAAAATTACCCATCTTGGCCATTATATGACTGTAGCGCACTGCATCGGTACGTACCAATACTCACCGATACGTATCGATACATACCAAAATGTACATTTCACCTCGATTTTATATTTTTCATAGAGTCGTATCGGTATATATCGTATCGTATCGATGTGTATTGGTGGTGTATTTATGCATATCGGTATGTATCGTAGGATATATATCGATGCGAAAGAATTTTAAAAATTTCATGTATCGTATCGGTGTGTATCGTATCGGTCGGCTAAATTTAAGATGCATATCGGAGGGTATCGTATCGGTAATGGAGATACTTTAAACCATGCCCTTACTGCTTAGGCTCTCCCTGTCCACCTTCAGGGGTCCACTGTTTCCCTTTTGGGATCCTGATTCCTACACGAGCATCTTCCCAACCTTGGAAGGTCCTACGCCGGCGTCTATTGCTGAAGTTCTAAATCATAAGGATGCTACGGCCTTGGAGGAGTCGTCCCCCTGTGTTCCTCCCTTAGAGCTCTCATCAGTCACTACCATCATGGCCTTGGCTAATTACAATGAGCCACTCTCTACTTTGGTTCCAGCTGCCCCTACGGATGCCTTGGAAGGCACTTCCCCGACTCGCTACACCAACTCTGCTGGATTGAATGCCCCCTTAGTTGGAGTGGCAATAGGATCCCCTGTTTTGGTCTCCACAAACCTATTTGAACCCCACACCTCCAAAACTTCCATCACCTCGGCTCCCTGTACCACCCCTCCCATCCTCTACCTACTGCCGCCATCAAATCCACCAAAAAGAAGACCACCATTGCTGTCAGGGCTTCCACCAGAACCAAGACCAGCCTCTATCCTTCTTCTTCCCCTGTTATAGGTTACAGCCGCAAACCTTCTTCCAAGGCCTTTCCATCCAAATCCTTATCCTCTCCCTGTCCCCAGGACAATGTGTTGCCCCATACCCCCCACATCTCCATGATTCCTTAGACCATTTGGAATGTCCGAGGTCTTAATTCCTTGGCCAAGCAAGCTGACATCCGTTCCCGCATTCGCTCAACTAAGACCAACCTTTGTTGCCTTCTTGAAACCCGTGTTCTTGAAGACAATGCCAGTCGTATTGCCTCCATTGCTCCTTCTTGGTCCTTTGCCTCAAATTACCTCCATAGCTCCAATGGTCGTATCTGGATCCTTTGGGACCCCTCATCCCTCCACTTATCCGTTCTCTCCTCCTTAGCTTAAGTCATGCATCTCTCCATTTCTCATCCCTTTGGTTCTCTCATTTGCTTCCTGTCTGTTATTTATGCCCATAATTTGTCTTCTCGTAGACTTCTTCTTTGGTCGGAGTTTCGTTCCTTTGCTCCTTTCACGGGTTCCAACCTTTGGGGGATTGCGGTTGATTTCAATGTCATCTGTTTTAGTCATGAGAAGAATGGAGGCAACCCTATGGACACAGAGGCTGTTGACTCCTTCAATGATTGTCTAGATGACCTTAATCTTAATGACCTTAGATGGTCAGGACCAAGTTATCTTGGCATAATAGACATTCTGGTGACCTCCTTGTGGTTTGTAAGCTCGATAGGGCTCTCGCCAATAAAGCCTGGCTTGATTCCTTCCCATCCTCCCATGCTCACTTTGATCTCCCTAGGATCTCTGACCACATCCCTATCTTTATTCATGTCCTCCCTTTCTGCTCCTTCGGTCCCAAGCCATTCAAGTTCTTTGATATGTGGTCCTCCCACCTGATTTCCTCCTGATTGTCCAGGATGCTTGGAATACCCCTATTCCTCCCTCCTCTCCTCTCATCTCCTTTGCCAGGAAGCTAAAGAATGTCAAAGGAGTTCTTAAAACCTGGAACTCCTCTACCTTTGGCAACATCTTCTCCTGTGTCTCTGCTTGTAAAGACAAGCTCCTCTCTATCAAGCTAGAATCCAATCTGGCCTTTATAATCTGGAGCTTGCTCTGGAGGAAAGTTTGACTTCCTCCAACCTCTCCCTTGTCCTGGTTCAAGGAAGAAAGTTTCCTTTGTAAAAAAGCCCAGATTATGTGGTTAGATCTTGGTGACTCTAATTCTGCTTTCTTTCATTGGTCCCTCAAGGCTAGACACAATTCCAAAGCCATCCCCCTCCTCCTCTCTACTGCTAGTGTTGAACTTTCCTCCCAAAGGATATCAAAACTGAAGCCGTCTCTCACTTCCCCACCATCTTCTCCCCGTCCTTTCCCCCTACTCCCCATAATCTCCTTAATAAATTTATCCCTGATGACCTGATTCCCAGCCTCCAGTCCATTACCTCTGAAGAAGAAATCCTCTCTGCCATGCTCTCCCATAAAGCTAACCTTGCTCCTAGCCGGATGGTTTCAGTATGGGATTCTTTTCTTCTTGTTGGCATATCATTCAAGGACCTTATCCTGGCTGTCCAGAGTTTCTTCCTTCGCCCCAATTAGATTGGTGGAATCAATCACACCTTTCTTTGTCTCATTCCTAAGAAGGAAGGTGCGAATTCCATGAATGACTTCAGACCCATCTCTCTCTGCAACCTCCTCTGCAAATTCATTGTTAAAATCCAAGCTAATAGGATCCAGAAAGTCATTGATTCCCTTGTGAGCCCCAATCAGTCAGCCTTCATTGCTGGTAGGAGCATTATTGACAATATCATTCTCTGTCATGAGATTGTGAGGGATTTTGATCATAAATCGCACCCCTCTGCGGCTCTCCTTAAAATCGATATCCACAAGGCCTTTGACATCATTAGTTGGGATTTTATTTCCAAAGTCCTCCACATGTCCTTTCCCCCTTCCTTTGTCCATTGGATCTATTGTTGCATTTCGTCCCCTCATTTCTCCGTCTTGCTCAATGGTAGCTCGGCTGGTTATTTCCCTTCGTCTAGGGTATGCATGGCTGTCCCCTTTCCCCGTTTCTCTTCTCCCTCTCCTTGGAAGTCCTACCCGCTCTATTCAATCTGCCACTGATTTGCATATGATTACCCCCATCCCTAAATACAAATCTCTTCTTCTAACTCACCTTACTTTTGCAAATGATATCATGATCTTCTCCAAGGCTGATCCTCTTTCCATTTCTTCCATCATGTTCACTCTCCACTCCTTTGAAATGCTTTCCAGTCTCTGTATCAACCTTCACAAGTCTTAGCTTTTCCTCTCTGGGGTCTCGAAAGAGATCCAAGATCTCCTCCTTCGCATCACTGGATTCTCCAAGGCTCCCTCCCGGTCAAATACCTTGGGTTCCCTCTCATTTCCTCTAGACTTCTGGCCCATTACTGCTTCCCCTTACTTGAACTTATGCGAAAGCGGCTCTAACTTTGGAAAGCCAAGCTCCTTTCCTATGCTGGGAGGCTCACCCTCATAAGATCCGTCCTGCAGTCCATGTACCTCTATTGGTCTTGCATTATGCCCTCCCTTCTTCCACCATCAAGACCATTGAAAGGCTTCTTTGCTCCTTCCTTTGGGAAGGATCGGATCCTCCTAGGGTCCTTCATCCTCTAAGCTGGAACAAGGTTTGCCTTCCCAAATCTGAGGGTGGCCTGGGTATCAGAAGAATCAAAGAGGTCAACTCTGTGGGTATCCTCAAGCTCATCTGGAAAATTGCTTCTAAGCAAAGGAGTATCTAGGTTGGTTGGATCTATTCTTCCCTTCCCTTTAACCACCCTCTCTGGACTGTCCCCATCCCTTCTGATGCCTCCTGGGTCTGGAGGAAAATTCTCAGTCTTAGGCCTCTTGCTTTTATTGCCATCTCCTTCTCCATTGGTACTGGCCATCAGACTTCTCTTTGGCTGGATCCTTGGCACCCTTAGGCATTATCTCCTCCCTGGTTACTCCTAAGAACATCTATTCCGCGGGCTTTCATGTATCTACCACGGTTTCCTCTATCCTCTTCCCCTCGGGCTTGTCTCCCGCCATTCCCCCCTCTTGCTGACCTCTGGTCCTCTCTCCCTCCTCTGCCACCTGGGCACTATGGAAGGGAAGACAAATGTATCTGGTTCCCCGCTTCCTATGGGATCTTTTCATCTGCTTCTGCTTGGTCCTTTGCTAGATCTTCTGGCCTTGTTAAGGGCCACATCCCCTGCCATAGCTTCGTAGTTTGGAGATGTCTCTCCAACTGCCTCCCCACCCAATCCTTCCTCATCTACAGGCACTTTCCTGTCAACCCCTCCTGCTGTCTTTGCCCTCATGCCCTTGAGGACTCTTCTCATCTTTTCTTCTCTTGTCCCTTCTCCTCCTCTGTTTGGAAGAAGGTCCTCTTTAGGTGCTGACCCTCTTGAATACCTATCCTCCCTCTTGACAGGGAATCAATTTGGATTGATGACCTTTGCGGGCTCCACCATTTGTGATACCATTGGCAAGCTTGCCTTTTCTGCAACTATAAGCCACCTTTGGATGGAGAGCAACATTCATAGATGGTCATCCAATTCCCACTCCCCAGACAAGATTTGGACTGCCATCTTCTTTGATGTTACCTCCAAAACCCGCTCCTTCCAACCTAAGCATGTCCCCACCTCCCTAAGAAACAGCCACATCATTGCTTCCTGGAACCTTCCTATTGACACCATCCCCCCTTCTTGATCCTTTTTCTCCCCTCCCCTTCCCTTTCAACCCCCCTCTTTTTTGCTGTATCCCTTGTAACTTGGGTTTGGTAGCTAGCTGGGTTTTGTGCTGCTCTGGTTGTTGGTTTTGTTTGTTTTCCCCTTGGGGTGGGCTTTTCCTTGTTGGCTCAAGCCTCCCTCCCCCCCCCCTTTCCCTTGTATGTTCTCTCTCTCCTTTGGTTATTAATTATTTAATTATCCAAAAGAAAAGAAAAAAAAACTCATTGCCTTAATGGCTCAGATTCTTTTGACAATCAATTGATTTGTAATGACAGAAGTAAGGATGGTAGCCAGAGCCCTTGCAGTGCTGTTGGGAAACCTCAACCTTCAAAATGAAGAAAGAGTGCAAATTCTGCACATCATGCAATGAGTTTTAAACCTCCAATGCAGTCCATAACTTTCCATCAACTCACTCATTGCATTTAGTTGGTAAAAATCCTCTTTGTATTCTGTCTTATTTCCTTGATGGAGGTATCATCAACACTGGCACATAGTATGCTTGCTATTAAAGGGAAGAAAATTCTTCCTCGATCTTTTCTTGTATTTTCCCAAGCAGTTATCTTAAAGTTATATTTGTCTTTGCAGCAGTCAACTTTGCTTACCAGGCTGAATTTCATGCGCATTCCCTTAACCTCCACACCATCAGCTGTATCTTTCCTGTACTGTTTCATTTTTGTACTAAAAAATTCATTTGATAGTGATCAAACAATAAATGGACTCTTCAACTTGCAATACACAACGAAATTGTGGGATTCTATCTTGGAACCTATATCCAATAGTCAAGGGGGTCAGGAAATGGATGGTTCTGACTGATACTGATCTGGTTTGGTGTGGGATAGTGGATCAGTGGTGATCAATCCAGAAGGATTGGCCAATAAGTCATTTCTATATCCCGCCGTCAATATCATCCAGCTGGACCTTCTCATCTGGCTCTTTATGGAAAGATGATCATAAAATGCGTTTTCAAGCTCATTCTCCACTTCATTTTTGCGATCGTCATTGGGTTGAATCTCCATTTTCTATAAACATAGGAACTATAGAGTGATAGAAACGATTACTAGCAAAGCAACCAGAAGTGTTGTGACCAACTAGTTTATGCTGGGTCCTTAGTCCACCATAAAAGATGCAAGAAGAAGCTGAAAAAGAAAAGGGAAAACGTGCTGTAATAGGCAAGGTAACCAAGGAGCATGTTGATAGGTTAGAAATATCACCGGTTTGCTCTAGATTAGGGATGGTGGGTTTCAGTTCTTTCTCTTTTCTGTCGAAATCTTCAGCTCATTGAATAGCAGGGAGATCTTCTCACCTCTAAAAAGTTATATTCCAATAATATACAAACCTATATTCTCCCACAAAGCCTTCTATAATTAAATTCTAATTCTTCATTGAAATTTAATTTGATCCATTAACTTGTCACTAAAGACACAGTTTGACAATTATATGAGAGCATAATCCTCCCCCCCATTTTTAATTGGTATATTTTATTTTGTAGCTTGTAAATGAAGAAATTTGAACTCAAGATCTCCAATTTAGTGTACTAAGGCCTTAACCAACCCCCAAAACTTGCATCTGACATATTTCCAGGCAATCTCTCAGGTGGAAATGTTGCTTCAGTTTTCTCCTTGGCATATACAACAAATTGATTCTCTGATACTCCGTTTCATGTTTCAGTTTGTGCTGAATTATCTGCAAAGGTTTCTTGTTAAGACTCATTAATTTAATCCCATAATAATTTGTGCAAGTGTCAAGTGTGAACATCTTCATTATTCTTGTAAATAGGTGCTATGATTCATTCCTTCTATTCATTTGGAATTTTCTTTGTTGTAGGAGTCTTATTGGAAGTAGTTAATTAGGATTTTCCTTTCTTGGTTGATTATGATAAATATTTTAGATAAAAGGAGAAAGCTTTTCTAGAGAGAATGCCTTATTGGGAAATTCTGAGAAAAGGAAGAAGGAAGAAGTCCATAAACTAATAGAAGGGGAGATTCTATGGGGATACATTTCCACAAAGCAGTTCAGTGGGAGCTGGTACCAATTTGGCCGGGGCATTTTTCCTAAAAATTGTTGTTCTCGTTGAATTGTGGTTTTGATTTCAATTCAATTTTTCTGCTGTTTCCCATATGGAAATTGGTTCCTCCTTCTCTCATGAGTTATGGTGGTTTTCCTTTTTGGTTTTAGATTTTATTGGATTTGAGATTTTTTTTTTTCCAGTTGTTGGGAAGGCTGTTGTGGGAGAAGCAATTTGGAGAATTTTTGTAATCACACTAATTGTTTTCTGTCACCCTCTGGGATGCTATGGTTTTGGGTTTGTGCTTTCTGCCATCCTCCATGCAATGCAAGGGATCCTCTTTTTTGTTCTCTAGAAGGGATTGCTCTTGGGGCAGGTTTTGGTCCTTGGCTTTCATGCAGAATATTGCAGATAAAACACAGAAGTGGGCTTATTTTAGTGGAAATAACTGTTGGATTGAGTTACATATGTGTTGGGCCTTTGTTCCAATGGGTTTTCTTTGTAATAGGCCACTTTAATGAGCCTGACATATGAGTAGGAGGTGGGAATACAGGATTTTACTTGATTAATTAGTCTAGTTAGAGGCACATATTCGTTATTTATACTTGTTATTAAAATGTTCTAGTTACGTGGAATATGTCTCTCTGAGTCCAGCTTTGTTAAAGTTAAATTCTTCCTTATTTTATTCAGAGTTTTAAATTCTTCCTTATTTTATTCAGAAGTAGGTATAGAATATGATGTAGGTCGACTAAGGAAGAAGAGAAGATTGTCCAGCCAGCCAGCCAGCCCATTGAGCCCAGATCAATAGCCCATTTTGGGTTCACCATCATTGACTAGAAGTAGGCCCATCACTACCTTATTAATGCCTTGCATGTAAGGGTGACAACCGTTATGGTACAACAGGCCAGGAGTCAATACCGAAACCATACTGTACTGAGAAAAATGTCTACATTTCAATACCGATACTGTACCAGCTCGGTACTTTTTTTTTTGGGTATAAATATGGTTTTTATTTGGTACGGATATGGTTTCGGTACAATATTTTTGCCATTTTTTGCCTTTTATGCATCTATAGTTGGTGATTCGGTTTTCAGTACAGTATTTGGTGTGATTTTGATGGTTTTTCTTGAAAACTGATACTGTACCAAACCTAGGAAGATACCATTTTGTCATACCAAAACTGTACCGAATCTCCTTTGGTATGGTTTAGGTATCGGTATTTGGTATCAGTACCAAATTGACATCCTTGCTTGCGTGGGAGGCTTCCAAACATGTAATGCCGTACTCACGAAGATGTCGAATGAAACAAAAGGTTATAGAACTGAATTTTTGTTGCTGTGTTGCAATGGATGAATGGTTTTATTCAGGTGGACCAAATAAACCTCTATTTTTTTCTTCCAGAAATTACATATTTCATTGCTTTGAAATTCATTTTGGAGTGAGGTGGTTCCAGCTTGATCCCTTAATTTTTCTAGTAGTAATTTGGAGTTCTAGTGGGCAATATTTCAAATATTTATCCCAAAGTGGATCCAACAAGAAAAGGGCATTGGATTGTCTTAGGCAGCTACTATTTTTAGAGGGTCTTCCCATGGTAATTCCTGATTGAGGGACTGGAATATTACTAATTGAATGGAGAAACCTCAACAACCAATTAGGTTGTTGATTGCATCTTCCATGATTATCTTTGTGGCTTAAGCCAGAAAGACTGTTTATACTGTGTACTTTTTTAGTGAATGGATCACATAACTCTTTTTGTTAGTTTTATTTAATAGAAAAAAAAAAAAATCTTCTTGTCAGTTTAGTTCTGTTTGATATTTCTTCAATTGCATTGACAAGCAGGTCCTGGTGCAACCATTGGGGGTATGTGTGCTACACGTTGCTCAGGGTCATTAGCTGTAAGGTACCACTCGTTTTCCTTTACCTTTGGATTTCTTACATGTAATTGGACATGAAATAGAAAGTCTATCTAGTTGATAAGTGATTTTCTCTTGTTTATGATTTGTTAATTTTTCTAACCTAGAGAGTTATTTTTCTTGGAAAATTGATTTTTTTTTTTTTGGATGAATAAAAAATTCATTACAAAAAAATCATTACTAGGAGAAGAAAAAGAATATACAAGGGAACCAAAGTGGGGGGAGAGAGAAACAAACTACAAACCAAGAAGGAGCACAACCATCAGGGGGGACAACAAGATGGAAGAGGAGAGACCCCAGGATACAAACAATGAGCCTATTCCTTGGGTAATCTCTTATAGGATCGAGAATTGAATGTCCATCTACAAAGATTTCACTCCATCTAGATATGGTTGATGGTAACACAGAAGATGTGCTTCCCAGTAGTGTCAGAAATGAAGGAACCAGGAAAAGTCATATCAACCCATAACCATTCTCTACTGAGGGGGAGAACCCTTCTTTTAGAAGGCCAAGAAGGGATAGGAGAAAAGAAGATGATCAACATCTTCATTGCCATTCTAGCAAAGACAACCCGAGTGAGGAACTTGGATATGCCGGAATAAGAGGAAAGACTGTGAAGGGAGGCAATTAGAGATGGCATGCTAAGTTGTGAAACAATGGTTCGAAATCTGGTCGAAATTTTGGTTTTTTTTTTTTTTGAAACGAAATAACATTTGTACAAAATTTCGGTATCGTTTCGGTATCTCGGTCATCTCGGTACATTCCATGCGTTATAAATACCATATCTCGGTCGAAATTTTGGTATTTCGGTCGAAATTTCGACTCTGTCTCGCTTGTCTCGGTGGTTTTGGTTCCATTTGCATATTTTGAAGGAAAAACACTCCAAGTCTCCAACAAGCCTCTAATTAGCCATATCATCACACATTTTGACTTCCATTGGATTCCTACAAGATCTACACATTCAAAGCTTAGGAAAAGTAAAGTTCTTTCTCCAAAACCAAGTAAAATTTTCAGAATAGTTTGATGGTTACTGCCAAACAAAGGTGCAACTCTAAAACAATGTCATGTCCTAATATTTTTGCATTTTTATGTTCTAAGCATGTTTATTAACCTTAAAATAAGTTACCCATCAAGTTTTAGGTCAAAATATGGCCGTTTGGCCACCAAAACAGTCAACTGAAACAAACAAAAAAAATACACAATTTCGGCCGAAACGAAATGAAACTTCAGTTTCTGAACCCCCCGAAACACCGAAACGAAACGAGATTTCGAACCTTGTGTGAAACTATGGCGGGGGGATGTGGCTTTAAACCAGAACATCTTTCTCCAAGGGATAAGCGGGCCTTTAGATCTAACTAGTTCCTAAGTGGAGGAAAAGCTAAGCAAACTAGAGGGAGAGGGGAGCTAAGTAATCTTGTCGTCTCTTCCATGGAGACCTAGGGGAAGAGGGGGTAGATCAAACCAAATATCAGCAAGCGGTGGAGGGAAGGGGAGGGAGGAGGAGACTAGACGCCATTTGAGATGATGGAAGCAATTGAGGCCTCCCTTCCCAACCCTAAAGAGTAGAGAATCCTGGGGCCAATGACAGAGAGGAGAACACCTGAAGGGTAGCATTGGTCTAGCCAAAGGGAAGTTGAGGTTCCATTACCAATGGACGAGGAGATGGCCCTGAGATCAGTAGTCCTCGTGGAAAGGATTTACGCCAGACCCAAGAGCCAAGAGACCCAGATACTATTATGCTTAGACACTATTTTCCAGATAAGCTTAAGAATACCTGCAAGTTAACTTCTTTGATTCTTTCTGAGTCAAAACCTCCTTTAGACTTGGGAAGGCAACAGAGGCCCAACAAAGAGGATGGAGGAACTTGGTGGAGTCAACTCCTTTCTAGAGAAAAGTGCAGAGAAGAGACTCAATAGCTTTGGTGGTGGATCGAGGGAGGAAAAGACACCCGATCAATAATGGTACATGCATTGGAGATTTGGAGCACAAATCTAGTAAGCTCGAGGCACTCGACGTAAGAAAGAAGCTTGCCTTTCCAGAGTTTGAGCCTTTTCCGTATGACATCGAGCGTGGGGGTGTAATGGTTGGGGGGGTTAGCCTAGCGGCGATGAGTGGAAGCCCCAAGTATTTGACTAAGAGAGAACCCAGAGAGAAGCCCAACTATTTGACTAGGAGAGAACCTAGAGAGAAGCCAGTGTCTTTAGAGGCCTTAGGGACTCTAGAGAGGAAAGGGCAGGATTTGAGGAGGTTAATACGAAGACCAGAAAGCCACTTGAAGATATTGAGGAGGACATGATGGTTGAAATGGAGAGGGGATCTGCCTTAGTAAAGATCATGAGATCATTGGCAAAAAGCAAGACGAGTAAGCGAAGGGGATTTGCATTTGGGGAGTGGGAAGATGAAGTGTTGATTAGTGGAAGATTGGATAGATCTGGAAAGCACTTCGAGGTCTAGAGAGAAGAGGAATAGGGATAGGGGGCAACTTTGCCTGATTCCCACAGAAGAGGGAAAGTAAGCAGTAGGACTACCATTACCGAGGACAAAGAAGCGGGGGGAGGAAATACAAGAATGGATCCAATGGACAAAAGTTGGGGGAAAGGACATTTGAAGCACGACTTTAGAAAGGAAGTCCCATCGATGAAGTTGAAAGTTTTGAGGATGTCAATCTTGAGAAAGGAGGTAGAGGAAGGGATTTCTGATCGAACACTAACAATCTCATGGCATAAGATAATGTTATCATATGCACATAAATAGTTGGTAGCCAAGAGAACTACTATAATGGAAGAATTACTAATCAATTGAGTGTTCATGGGGAGTGGCAGAACTGTAATTAACCAAATATGAGAGGAGTAAGGGCAGAACTGTAACCACCAATTATAAAAGGACCAATGGGTGATGCAAAACATGGGTCACAATACCCTGTATGGTTTCATTACGGGCCCACCTCAGTGATAGAATTCCAATAATAGCAGATTAGCAATTTCATAAATATCTGGACTAATGTTGGTGGCACTCTTAGAAGGACTAAATAGGAAATAAAATTAAAAGGAATAGATGAGTCTGGAATTAAATTTCAGATTAGGGGTAAATCAGAACAAACATTAAAAATAGGGAAATCTATGTCCCCCTCCATGGCGTTTGCCCTTATTACATCCACACCCCTCGCGTTTCGTTTTTACTAATAAACCCACTCAACCTAATACCGTGAGACTGGTTTGAGGTCTAATCCGTTAAGTTGAGCCATATTTTAGTTAATGCCCACAATACCTTTCCCATTTTCTTCAGCCTACCAACTTCCTCAGTTTGGAAGTTGAAAGCTTCGTTGTCTACTCTGGCGAGGAAAGGTCACCAAAATCTCTTCCTTCTCTGGGGAGGAAAGGGTTGTTGTCTGGTGTTCTATATACAAGAAAACACATGTGGTGACGCCCTAATCTATCTGCGATGATGCCCTAATCTTCCTCTCCGAGCTTGAACTTATAGTGGATAGTAGTTTTACCGGCGGCATCAAGACCAGCCATAAGGATCCTCATTTTCTTCTTCCCAAAAAGGCGACTGAAGAGCCTTGAGAATTGGAGCCCTAAAGAAGTGGAAAAACCAACCAAAATCAAACTCTACCTCCAAGAGAAGCTTCTTTAATGGAGGATTTGGGTCCCTTACCAGTCAGATCTTGAAATGCAGATCGAGGAGAAGAGTAAATCGGTAGATCACTAAACATAGTTTGAAATCTTGGGGGTAACGAAGGATAGGAAATGGCGAGGAAAGTAAACGAGAGGGCCTTTTACAATAACTCTTAATCCACATAACAAAAATATGAAGAAAATAGGGAATGGTGAAAATAGTTGAAGCAGAGGAAGAAATGAAATAAGGAAACAGATTGTTCTTCAATCATGCTACATTTACTGGGCTGGGGTCTTTCAGCTCCCTAAGTCCATAATCAATATGATTGAATCCTTGATGTGTTCCTTCCTCTGGAAAGGTACCGACTTTCCCTTGCTTCCTTTACCCAATCGTTTGGCCTCCATCTACCTTCCCCTCCGTGAAGGTGGTTTAGGGATCCGTAGAATCAAGGAAGCCAATATTGTCGGCCTCCTCAAGCTTATCTAGAAGCTTGTCTCCAAGCAAAACAGTATTTGGGTCTCGTGGGTCTACTCCTCTCCTCAAAAGAGACTCCTTTGGACTGTCTCCCCTTCCCCCAACTCCTCTTGGGTGTGGCGCCAACTCCTCAACTAGAGGACGATTGCCTTGCGTGCCATGACTTCTTCCATAGGAGATGGTTACTCCACCCTCCTCTGGCTTGATAATTGGCACCCTGCGGTGGTCCTTCTTGAGGTTATTGGTTCAAGATCTATTTACTCCTCCAGATCGGCCAGAGATGCTCTAGTTGCCTCCATCATCCAAAATGGTGCTTGGTCCCTTTCTTCTCTCCCCCTCCCTCTCCTTCTCTGGCCCTCCCTCCCTCCTCTTGCTTTTAATGCCTCCCCCGATCTTGTCCTCTGGACCCAATCCCCCTCTGTTCGTTTCAGCTCCTCCTCAGCTTCGAACTTCATCCGCTCTAGAGGCCTTACGGTTCTTTGGTATAAGCTTGTCTGGTTTCTTGGTCACATCCGCGTCACGCTTTTACTACCTGGAAAGCCATATCCAACTGCCTCCCTACCCAAGCTTTCCTCATCCATCGCCATATCCAGGTCTCTCCTGCCTGCTGCCTTTGCTTGGAATGGCGTGGAAGACTGCACTCATCTCCTCTTCGATTGCCCTTTCTCCTCTATTTGAAAGCGTGTTCTCTCCTCTTGCTGGCCTGCTAGAGGACATCCTTTCCCGCTTTCACGGAATGGATTAGAATGGAAATGACCTTCGCCGGTAGATCGGTTTGTGACCTCGCTAGGAAATTAGTTTTACAGCCACCATCTCTCATATTTAGATGGAACGCAACCTTCGTAGATGGACTTCCAACTCTAAATCGCTCGATTCAATTTGGAAAGCCATCTACTCTCTTCCAAACTTGTTGTCTCTCCTATTAGATTTCGGTCGGTTTTTGATTCCCCAAGGAACAGGCTTATTGTTGTCTCCTGGGTCTCCCCTCTTCTATCCTTACCCCCCTCTTTCTCCCCTTCTCCCTGTTGTATATTCCCCCCCTTTTCTTCCTTTCGTAATGCATTTATTATTCATCCAAAAAAAGAAATAAGGAAATGGACCATGAACAAGTAAGCGCGAAAACTCAACCACCGTTCTTCTAAGTGAAAATGAACTAAAACATGAAGCCGAGGACAGACAACTGAAGAAACCCTAGTAATGGAGTAGAGCATCTCCTTCCCCAACCCATGCTTCTGCACATACGACAGAGCCACGGCCATCAAAACCACTGTGATGGCCGCAAGTGGTTTCAACATGCCCTTTAGGTAATAAACCCAATCGATATCCATGTTGAACTCTCCAAAACCACTTTCAGCAAAGAGATTGAAGGAAAATATTCACCAAAAAAAAAAAATACAGGAAATTTTTTCATCGGCGGATGAAGACCTAGGGTTTGAATTGGAGAATTTGGACGAGCATTTGATGATGCAAACACTGGAGTTGAAGAAGTCGGGAGACATCGGAGTTTTGGGGATGAATGATAATGAAGATGATGTTGGGGTATGTTTGCATTTGGGTTTCTGAGGGGTAGGGTTGTCTTCGAGCACAAGAACCACCAAAACCATACTTCTTTCTTGGCTTTTGAGCGTAAAATGGTCTTCAGATTTGGGATGTTTTAGTTCAAGATATAATAAAGGTAAAAAAGTCTTTTCCATTTCAAAAACTAACACCTCACTCATGGTGTTAGGTTGGGTGGGTTTATTTGTAATAAATGAAACACGACGGGGGTGGATATCATAAGGGCAAATCGAGGGAGGTGGATGTAAATTTCCCTTAAAAATACTGTTATAAGTGTATATCATGGGATAGGTTTCATGGGTGCTCCATGGAACATGGGATAATGCTTTTGGTTGTTGAGTTGTTACTGAAAGATGTGGGGAATTATGCCCAGGATTTCAAGCCCAACAGATTAGAGATCAGGGGATCGATGCACTCCTTTTCAGTCCTGCTGTACCACAAGCTGTAGGAAAGGTAAGCAGATTAATAATTGGAAATGGCCCAAAATCAGTAACCAGAACAGAAGGGGAAGACTGGTAATTGAATTTTTTCCTTCTTCATCACTCTGATAGTCTGATACCAAGTAGCAAAGTCAAATCAACTAGAATCTATGATGAAGAGAAGAGAAAGGTACAAGGAGAGCAAGCACGATGGAAATAGAGATGGAGGAGTGGAAGAGAGAGCTACAACACGATGGGACTGGAATACCCCTATCGTGGTCTCGACTCATACTTATATAATATTAAGTTATCAACTCTTAAAGTAGGAATCTTACAAAGAGTCTAAGTCTAATTACAATAAAGAGGAATAACTAGAAAAGGAAATAACAGCTTAAAGCAGTTCACAACTCAACATTATCCCATTATCCCATGGTACACAACACTCCCCCTCACGGTACACTTTATGTATGATTTGAAGAGGAAAAATGAAGAAATAGCAGAACCCACATATGGCAAGAGGGCAACTGCTGGAAAGGAAGAAAAATTACAATGGGAGGGAGTGCTAACTAATCGTAAAAGACCAAGCCGCATTAGGTAGCTTGCTTTATCACCTCTAGAGTTATTGACCATTTCCTCCATTTCTATGAGATGCTCAGCAGCAAGGCAAGAGAGTTAGTCTTTGTATTGGGATGAGACGGTCTCCATGGATCACTCATACCACTGAGGAACCAACCAACAATTGTGAATGAATTGTCCTCAACTATTGGTATTTTGCCACGCACAAGCTTTGGGGATTGAGTGAGCATTGATATGATTTTTGTTATTGCCTTATAATGCATACTTGGCATGTTAAAAGTAGATAGTCGACTGAAAGACTTCCCAAAATGTCCACATTATGCAAATGTATGCGAACCTGTTGAACAACTGAGAGTTGCTAGGAAAATCCATTGGTGTTCAATTGCCTATGTCCAGTTCTTTTTGGGAACAAGTGTAGGTTCTTGATACTTAACTAAATTATACTACTATATTTTTGTCCTTAATTGGATTTAATGATTTAGTTTTCAGCATTTAGGTATGGAACTATGCGTGATAATGTCATCAACCTCAAGGTTTGTTGGATCCTCTTCTAGTTTCTGCTATGTTAACTCAGAATTGTTTCTCAGATGTTGTTTCTTTGCAGGTTGTTTTGGCAAATGGGGATGTAGTTAAGACAGGTTCTCGTGCAAGAAAGAGTGCTGCGGGGTGTGTTCTCTCTCTCTCTCTCTCTCTCTCTCTCGCACATGTACACAGATAATCTCACTTTTTTTTATTTGCTTCAGAAGGATTTTTGAATATCCAAGGTGCTCATTGTTCACTCAAATAAGCTAGTTCAGGCGAATGAGAATGAAAGGGCTGTTAGGCTTAGAGTGGTTCTGAATATCCACTAAGTGCTGTTTATCTCATTTATTAGGTTTATTTTCTTGGACAGTTGTTAAGTTTGTTATCTGTCCTTTATCATTATGTGCTTAATGTCCTAGGTTGAATCTTCTGCTTTTGGCTACTCGTGAATGACAAGCTGTGATTCAGTGATTTTGGATTTTGGTGGTGCTGCAATCTATTCTTGATATTCCTTTTGAATTTTGAGATGGAAAACGCCTTGGTTACTCCTAGGTTTTTATTATTAGTAGGTCGTATTCTTATGAAGTTGACTTAAAAAGGAAGTTTTGCAACCTGTGGATCTTTGAATCATAATTTTTTTATTTAATTACACAGTGAGTGGAACAATGGATGCAGCTTCTATGTCACTTGATGTGAATTATGCCATCAATGCTGTTAACATACAGAAACTTCTTCTGTAACTTATAATGTTCCAAATAATTTTCTTGATATTTGACTAAGCACCTGTGAAATCTGAATCATTTTGTGTAAAATGCAATGCTAAGGTGATTAAAGGGACTAATTTCTCAGACTTCAACAGACCACATTCTGATATTTGTATTTAAGCTTCTGAACTGGTAAATCAGCATAAGCTTTAGCATATTACTGCCTTTTTTTCCCAAGAAGCAGAGAAATTGAAGAGTTCTGAAGCGTCAAATACTCAACTCTCTTATGAGATCTCTTGAAACCCTGACAGAAGGCTGGAGTAGGTCTTGGAGGGAGAATTCCCACAGGCAAGACCAATGTTAACTGGATATCAGATCTTTTTCTGTATATACATTAACAGAAGAAAGTAACTAAATATTTGTAAAAGCACATTTATGCCCAAGTACCCCTTCTAGAAAGATAGCAATAAGAATTCAAAGATCCCTCATAATATCATTGTACACTTCTTATGTCCCTATCTCAGCTTGAAAACTTTTCACCGGAAAAAAAAAAAAGCTTGAAAACTCTCTTACTTCTTCCCTCGTAACAATATGTGAACTATTCTCACAAAATTGTTACTTATCTCCCAATAAGAAAAATACTATCCTAAAATGACTGAAGGACTGAAGCCAGATCCGATGTGCACCAAATCAGATCAACCCACTTAAAAGTTCAGAATGATGAAAATACCCGTTTGAAGTCCTAAGGCTGCCCAAAAAGCTTCGTGAGTTCCAAAAAGAACTGCATAATTCCATATAAGAGACCAAAGTAAGTAGACCACTAAATACTGCCTCAACTTAGAAACACACTTTGGATGACAATATTTTCTAGTTTCATGCTTACGGTGCTGAATTTTGGATGAGACATTTTAAAATGAGCGCTGTCTCCAGTGACTTGAAAGCATTAATATGCTTTTTAACCTCTTTCTCACCAGTCTTTAGAGGGTATCCGTTTCTATTCATGTAGGTTATTTTCTTGATCTCTACAGCTTGCTAACTTTTTTTTTTTCACCTTTTCTCCTATGCTCTCGAGTTTATTTCTCCATACTTAGAGTTTCAGTTGAGAAAGCATTGCTATGATCCACACATTTAGTTTGATTTCCTATCTGCATAAGCTTATACACAATAATTAGCCTGAGGATGATGATGCTAGTTGATCAAATAACAATAAATAGGAGCACGGTATTGATAATAGGATTGTCCATATTTTAATAGGCCATGCTAATATTTTGTTTATCCTAGATATGATTTGACACGGCTGATAATTGGAAGTGAAGGAACCTTGGGAGTAATAACAGAAGTTGCTTTACGGCTTCAAAAAATACCCCAGTATTCAGTGGTATCTTTTCCCCTTCCTTTATTTAAAGGCATTGTATTTTCAGTTCTATGAAGTTCTCCTTACGATGTGTTTGTTTTGCGATAAGTTAGAATGCTCTTTATCTTCAAACGCTAACTGAAAAATTCGAAGTGAAATCTTTTGGCTTCTTAAAAGGTAATCCTTCTTTTCTTGGTTGTTCATTTGAACTGGTTTTCCACTTCCCAGTCCTTGATATGAGAATGAGATATAGGCAATATAATGCCTTGAGGGTAAAAACCATAAAGTGGGACAGGGAACTGAAATTTTGATTTACTGAGTGAAAATTTTTATGCCACTTTTATTTTATTTTATTTATTTTTATTAAATAAGCACAGATAGTTTAGGACTGACAGTAATTGAAACATAAAATGTTGGAGATCCTAGGAAAAAAGTTTCATAATGTTTCTGATATCTGAATTATCAAATAAAACTTGTATAAATTTTATTGACACACTAAGCAAAATGCATAGTAAATTCATAACTGAAGCCAACCCTATGCCTAAACAATACAAACGATTGACAAGAAGTAGCTTTGGTAACATAGTGATGGCTCTTTGTGGTGAAGAATTGGGATTTTCTAAACTAAAACGTCTTGTAGATCGGTTCATATATACTAATCACCCATTTACCCTACAACTTTTGTCCCAATAGAAGTAGTTTTATATAACTGGTGTAATCAGGCTACTAAAATTTCTATTTAAGTCTTTAAATGCTCATATTTTGCCTTCCATTTGATGACCTTGCAACATTGCAGGTCGCGATGTGCAACTTCCCGACAATTAAGGATGCAGCTGATGTTGCTATTGCCACGATGATGTCTGGGATCCAGGTATAGTTTAAGCTGCATATCTTAACATTCATTGCATTTGTTGTACTCTTTTTCTAACCTTTTTGGAGTTTTATTTATGTTTTAATGGTGACATAATGTCTATGATTCAAAGGGTGGGCCTTGGTGTGATGGTAAGGTTGCTCTATCGTGACCTAGTGGTCACGGTTTCGAGTGGAGAAACAGCCTCTCCATAAAGCAGGGGTAAGGCTGCATACATTATGACCCCCTCCTCAGACCTTGCGGTGATGGGAACCTCGTGCACTGGGGATATGCCCTTTTTTTTTATAATGTCTCTAATTCATCTCAGTCGTAATTGATCAGAGGCCAACTCTTATTCTATGTCATAAACTCTTTCCTCAGTTTCTTAAGGGAATATAATATGTTTTTTTTTTCCTATGGATTTCAGTTTCTATGCAATTGCCCATAATTTATTAAAAATATTCTTATTTAATCCAAGTTTCTTTGCATTCTTGTTATTACTATCATAAATTTGATATATTCTCAATGGTAACAACTATATATAAAGTTTGTTTTCTCCATTGAACATAGTTGTCAAGCCGCCTTGACAACAATGGTTGCCTTGTTGGTGTTGCCTTGCGTCCAAGTCCCTATAACACCTTGGGCCACCTAGACGCCTTGACAACCAAGGTTCAAGGTCTTAGTTCACGTATGGTTTCAGTCAGGCCCGAAACCGAGATATCTTGAGATCTTGCCAAAATCTTGCATTTTTCCAGCAAGTTTTGGGGTTGGGTTTTTTTTCTTGATGAATAAAAATATCATTGCCAAAAGAGGAGAGAATGTACAAGGGGGGAGGGCTGAGCTCGTCAAAGAGAAAAAAGAGGCGTGAGGCCAAAGTAACCAGGCACTAGGCCATTACATCAGGCACCAAAAAGAAAAAGGGGGGGTGAGAGATCCCAAGAATCAACAATAAGTAGGTAGTCTAAACATAGTGGAAACATTAGATTTTAAAAGATCAATCTTAAAATGTTTTTTTGACTTCGGACCCACGCTGTGTACAATCTCTATCATAGGCTATTCTACACAATCTTTATTACTACTAGAACACATATATTAAAGTAATACAACTTAAATAAGCATTAGGAATTAAAAGACATCAAATTAAAAACCATTTAATAAATTAAGCATCATACATTGTGCATATATTAGCTTTATTAAGAGTCACATATATAATATATTAGAGTAAACAATAGTACAATAATAGTGGGTCACTTTATGCCCATCCTTGAGTCCTAGACTCCTAGCATTGAAGCAAGTGGCGGGTTGGATCATAACCATTATATTGTGCTGATGGCGAATCAAGTTTTTCTCTAATTAAATCACAAAATCTTGTTATGGAGCAACAAATCCTCTTGTTCCAAGATTCTTTGGGCAAAATTTGGCCCAAAAAAGGGAGCAAATTGGAGATGGGGGTGCTTTTCCTGACAAACAAGTCAAAAACATGGTTCGAAATCTTGCCGAAATTTCGGTTTTTTTTTTTTTGGCGGAAACGAAATTACATACGAAATTACATTTGTACAAAATTTTGGTATCATTTCGGTATCTCGGTCATCTCAATACATTCCATGTGTTATAAATACCATATCTCGGTTGAAATTTCGACTTTGTGTCACCAGTCTTGGTGGTTTCGGTTCCATTTGCATATTTTAAAGGAAAAACACTCTAAGTCTCCAACAAGCCTCTAAGTAGCCACATCATCATACATTTTGACTTCCATTGGATTCCTACAAGATCTACACATATAAAGCTTAGGAAAGGTAAAGTTCTTTCTCCAAAACCAAGTAAAATTTTTAGAATAGTTCGACGGTTGCTGCCAAACAACGGTGCAACTCTAAAACATTGTCATATCCTAATATTTTTGCATTTTTATGTTCTAAGCATGTTTATTAACCTTAAAATAAGTTACCCAACAAGTTTCAGGTCAAAATATGGCCGTTTGACCACCGAAACAAACAAAAAAAATACACCATTTTGGCTGAAATTTCACCGAAACAAACGAACGAAACTTCAGTTTCTGAACCCACCGAAACACCGAAACGTAATGAAATTTCGAACCTTGGTCAAAACTAGTCGAGATAACTGAGATTTTGCCGGGATACTGAAATCTCGGTTGAGATATTGTATTATTTGCATCTCTTGTGTCGTTTTATCTCGAGATCGCTTGAAACTGAGAAATATCGGCGAGATCTTGTACAATGGTGACAACTTTGTCATTGAATACTAATAGCCGAAGCTGAATCCTATTGTTTTAGTGTACTAAAAAGCAATCACATTGTGATTAAAAGCTACTTGTTGCTCACTCTCTCTATCCTACCTAGGTCCGAAAGTACTTCTATACTGGTAGACCGACCAGTATGGTTTTTCTAGTCTGTTTGGAAATTTTGCAATGTCTAATTTGTTTTTCATTCAGGTCATACTAAATTATATATGCTTTTGCAGTATGAATTGCCAAGTCGATTTGGATGATATGTGCTACAAGATTTTGCTTATAGATGCATTTTTGTTTTCTATATGTTCTCATGATCTTTCACTAGGTTTCCAGGGTAGAACTGTTGGATGAGGTTCAAGTGAAGGCTATTAACATTGCAAATGGGAAAATTTTTCCAGAAGTTCCAACATTAATGTTTGAATTCATAGGGACAGGTGGGAGTTAATTCCTTTCTTGTCTTTTTGAAGGCTCAATTTGTTGGCTCTATATTTTATTTTATTTTTTCTTTCTTAACTGGAGACTCTCATTCAGTTCCTTGAAATACTTTTGTCATTGGACATATGCTGTTTTATTATCACTTGTGTATAGAAATCATTATCACTTCCTTTCAACTGGTCAACCTGCCATTCTTTTCTTCCCTCAAAATGTTAGCACATAGTTGTCCTAGCCATAAACATTGTTTGTAAAAATTGGACGAATGAGGTTCTACTTTGGTATTATCCGTAAATGCATTCAGTTCCATTATAAAGGGGATGGGTTATGAGGTGGCATGAAAAATTCATTTTCATTGTTTCTTCTATTGAGCTATCCAAGATTTTTATCCTTAAAATTCACATCAACTTTGATTTGTCTTGATTTGGATTATTCCGTGGTCTAGACACTGTATAGATATTAGACCTATTTTTTGTTGATTTCAAACAAGGGTATTTTCCTATTAATTATTTAATACTTATCATCTTTATGTGTATACTGAGTTCATCTTTATTTTCTTCTTCTTCTTCTTTTATTATTATTATTATTATTATTATTATTTTTTTTTTTTTTATCGAACATATCGGTTGGTGTCATCATTTTTTAGCTTTCATGACTTTATCAAAGGACTAACTCTTTAACTTTTATCATTTTGTTTCTGTTTGTATAGGTTCATGATACACTAATTTTTTTTTTTTTATTTGGAATAAAGTTTGATCAGAGTAATTAAGATTGGGTTAATTCTCTGCTTTGGGATTTGTTTTGGCCAGTATCCAGGGGACTCTGATACTGCTTCAAAATGTCGTGAGTGTTAACAAATGATCACCATTTGTGTCAGGAAGAGTCAAAGTCAGGTCAATCTCTAGAGTTGCTGATACTCTCTGAAAATAATTCCAATGATCCTATGATTTGAACAAACATGCAAGGTTATAGGGCTGTTGATGTAACACCCTAAACTGGAAACAGCTGAGCTCAGTGTCAGGACTTAGCTGGCACAGGAAATAGGCTGCCTTGCTATGGTGGATTCACTTGTACAGCAGAAGAGAGGAAAAATCTGCTTTTCTGTGTGGGGCCCACATGCCTACACCCCAAGCCTCGTGCTCACCCACAATGTAGAGGTCCTAATGCTGACCAAATCCAACCTAATGGGTCAGCCTTTGGTGGGGTCCATTAATGGGAATTAAATGTTAAATAGTTTCATGTTTTAGAAATTAGTTTTAGGAATCAATTTTTAAGAATGAATGTGTTCAGCCAAACAGGCCTTAGTGGGTCATATTTCAGCAATATAAATAGCTCTCCTCTCTCATTTCTCTCATTACAAGAAGCTAAATTCGTTGGGGGAGAGGAGAAGAAAGAAGAAGAAGAAGAAGAAAGAAGAAGAAGAGGAGGAAGGGGGCTGGCTGCGGGCTGCATGCGGCTGATCTCTATTGCTGCTGGCTGCTACCTCTTGCTGCTGCTACTCAGTAGTGCATGCTGCCTGCTACTGCATGCAGCCCTTGTTTGTTTCACAAATGAGGCTGTTGTGCACTGCTACTGATGATGCTGACTTAATCCTGTAGCTGTGTTTGAGATTTAAAATGTAACCGCAAGCGTACGGATCAGTGTAGCTACGGGTCGAACACAGGGAGAGCAGCCACTTTATTTTTTATTTCTTTTAATAATGCGAAAGTGAACTGATTAATGGTTGTGATCTAATTCTAATTACCGTCCTAAACATATGTATCTAAAATAACATCCTAACCATTCGTCATCTAAGAATTTAAAGGCATAAGCCACCAATTAAAATTAAATAAATAAATAACTGAAAAGACACAACCCACCAATTAAAAAATAAATAAATAAATAAAGGAAAAAATGCTGAAATAAAAATAAAGTAAAAGAAAGGGATAAAGCTAGAGAGAGACTCACAAGTAGGTTTCTCTACTTAGCCGAGGATGCATCATAATATGAGCTTCCCTACTTGACGGAGAGTCACTCTTACAAGGGTTACTCTACTTGGCTTTAGGAAAGGGAGACAATTAAAATAAAACAATAAATTGATGGTTCTATGGCTAGGAGGGCAAAGCCAACACGTACACTAGCCATGAACCTTGAGAAAAGGATAGCAATAATGTAACGACTGAAAATAAAATCCTAAATTAAGAAAGAAAGGGTAGTCGGAAGAGGGAATGAGAGGGAGAAGACTCTTGAAGGAGCCTACTTACTTGAATCAATGCTTGAACTTAAAAAAAATTGCTCCACGGCTCGTGATCTTGTCACCTAGATCTAAGCCTAGAACTATAACTTAAAAAATTACAACTCAATTGCATAAATCATAAACAAAAAGGGCTGAATAAGAATAAAAGAGTGCTTGCATTAATTGACATAAAAAAAACTATTACAAAAGTGATTAAAGAAAAGATAAAGAGAGAGCAAGAGAAAGAGAGAGCAACTAAAAAAAAACTAGAAGAAGAATGAATTGTGTCCCCTCCTCTTACATGAGTTGTATTTATAGGGAATGGGGAGGTAGGGTAACAATTTCTCTTTCTAAAGAGAAACCCACAATTGATTGTGAGATCTTTTGAGACCAAAAGTGCTAAGGTGGAGGAGAGAGAGAGAAATAAATTTCCTATAATTTTTTTTTGCTTATTTTCTTTCCTTTTTTTTTTCTAATTTATTTCTCTTCTTTTTCTCCCTCCAAGGGACGATTTTCTTCTTGCTTTGTGTGATTTGGACAATATTTTGGTGATGATGTGGAGGAGAGAGAAGATTTGGACAATCTTTGGTTCTCCCCCTTTTTTTTCTTTCCTTTTTTTATTTTTTCTTCTCTTCTTACTTCCACGATTTTCCTTTCCCTTTTTTTTTTTTTTTCTCTTTCTTCTCTTCTTGCTTCCACGATTTTCCTTGCTTCTAATTTGATGTGGAAATCCCCTCAATGCCCTTAGTGCTTTAAGTGACTGAAAAACAGGAAATCTTCAACAAAATTCTCTAAAAAAAACAACCATGAGATTCGAACTTAAGACCTCTTGGTGAGCAAGAATTTTGTACACCATAGCTCACCAACTCGCTAGGTAGTTGTTGTTACCAAAACAAATCTTTAATCACTTAAGGATGTGGTCCATCGATCCTTGTTGGCATTTGGAGTATTCCTTGTACCTCGGACAATTGAAAAGCGGGCTGGTTCGCATCTCGGTTCGATTCGATCCATTATTTTTTTTCGGCCTAAAAGAATAATCATTTGTCTGGTGACCAAGCGAATGTGTACTTTTAATTGAACACGTCCATCTTGCTCAATTTCGTCCTTTTCGCAACCATGAAAAGAAATATGACCTCTTCGTGTAAAATTAGAGATATAGCACCGATAGTCCTTAAGGCCTTGAAAATATAAAACACGCAAAAGAGAGTAAAACCCAAGGTAGCTCCATTCTAAATATGTAAAATGCATGTTTTACTACCTAGATTTCACACATAAATGTGCTCATCAGAATTCCTCCTCACTTAGACTTTGCTAGTCCTCGAGCAAAACAAAAAGAAAAAGAAAAAGAATAAAGACAAAAAAAACCTAACTCACTTTCGTAGGAATCACGGTTGCACTTAGCATGTACAACAAGCCTTTAAACCCCTAGGTCACCCCTAGTGGACGAGTTGTGTCTCGTGGGTGTTTGCAGTGAATATACACCCAAAATTCAGAATAAACAAATCCCAACTTTGGCTAAAGGTAAGGCTCATACCGATCCGGAGCAAAGATAATTTCTCTTACAAGGACCCCACACTTGAACTTTTATTACCCTATATCAATTCAGGGCACTAGCATATTTCTTAATTTGGAACTTATCTCGTCTCTTCCAAAACATCCTTATCTTAAGGCAAAACCACTTGTGAAGAAATAGGGAACCAATAACTAAGGCATTGGAGTGTTTTTGACCAAACATGTTACCAAGCAATAATGACATTTGCACATTTTTTTCCTTTTTTTTTCACTAATAAACTCTATTCTACTCCACTACTTTTGGCTTGAATGACATAGTGGAGCAAACACAGAACACCAAGTTACTATGTAGCCGCTTTTGCATATGCCCACAAAGGCAGTGATGCTAGAGTTACTTGAGGTTTCCTCCCAAGGAATTTCGATCAAGACACCACGCTTCAGGCGCAATGCCTGTCTAGTTCAAGGGAATCAACTCTTATTCTTCTTTATACCACATTTCACATTTCATTTAAAATTGTGCATTTGTCAACCCATGCCAAATTAAAAAGAAGGCCTCAACTCCAAATCAAAAGTACAAGGAACCCACAGACTTACATATGGTTCATCACCATAAAACAGGGGTCTCTTATTTTTCAAAAGAAAGTCCCATCTCAAGACACATGCTTGTTTCTTTCTTCTCAACAGGTTTTTATACGTTCAAAATGGGTACCTTCGTCAAAACTTTTATTGTCATACATCAAGCACCCGAATGGTCTGATCATTAGCCAAAAACCAAAGTAGGACTTCATCCTTAGCAAGCTCAAAAATAAAAAGAAAAACAAACAAAACAAAGTGAAAAAAAAAAAACAAAAACTAGTTTCCCTCCCCCACACTTAAGTCATGCAATGTCCTCAATGCATGGAAAGAATTAAAAGCAAAGACAATGCAAGGGGGTCATACCTGATTAAAAGTTAGTCATCAGTGTAAAGAGGTTCATGGAGATCCATGACCTCTTCACTACTAGTATTAGGAAACTCGAGGAATGGCTTCAAACGCTGACCATTAACCTTCGAAATTACCCCTGTTCCTGAATTCAAAATCTCTACAGCCCCATGGGGATATACATTATGGACAATAAACGGGGCCATCTCATCGGGATCTAAGTTTACCAGGAAAAAGATGCAATCGAGAGTTGTACAATAAGACCTTATCACCAATTGCAAAAGATTTACGCAGAATGTGTTTGTCATGGAAAGCTTTGGTCTTTTCCTTGTAAATCTTAGAACTTTCATAGGCATCATTCCTAAGTTCCTCCAACTCAGATAGTTGGAGCCTACGGTGAATTCCCGCATCAGACAAATCAAAGTTAAGCTTCTTAATGGCCCAAAAGGCCTTATGCTCCAACTCAACTGGTAAGTGACAAGCTTTCCCATACACCAAACGGTAGGGAGGCTGACCAAGGTCGGTCTTGAATGCGGTCGATGGGCCCACAAGGCATCAATGAGCCTAAGGGACCAATCCTTACGGTTGGGATTAACGTTTCTCAAGATTTGTTTGATCGCCTATTAGACACCTCCACTTGGCCACTAGTTTGGGGTGATAAGGGTAGATAACTTATGGGTGATCCCATACTTTTCATTAGGGCCTCAAAGGTCGATTACAAAATGAGTACCCTATCACTAATTATTGCACGTGGTGCACCAAAGCGGAAAAATGTTCTCTTTGAGAACTGGACCACCACTTTGTGGTCATTAGATTTACAAGGTATGGCCTCTATCCATTTAGAAACATAATCAACGGCCAAAAGTATGTACAAATTCCCAAAGGAATTAGGAATGGTCCCATAAAATCGATGCCCCATACATCAAAGATCTCAACTACCAAAATAGGGTTGAGGGCATCATGTTCCTTTATTGATCTGCCAAAATGGCGGCGAGGGCAAGCCTTGCAAAAATCAAAAGCATCTCTAAAAGAGTGGGCTAACAAAATCCGCATTGGAGAACTTTGCGGCGTCTTCTTAGGTCCAAAGTGTCCACCACAAGCATGATCATGACAAAAAGAGAATGGAATGTTGCTCATGATCGGGAACACATCGTCGGATAATCGATCCGGACATATCTTAAACAAATAAGGATCATCCCAAAAAAGTGCTTAACTTGGGAATGAAACCTATACTTATCTTGGGTGGACCGGTGATCCGAGTCACACGAAACTAAGAAGTTGACAATGTCGACAAACCATGGTTCACTGGACCTTGCAAATAAGCTGTTCATCTGGAAAGTTCTCGTTGACTGGAGAATCGACAGTCAAGGAATTGGGAAGCCGGGATAAATGGTCTGCAACTAGGTTTTCAACTCCTTTTTTATCCTAATTTCTAAATCAAACTCTTGCAAAAGTAAAACCCACCTAATGAGGCGGGCTTTGGCATCCTTCTTCGAACTAGGTATCGAGGCGAGAATGATCAGTATACACCACCACATGTGAACCAACTAAGTAAGACCGAAACTTTTCTAATGCAAACACAACAGCTAAAAATTCTTTTTCAATGGTTGTATAATTGAGTTGTGCATCATTTAAGGTCCTACTAGCATAGTAAATGACAGTGGGCAACTTATTAATCCTTTGACCCAAAACTGATATGGCTGCCTGAATCCAGGTAAGTGTTGCTGCCCTTTTTATTTTGTGATGTTAATTAGGTTAGTAGCAATCATAGTTTTTAAGGCGGTAAGGCGATGGAGGCGTTTGAGGGCCTTTTGGAGCACCTTAGCAATAAGACGGGCATAAAGCGTCGCCCTATTGACTAAAGCGTTCTTGTGTAATTTTTTTTATAAAACCAATCTATTTGGCTCAAATCCTAGTTGAATCCTATTACTCATATGCTAAATAAGTATTAAAGGTTTATATTTATACCAATGTAAGATATTCATCAAGAAAATAAATCAATAAAGTGAATAAACTAAGTTCATCAATCATCAACCATCAATCATCAATCATCAATCATCAATCATCAATCATCAATCATCAATCATCAATCATCAATCATCAATCATCAATATTCAATCATCAATCATCAATATTCAATAATCAATCATCATAACATATTAACATATAATATAAATAGATGAGTGGATTCAATTTGTCTCTTTGTCTAAGACTATAATGTGAAAAGGTAATCAGAATAAGAAAAAGGTAATAAAAGGGAATATTAGCCTATTAGGTAATAAGGTAATAAAAGCAAATGCCTCCATTAAAGAGATATGGGAAAATCAAAATAAGAAAAAATAAAAAATAAAAAAATACTCTAGGCAAAATATTAGTAGTGCTCAGATTAACGCAATCTATACAAATTGGAGTCAAATGTGGAGTCAAAACTTGTGCTGCTCATTCATAAGCTCAAATTCAGATAGCCTTTTTGTGAGATTTTCTTTACATAACTAAGTTTTTTCTTCTAATTTCTCCAAAATTATTTTAATAAATACGTTAAGCCCTAATGTTATTAAAAAAAAAAAAATAAAAAAACCTGCACTAATCAACCAGCCAAACCCGACAAGTCTTTACAGTCACCGTAGGAAGAAAAAAAAAATAATCATACCAACTACGAAGTCTCAGTGAGACACCGAACGAGCCTTTACAGTCACCGTATGGTGTATGATCAATATGAAAGAAGAAGGAAGAAGCAGGGAGAAGAAAGAAGAAAAGAGAAAAAAAAAAAAAACTAATCATACGAACTACGAAGTCTCAGTGAGACACCGAACCTGTCTGATACAGTCACCGTATGGTGTATGATCAATATGAAAGAAGGAAGAAGCAGGGAGAAGAAAGAAGAAAAGAGAAAAAAAAATTTATTATACGAACTACGAAGTCTCAGTGAGACACCGAACCTGTCTGATACAATCACCGTATGGTGTATGATCAATATTAAAGAAGAAGGAAGAAGCAAGGAGAAGAAAGAAGAAAAGAGAAAAAAAATCGCACAAATCAGAAATTAAAAATATAAACTAAAACATACCTGGAGATGTGGAAGGACACTTCGTTGGAGGTCGCCGGAGGTCGCCGATGGCTGTCGGAGAAGGAGAAGCCACCGGAGAAGAATCGAAGGAGGCGGCTGCCGCGGCTCACCGTCGGTTGGTTTGGGGTTTTGCGATTTGGAGCGTTGACTGAGAGAGATGAAAGCAATTCGTCGAAGGTCACCGGAGGTCACCGAAGGCTGTCGGAGGAGAAGGAGAAGTCGCCGGAGAAGGATCGAAGGAGGCTCACTGTCGGATGTTTGGGGTTTGCGATTTGGAGGGTAGAGTCGCAGACTAAGAGAGAATGAGAGGCGATTTTACTGATTTTGGTTTTATTTTATTTATTTATTTTTTTTATGGTAAGGGTTTTTATTTTTTATATGGTTTTTGATCCAATGCATCACATGTGCATCAGACCTTATACACCTCCCAATGAGAATATGTAATTTGGAATCTTCATCAAGCAATTTTAAATTTGTTTAAAAAAAAAAATTGATCCAATGCATCACATGTGCATCAGACCTTATACACCTCCCAATGAGAATATGTAATTTGGAATCTTCATCAAGCAATTTTAAAATTTGTTTAAAAAAAAAAATTGATCCAATGCATCACATGTGCATCAGACCTTATACACCTCCCAATTAGAATATGTAATTTAGAATCTTCATCAAGCAATTTTAAAATTTGTTTAAAAAAAAAATAGTAACCGATGATCCGGTCCGGATAAGGTAAGGTGCGTCAGCTCTTGTATTGCGGGACAGCATATTCCGACGTATGGTGTTATAAAGTTCTAATTCATGGTAACTTCATAGGAAGAAACAGATCAAAGCGCCTGACAGACCTATTTTCAAATGTTTTCATTAATTATGATAGATTGAAGATATACGTGGATAAAAAAAATATACGACAAGATGCATTTAGTCGTTGCTCCTGTGGATGTGATAATGTGTTTTAAAAAAAAAAAAAAATTTGATCCAATGCATCACATGTCCATCAAAACTTATACACCTGCCAATGAGAAAATGTAATTTGGAATCTCCATCAAAACAATTTTAAATTTTACTTTAAAAATAGTGAACACATAAGGCATCATAAGGTGTCGCCTTTCGCGCCTTAGCGTCTAAGGCGGTCGCCTTATGCACTTCTCATAAGTCGGTGGGCTGCCTTACCACACATGGACCTCATCAGCGCCTTAAAAACTATGGTAGCAATAGGTAGTTGGGGTTACAAGTTTCAGTAAATTAGGGACTAAAATAGAGTCCCTATGGACTGAATTGAGTACCTGTAGCTGAATCCCTAAATTCAGTAGGATTGAGGGATGTAATTTAAAGTAAATCCATCCCTGCAAACCCTAAAACAAAGGGCTTTCGTTGTTCATGAGGAATTCATGCAAATTGGGACTAAATTGAGGTAGTAGCAGGCTAGGGTCAGGGATTTTAGTTAATTTGGGACTGTAATCAAGTCCCTATAGACCGATTTGTTTCCCTGTAGAAAAAACTCTAAAATTCAACAGGGTTCAGGGACTGTAATTGTCAGAAGAGCATCTCTGTGAACCCCAAAGCATAGGGATTTTACTTTCCAAGCTGAATTCTATATAATTAGGGTTAGATCAAGGCTGGTTAAGTAAAAATTCTGCAGAAAACTGTATAGGCAGAATTTTATTGATTTTAAAGATGGGATTTCTGTAAGGATTTAGTTAAATTCTTCCCTAAAATCTGTTGCAAGTCTGATTAGGGTTGGAACGCCAATTCTGTGATTCTAAACCTATGAATCCCCTAATTAAGTAATCAATTTGGGGGACAGAAGTTCAATTCTGCAGAAAAAGCATAGGCAGAATTCTATTAATTTTCAGATTTGGGGAATTGACACTAATTAGCTTAATTCCTTCCTGTAACCCAATATTGGGCTCAATTGGAACTGAAACTTGACTGGGGTTACTGTAATTCATTCAATTAATGATTAATTATAGGGAAATTGGATGCGGCCCTTCAATTTACCCAGTTCAAGCTAAATTCTGATTTTTTTTTAGGATTGGGATAGTATATTATTATACAATTTTGGTTACTGTAATTGGGGGTTTGAGGGATTGTAGAGTGACCCTAAAGGCATGAAGAAAATCTCCCATGTTGCCATGGGCACTGGCTTTGACTATATGCAGCCTAAGCCAAGGAGACTTGTAAAACAACTTGTAGTATAGCAGAAAATACTGCTGAAACCAACCCGCCGGTTGGACAAGCCGCCAACCGGTTGAGACCGCCGGTTGCGCATTTTTAAGGCTGAATAGCCTTTGTTTCTGCTGAATGTGGGTTATGTCTCTTACCTTTTACCTGAAGTTAACCCTATAGGTAGGGGTAGCTCGAGGGCTATTTATGAGACTTTAAATTGGGTTAATACGTGGGTTGTTGAGAATTATTTTGGGTTCAGTAGTAGACCTATAATTAGGCATGTTAGGTATTATACATGTTTAACATTGTGATAATACACCTTTGGTTTAGGAACCTAAAACTATTTGGGCGAGGACACGGATTGATTGCCGTGAATCCTATTGTATTTTGTGATTTGGGTTTCGAGGTGAGTGGGTGTTTGATTTCTTTTACGGATTGTTTTGATATTTTCAGTTATGTGTGCCATGTGAAATGTGATGAATATCATGTTATGCATTTATTTTATATAAAATTATATACTTCACATGTTACATGATTTTACCGACTTGGTTGTGATCGTGGTTTTGTGGATGTTTAGTATGTTAGCATGTGGTGATGGATGTGATATTGACGGTCTGAGGCACGGTGTGGCCGAGGTTCTTTCCAGTACCGTGGGCTCAGAGGTCAGTGTTACAATTGTGGCCATAGATGTGTGATGGATGCTATGATTGATATGGATGCATGTAGATGCATATGGTTAGGATCATATCCCAGTGATATAACCCCTTGCCAATAGGGGGTAAGGTATTGGCTAATCCCACTCGGTGGTAGGTCACGGAGGACTACTACGCCGTATACGACGTACTGTATCTTGAGAGGACACAACATGGTACGACGTACTGTACGCATGATTGTCGGATAGCATGGGGGCCCGATGACGATGTGGGATTCCGGGACCATGGCTGTCAAGGTATTACTATTTAGGGATTAGGCTGATTGGATGTGGGTGTCCAATGCCGCACACCTTGGCCAAATTGAGGCAAGGGTGACAGTTGATTCATTCACCAAAGCTCTATCAATTTTGCATGCAACTCTATTAGGGCCATGGCAACGATTGTTCCAAGTGAGTTTGACCGCCGACCATCTTTAGATCATTCACTCTGAGGTCATCAATGCAATCATTGAAGGGATCAACAACAAAAATGTTGATCGGATCCCCACCTTGTTTTTCATGACTAAACCTGACTACATTGAAGTCGCCCACAATCCCTCAAGGGATGGGGCCCATAGAAGAAGAAAAGGAGCAGAGGTCAGTCCAAAGGGAGGTACTCTCATGGGCTCGGTTTAAGGCATAGATGAAGGAGAAGAAGCAGGATTTTGAGCCTGAGATGTTAGAACTCGAGAGGTGGATGCACTTGGGAAGAGGAAGAAATAGAAGATATTTGAACCTTGAGGGCGTTCAAAAGGATCCACCATGAGGACAATGAGTGTAATTTGAGTGGAAGGACCAAGAGGGGGCAATGGAATTCGCAATGCGGAGGAATTGAGCTTTAGGACTCTAGTTTCCAGAAGACAACGGATGGCAGCAACAGATGTCAGTATGAGAGGAACGGATACGGGAGTGGATGTCAATATGCTTTGCCGAGGAGTTCAAGTGTAGGACATTCCAGCTAATCCAAAGGTTTATAGAGAAGGAGCGGAATAGGGCGTCAAAGGCTCAGGGGAGCTAGAAGAGGGTTGTGCAAGGAGGTAGCACTAGGTTTGGTCTTATGTCACCGCTGGAATTCCTTAAGAGGGGATTGTTGGACAGTGCTAGGGGTCTTAGACAGGAGGCAAAGCTCTTGCAGTGGAGAGCAACTGACCGATCTTGATTTGCAAGGATGTCTTGAACTTAGGAGGCAATCTTCTTCATAATCTTTTAGTGAGAAGCAGCAGCCGGGGCAACAGGGGCATGAGGAGCAAAGGAGAGGCATCTGTAGGGGCATCAGTGATTGTGAGCGTAGGAGCTTGCGGTGGCCTGAGATGATGAGAAGGCAATTTCTTGGAGGATATTCCTGAAGAGGCGGCTGCAACCGAAGTCGTAAGCTGAGATGAGGAGTCCCTCGGGCACATTACCCTCACATTTGTCTCTAACCCTCCCATCCCCACCACTTTGTTCACTGTTGTGGACCTCACTATCGCACGTCCTCCTTCTCGTCCATCGCCATCCACCGACAATACCACTTGCTTTCACTCTAACCAACATTTAATCCCAAACCGGTCCACCCCCTCAACCAATATTAGCCCTCCCCTCTCTCTAAACCAATCCACCTTTCTTAAAACAATCTCTTTTAAAGCCGACCCAATCCATATCTCCTAACCCATCTCTCCTTTCTTATGATCTGACCCATCTTGCTTCCTTATCAGGACACCTAACTGCCCATCACCCTTCTTCCAACCCTCCTCCTTTTACCTAGTTGGGTCTTCTACCCTTTCTATCGAGAGCTCCTTCCTTACCCAACTTTCCTTCAAGCTTGCTTTAGGCTCCTTCTGACACTACCCACCTTAGCTCCTACTCGTCCTCTGCAGCCACCACTGTGCCCCCTGCCGGCACACACCTTGGAAGGTCTCTCCTCTTTCCTCCAGTCAATGTAAGCCCCTCCCTGATCAATCCACTACCATTGGCCTACCGCCAGTCCCTGTTGGTTCGTGTTCTTCTGCCTTAGGCCCTCCACTTGCCTCTGTCCATGATAATAGCTGCTCTCCCATAGCAGACCTTAGTGCCCCTTTGTCGGAACACAACCCAGAAGGTGTCTCTTCTCTTTGGTCAGCGTAGGCCCTCCTGCGCATTCCATTATTGATGGCCTCCTGCAAGTCATCTCCCTCGACAAAGTGACCTTAGGAGTTGCTTGAGGAGGGAAGCAAGGGAGGTGGCATGTAATCGTAAAGCAGAGGCATCTTCAGCGGGGATATCTGATCAAGATCCACGGGTAGAGGGAAGCTTTGATCGAGGAGGACCTGATCGTGACAAAGCAACAACAACATATGCTTCATCTTCAGTGTCAGCATCACCAGATTGAAGAGAAATTTCTTCTTTTTCAAACAAGGACCAAAGGATGGAATAATGGTTTAGTCCAGTGGATAAGAGCTGCCGATCCAATGGATCAAGGGAGGCAGAAGGCCTGACAGGAAAAGAATCATCACCCTCAGGGGGTTGAGGGATTGCCATGAGGCTGCACTGCCTACGACGGCACTAGAGCTTATACCACGGTTGGGAAGAGGAGAGGGAGATCTGGCCAGAGGAACTCCATCTTCAAGCAATGTTTGAGGAGAGACATCAACAAGGAGGCAGGGCTCAATAGAGGGAACTTTAGATGTCAATGTAGCGTTGGAAGCACAAAGTTTGTGCTATGTCCAAAGGTCTTGCAAATTCCACACTGAGGGGGAAGCCACTCAATAAACTTGTTGCTCAAAAGAGAAGCCTTCGGCATCCATAACAATGACAACGGAGGGAGAAGCTTCATCAGTAGAGATTTCTATACATATCCTTGCAAAGGCTAATCTATCAATGAGTTTGGTTCTCTGCTCTGAAAAAAGCCACTTGCCAATGATTGATCCGACTATCCTCAGCCCTTGGGGGCACCAATAATAGAGAGGTAGGTTTGGAAGAGCCACCTAAACTGGGATGGATTTGAAGTCAACCTTGCTGAAGGCAGTGTACTGGTCTTATAGCCGTAAGAAAATATGCTTGTCACCGACAAGCCAAGGTCCCCCCTCAAGGGCAAAGAGCTTTCTTCTTCTGAGGAGAACTTGAAAATGAAGATTCTGTTGTCAAGCATGAAGGTGGAGAGTTGACCGTGGATTCTCCATTGTTTGAACAGAGAGGTTTTAACAATATTGAATGGTGGTCTAATTCCTAGAAAATGCCCGATCAGACAATGTTTCCACTCAGCGATTTCTGGTTCGAGGACGACCAAAGGACAAACTTCTATTTTCTTATCATAACCAATGGAGGGTGGAATGAAGAACAAGGTGTGCCCATCTCTGGAAGGCAGGGAGGATGGGCTAGTGACAAACACCCAAGGTCTGGAGGAGGAGGGAGGAGGGGCTGAGGGTGGATTGAGGTCAGGGGGAGGCTTAGGGGAAGAGGGGGTGGTGGCAGGGGGGCTCCTGACGATAGAGACCGTTGGGGAGGAGGAGGGCATAAGGAGGTTAGGAAGGAGAATCAGAGGGGGTCATTGAGAGCTCACACTCGAAATTGTGGTTTTATCAGGATGTGATGCCATTTTTGTGAGTGGTTTTTCTAATAAAAACTTGGTTATATATATGTATTTAATGAGTAAAAGTAGTAGTTTATTTATTTTACACAAGTCCTTCAAAATTGAGGACAAAAATGGTATTTTTGACCTAATGCCTCCCCCTTTAATGGTATGCCTAGGTTGCCTAGGCGCCTGGCCACTGCCTTGGGTAACCTTGTCTCTGGGATAACTTATGCTTTTGCGAATCTTGAAATAGAGGTTGTTGTACAGTTTTTCCACACCAATGTGAGAATTTATTGTTCCTCTAAGGGGTTATTTTTTCTGTGGTGTATCTGGTTTTATCTTTTTCTCTTTAGGGGAGATTTATAATCTGCTTTCTTTTACAAATCCTTTCTCCTGTCAAATATAATTTATATGTTGATTACAGTGGGCAGAGGGTGATAGAGAATTTTTCTAAAAATCCTTACTTTTCCTACTTGTATTTCATCTTTTTCTTTCAATCCTTGAAGAGTTGAACAACAGAGAAAATTTCTTTCCATATATTACTGGTAGGATCCTTTAATTTTTTTTTTTTTTTTGGCAAAGAATCAAGGTTAATTTATGTTTTGAAAAACAACCATTTGTTAACCCCAAGAGACCTTCGCCTCAGGAAGCGTGTGGTTCTGAGTTCGACTCCTCTTTCCTCCTTGGGGCCACTCACACGTGGTGTTTAGTGCTCTTCACTGCTTTCCGTGAAAGTTGAATCATTCAACTCCGGTATGACCTGGTCTATGAGGTTGTGGGGTCAGTATGGGCCCGAGGGACTAGTCAGGCCAAAGGCCTGGATACCCGTATTTAGCCAAAAAAAAAAAAAGAAAAAAAACAGGGACAACCATTTGATTGTGCTTTATATTTTGTGACCTAACATTGTGATATGTTATTTCAATTTTTTTTGCAGTAAAATCTAAAAAATGAACTGCAACCATAGTTGTGTGACACCTTGACAACTTATGTAGATCGTAGGAGCGAGGCCCCAAAACCAGTCCAGACCGGTTGTGGGATTCAACTGCTGTCGGAGGCAGCCTGGTTTGGTGTAGCTTGGTTCTTGATTGGTTCAACCCAAGGAGAGCTTGTGTGGAGAAGAACTGAAGAAGATTCTTTCCTGATTTGTGGGCCCATTTCGACCAAGACATGGAGGAATTTAGGGGTGGATTGATGACTTGCGTGAGGAGAAATCAGTGGAGTTTCCATATTTTTTTTTTTGGACTCAAGTTACTGTTTGGGTGGAGGTGACTTGGGGATTATTTCAGATCTTATGGGCCCCATTGCCAGCTGGATGAGATTGGTTTAAAGACTGATTGGCAATTGCTGGATTCTTGCTTCCCAAGGAATCGACTTGGGTTATCTTCTTTGCCTTTTTTTTTTTTTTTCAATTTATTTCTTTCCTATTTTCGTGTAATCGGTGATAAGTTAGTTTCCAATTAGGAATAGGATTTTTATTTTGATTTGGATTTGTAATTGGAAGGTTCTAGTTCAATCAATTAGGTTGTAATTGATGATTGATTCTATAAATAAAGCGCAAGGCTGATCTACAGCCAACGATTTGATGAAGAAAGAAAGAAAGTTGTTTTATTCCAAAAACTGTGAGATGCAGCGAGGTGAGAGACCTCGTGGGTGAGATGCCTAGGGAAGAGTGAGAGACTCGACCCAAACCTATCCCTCTTCTCTATCCCTATTGTAACAATATCAAAGACTAACAGCCAGCAGTCACCAAGAGAGATAGGAGGAGGAGGAGAAGAAGAAGGAGAAGAACCATGACTGCTAGTTTCACAGAATCGTGAACTGCAGTCTACCACACCTTGCTTATTTATAATATACCAAGTACAATGCAAAAGAGGAAAATAGTAATTAGGAAACTATCCTAATAAGGGAACTAGAGTAAATAGGAAACACAGTAAAATCAAATCACTAAGGCAAGGGTGCAATATCGTGGGGCTCAAGGGTGGCACCTAAGAGATGCCACCGACCTTCTCATGTGCCCTTTGTACCCCCACGGTACAAAGGGTCCATTCTTTAACACCTTTCTTCTTCTTCTCCTCTATTTTCTGTTTATTTCCTTATCTCTATTTTATTTCTCTGCTATCCTGTGTGATTCCAGCCCTATTCGAGTTCAGTTTGAAGCTTGATTACAAGGCCCAACACCTGCTGCCACTGCAAGATCTGAGAAGACAGTCCAAGACCTGCTGCATCTCTATTGTTCAGTCTATCAACTGGCAGCACCTATGATCCTTTTCTGGATTTAATTCCTAGTTATCTAGCTGGGAATTGGTTCTACATTACAACTATGACTGCAACAAAGTGTAACAAAGTTTATAATTTCTAAGCACTAAAAGCTGTGAATATCTGGGATTTATTTGGCCCATTAAAAAAATGTTAAAAATAAAAAATAAAAGAGAACCCCCATAAATCATTTTATCTGTTTCATTTATACTAGAAAAAAATGAGGTGAAGATCCTGAACTTAATTCAGTGAAGTAAAGACTTATCATCATTACCTGGGTCGGCTACAGATGACACGGAAACTTCTCTAAATCGTTGTGAGTTAAGAATGTTTTCATTAAATATTGGGTCCCTCCTCAAGTGTATATGTCATACATTGCCATAGTAATTCACAAATTTTAGTCTATCAGTCCAAAGTGTGGATCATGCTTTCTATTTATGAGCACATTAGATCCTTTTACCACTTAACTTCATTTTATTTTTGATATTTCACTAATATTCAGTTTTCAATGATAATTTTTCTGATTCCTTACCATATGCAGAAGCATATTCACGGGAGCAGACATTAATGGTTCAGAAGATTGCTTCTGAGCACAATGGTTCTGATTTTTTCTTTGCGGAGGATCCTGAAGCTAAAAAGGAACTTTGGAAGGTGAAATGGTTTATCACTTTTTTTAAATCCAACTCATTGTATGCGGATTACTTCGATAGTTATCCTAGTTTATTATTTTCACTATGTCAGTCCTTGCTGCTTTGGTCAATAATTAATCCAGTTATTTTTGTAAATATTTACTACTTATGATAACCTCCTGAACAGAATTGAAATATTGCTTGTTATTGTTGTTAAATTGACTCCTCTGAAGTATTTCTATCACAAGTTCTTGATGGTCCATGTAATGGGTTTGCCTTTCGGGGTTGCATTGAATTTTATGAGCTGAATGTGATGGATGTGATTGCCTTAGTTTGGTTTCCTTAATTTTCTATTAACTCTTAAAATCTAATATGCTCTGATTTAGGACAGTTTTTTAGTGTGAACTTTTATTTACCGTGTTTATTAATGCAATTGTGGATGGGCCTCCTAGTGTGGCATTGACATGGCATTGAGGGGAGTAATTGCATGGTAATTTAAAATTCTAGGTGAGTTGTGGTTATCGGACAGTCCTGGGAAGAAGTAAAATAGTGAAGCATTTGAGTAAGCCAAGGTTAAGGTTCTACAGGGAAACTGTGGAGGAAGGAAGCATGATTGAAACCAAAGTGGAGGGTTAAAGGCCTGGTTGATTAGGTAGAATTATGTTTATGCTCGCAGTTGTACTTACAGGGTTTTGAATGGGTGGGTTAGATTATGGTACTAGGTGAAATTTGGCAAGAAGGAAATTGTTGACCATTTGGATGTACTAAAACAAGGAGCAGCTAGGTTAAACTAGGATTCTGATGTGGTTTTATAGGTTAGGTGTGTTTCCTTTGGCCTATGGCTGAGAAACAGAGGCCTGCCTGAGGTTTCAGTCTTTCAAATTGTATTGTAGAAATCCTCATACACAATGGAAGGACAGAACTGAAAATAACATAGCAGCTGTCAGTTCACAGAAGAAATGGAGATGATATTATGATGTTCTACTACCTGGAATGACATTTAGTTCCCCTTAAATCGTCAATGCTCTCATCGAAAAATTACAATCCACACAGAAGTTCAGCAGCAAATGGATTCTCATTGAAAAAATGTCTAAATAGGGAACAGGGTTGCAGTGCCTTGCCCATGTAGTTGGACAGCTCCCTTTCACTAGAAGCAGTACTTGTGTCCACTTTTGAGTCAATCTAGAAGGCAGCAATGAATCTAAACATTTTTAACCTTGATAATAAAATGAAAGAACTATACCTAGATTCAAATAAAAAAAATGGCCCTATTACCTAAGCTTCAGAGGAATCGAATTGTTATCAAACTAATGGATGGAATTTCAAAACAGGGATAGCAACGACAGGTTTCAGGTGGATTTCATGAATAACATAGCTGAACCTTCTGAAACCTTTTTAAGATATATATATTTATATATGATTTATGTTTAGCAAAAACGCTGCCTGTACCCTCAGGACCTTTGCTACCCACAACCCACACAGGACCCATTACAAAACAATATAGCATATTACCCCTTACATGATCCAATTAAAAGGAAAAAAACACACTAATACATATGTGACAATTAAGAACACCAATTAAAAATCAGTTGGAATATGTGGATGGGGAAGAACAATGAAATGAGAGTTGGAGAAGAAGAAGATAGAAGAGGAAGAAGGAGAGGAGGCGATGGTATGGTGGAATAGTATGTTGTGAGTAAAACCTCACTAACACCAATATATTACTTCACTAACATATTTACAAGTAATTACACATACCTCTCTAAGGAGGGAAAAAGGGGAAAATAAAACATAACATGACAAGTTACTAAACTACCCTTAGAGCAACATAACTAACATCTCTAGCACAGTCCTCACATTTGTCTCTTCCTTTGCCCAAAATGTGTGTTCCTCTCCTTCTAAATGCACCAATAGATTGCTAACGGAATCATCTTCCACAGGATCTCCGTCTTTCCCTCATATGGGCATCCCTCCCACTGCAACATAACCGAAAGAAAGGAATTTTAGGATAACTCCAATTCACCCCTATCCTTGAGAGTGAGGCGCTTCCCCCAAGCTTCCAAGACGCATACACATGAACTGAACAGATGATACCCATCTTCTTGTCTGTCTCCACAACTTGCACACGTTCCATATATTTCCAACCTAGTTTGATCAAATTGTTAATTGTAAGGATCTTTACCAACACTGCTGTCCAGGTGAAGAAGCAAACCCACAGAGGCACCCATTGATTCCAAATCACCTTACAAATAAAGCAGCCGCCCTTGATGCAGCATCTGGAAAAGACTTACAGAAATGTTCCCCTCCTTCCTCTCCTCAGCACCATCCTGCTCTCTAAAAGCTGCATTAAAGCCTTGATCCCTCTACCTCCCAATCATTAAGATTTCTCCTAATCTATCACCATTGCATCCAGATAGCCAATGAAAATGGATGCTTCTGACATGTTGATTGACCATGACTTGTCCTGAGGTGGCTCATCTGAGCCCACCTAAGGGTTGATGACCAAAAATTGGAAATGGCTGTTGTGGAGTCATCCTTGTCTACCTGCTCCTTTTCCTCTGATCGAGAACACTTTGGAAAACAAGATTTGACTCCTGAGGAAACTACTTATTTCCGTTCATTTCATGATTGAGAGAACAATTGTGGTTATTTTCAAACCCTTTGATTTCTTTTGGGATCTCAAATTTTGTGGACTTCACATTTTAACGTCTGCTTGTTGTAAGTATGAGCTCAAATGCATTTTTCCATTTGGTAGAATAAAGCCTTGATCAATGGGTAAAATGGTTGAAAAATAGACTGATGGATGCTCTGATACAGCAGTAGAAATCTGATACATGATGGACAGAGACTCGAGTTTTCCTATCTCTCCAACATATGGAAACTTTCACATCTTTTCCTATATTAGATGATATAACTGGAACCCTAAGTTTAAAATTCCAGAAAATATAAACATAAAATTGGAAACTAAGAAATAACCAAGTTAAGTTAAAAATTCAGCTAAAAAGAAATTGAAATACCTAGATGGTGGTAAAGATGCAGGTTCAAAGCAGGAAATGCCAGCTTTCAACGATTGATATTGTTTCCAAAATCTCAGGCGCACTAAAATAGGGTCCTACAAGCCTGCCATAGTTTGGGAGAGTTTTCTCTTTGTTCTGGCTGTTCCAACAATAGATTAGTAATTCAGTTGTCTTACTTGTATTCTGTTGAATTTTCTTTGTATTTTAATCTGTATAGCTCTTGCTTGAGTTGTGCAATTGATCTTTGTTGCAGTAGTGTCAGGAGTTTATGGTGGCCTTTCCACACTTTGGGTATAGGTGTTTGAATGTTGTTGGCTTGAATTTCTTGTGGTATGAAGATTATGATCAGACTAGTAATAATAGTTGTTATGTTCCTTTTTCCTTGAATTCAGTGATAAATTTGGTTTTCACCCCCATGTAGATAAGGAAGGAAGCACTTTGGGCTTGTTTTGCCATGCAGCCTAGTTCTGAAGCAATGATTTCGGTCAGTTTGTAATTACTTCTCAGTCATTTAGCTGTTATATACTATTTTCTGGCGCTGATTTGAAAATTAAGTTGAGAGCAAGCTAATCTATTCCATGTTATGGGGAACTTTGTGAAAGTAAGCACAATATTGCATTTTTGCCTCTTTGGCTCACGTTAAGCCCTTTTCAGCCTTTGTCTAATCAGCATGGCATATTTGATAACTATTGCAGTTGTTTACCAAAAACTTGGTTTTATTCTCAAGCTGTCTGCTGACTCTGCCAAAACCTTGTTCAAATGATGAATAAACCAAATGGATGACTTCATACATTTTTTCAAAAGTTTGCTTATTCATTTTATGTTGGACTCATTCGTTTAATTGTCATTTAAGAATTATGTTGACTGTTTTCTTTGTAATTATTGTGTCTTGCCGAAAAATTTAGAGGTTTAGAAAAATTAAGCATTTTATCCACACCCAACCCTTTCTTTCCCCCCACTCTGTACTGAAAGTTGCTTTTCCACTACTAAATGGAGATTACTGCATGTTTTTCTAGTGAAAAGTTTTTTCTGGATAGTGATCAAATTTGGGACACTTTTTCATGTATTTTCCATTTTTTCAGGATGTATGTGTTCCGTTGTCACGGCTTGCAGAATTGATATCAAGATCTAAGCAGGAACTTGATGCATCATCATTGGTGTGGTATGTTGGTCTGTTTCTCTATATACAACAAATCAGAAAGCGATTAATACAGTTTATATCATCATCTTTCTCTCTGAATTTTCTAGTATGAACTTACTTCCGCATCTGTTTGGGTGGTATGGCAGGATTCTATGTTAACATTTTCCTTTTCTTTTGACATTCCTGACATCAGTGCTGTCATTGCTCATGCTGGTGATGGGAACTTCCATACACTGATCCTCTTTGACCCCAACCAAGAAGACCAAAGGCGAGAAGCTGAGAGACTAAACCATTTCATGGTCCATACAGCCTTATCAATGGAAGGTACTTATGATATTTGCAAACTATATATAGTCAATATTTCTTTTGATTGAATGCGGGATGATGTTGTTATACCTAACTCAACTTAACTTAGGCTTTAGTGCTTTACTCAACCAAAGGGGGGCAGAATACTTGGGTTCTGTTTCACCATTCATTTCTTTTTTAATATTATAAGAAGGGCGTACCCAGAAGGCCAGAACGTGACACTTCCGCCACTGATGGGTTTGGGGAGGGTCATAATGTACTCAGCCTTAACCCCTACTTCTCAGAGAGGCTGTTTCCTGACTCGAACACATGACCACTTGGTCATCTTTTATATGAATTAATAATTTATCCTTCGAATTTTTCCATTCCTTGGTTTTTACGTAACGATTTTGTGAGCTATGTAAAATAGAATCAATGATGACTCTGACCAATGTAATAAAGTCACCTTTTTTTTTCCCTCAATTTTTTTATTCTGAGATAGATACCCTCTGTCAATGTCGGACACCAACTGGCAACTGTTACTTCTGATTTCTATATAAAGTTGTAGACCTGTATGACTTTCCAATTTGGTACCATAGCAGACATTGATCTGGATGCAACCCATTGTCCATGCAATTTGTAAAATGGCAGTAGTTTCACTCATGTGGTTCTTGTTTTTAAATGTGTATGCAACGTGCTAATTTCTTAAAACCATTCTTAGCATGAGTCAGTTTATGTTACAATGAGCTAGTTGGAGGAATAGGATTTTTCCAGTGATGTCATAGTTGTATTTTTAAAAGAAAAATCATTGGTCTACTGCTACCTTATTACAGAGTGTATGGACATAGTATGGAATCCTTAATTTATGAAGTCTTTAACACTTACATACAGTAATAAGCTCCTTTTTTGCTTTTATAATTGAACAGGAACATGTACAGGGGAACATGGTGTTGGTACTGGGAAAATGAAGGTATTTCTTTGCTATCATACATCATTTGGATGCCATTTTGTGTAATAATCCTGTTGCACAACCTGAAGCAGACCATAAACCAAAATAACATAATCTTGATAATTTCTTCCTAAATAGCGTCAAATGTTTATACCAAGAAATTCACATTCCTTACCTTTAGCTTTTACCACATCAAATTGATCGCCATACTGCAACAGAAATGCATAGATGATCCATGTTCTTTCTCATGTTTATTATATCCTGTAGCTTTGTTTAGGATGTATGCAAAGGATTAACTTTTCAAACTTTAGCGTCAAAGAAAGGGGAGTAAAAGAATATAACAGATCTTTTACCTTTATGTTTTCCATCAGCATCAATAGAATACTATGCCTTGTAATACCCGACATTCTGATGTGCATTCAAACCTTTTTTTTTTTTGGTTTTTTTGGGGGGGGGGTACTCTGATACTCTCATTCCTGCACAAGTTTAAATATACATGCTTTTCTGGGAAATTGAATCCTTTTCTAGTGGCAGATTATAATTCAATTAAATAGCCGTTGACCAAATGGAAGTTTCTTTATTTTTTCAGTACCTTGAAAAGGAATTTGGAATAGAGGCTTTGAGGACAATGAAAAGAATAAAGGCAGTCTTGGATCCCAACAATATCATGAATCCAGGAAAACTGATTCCTCCTCATGTTTGTTTCTAAGCTATATTCATCTTCAGATTGCAGAACTGCATGTCGTCCTATATTAGGTGAGAAGCCTAAAAATTGTAAGTCATATTTTATATTTTGGATGAGAAAACCATGAGAAGCAATGCAAGCTTAGCTGTTTTACTTCGATCATCCCAAATAACGCCTTTTTTGGCTTTATTATTTGGGTTCTTTATTTTCTTTTGCCTTTTCTTTTTCTGTTGGCTTTCATAACTAGTTATTGAAGAAAATCTATTTTAGTACCTATCAGTGAGAAAGCCTTAATTTCTCTTTTAGGTGGGCAAGGTGTGGTTTAGGGTTTGGTCCCAGTGGGATAGAAGATGTCCCTGGATCTGAATATCTAATGGTCTAGTTGTCATGGGCATGTCTATTCCTTGGAAGGCTGGGAAAGTGGGATGATCTCACAAACCGGAACTGACTGTTAAAAAGATCCCAACCAGTCAGTCATTTTAATGCTATTGGAAATCATGAGTATAAATGACATGATTCAATGAGTATATTCCGTAATTTATTTATTTATTTATTTTTTGGGTTTTGGGTGGGGGGTGGTGGGATCGCTTCTGGAGGTGCTGATTCTGAAACAATAGAAAACTGGAGAAATCAATCTAATACTAGATTGATTATTGGTTTTATATGTGTATCAAAACATCAGGATAATCATTAAGTCATCTTCCTTTGGCAAATGGTCCAGCCAGAAGGTCAATACCATTGGCATTAAATATCACCATCGATCATTAGTGGCACATGTCCTGACCAGTATTTTCGTGTGGAGAGCAGTGGAACTAACCTCTGGATCCAACCAAAGAGATTTCACATGCAAAAGACAAGGTTGGATCCCAAGCAACTTGTTGAGTAGCTAAATCAGTGGCCATGAGATATTGTCGCCTACGCATCCCTTTGCCCACCTTGTGAGCTACGCAGTTTTTTTTTTTTTGGGCTTATATATATATATATATATATATATATTGTTCTATTAAAGTGATTATTTTTCTCTTTCTTTATGATATGCTAGTATGCCCTTAGTTTATTGCTTTGTTTTATGCTGAAAAATACTTATCCTATAAATTTTTTTTTATTTAAAACAAATTATGAACGAAAAAAAATTTTGATGCCGTGAGTTCATAGGTTGATTTCTAGTGTCTAATAAAATAAAAAATCTATCCCTAACCAACATGTATTTATGTTACTATTTAAAAGAAAAATAGTTTTGGGGGGAGTGGTTTACCTTTTCAAGGCTTGGAAGTGTATAGATCTTTAAGTTGGAGTGATCTTCAAAGGATTAAAGGTGATAATGTAGCAAAAGGATGAGTCTTCCACTGATTTGGTGAAGGTACAAGCAAGAGGAGACGAAATGGTTCAAAACAGTCGAGTTGGAGTCGAAATTTCAACCCAACTCATGAGATGGCCCCTTTTATAACATGTGATTGTAACATTTCAGCAAGATATCGAAATGTACACGAAATTTCTATTAGATGCTGAAATTTCCACCGAAATAGTGTACTTATTTCATTTCATAGCTTGTTTCATTTCGGAAAAAAAAACCTGAAAATTAGCGAGATATCGACGGTATCTTAGCTAGATTTCGAACCGTGGGTGACAATGACAGTCCATATTTTCACCTTTACAAAATCACTTTTACCCAAGATTACCGTTATACAAGATCACCTTTACACAAAATCACATTCATAATATACGTAACATAATAATATTCGTTTTTCACCAAATTGCAATCACCTCCATAATCACATGTCATATATAAAGAAAACAAATCAAGTAAGCAACACCTATGGTGTATTCCCACTATAATCTCACCTACCTCACCTTGCATGTCTCTTACTTCCTCCCTTTGAGCTCTGAATGCTTAAGTCAATCACCACTTGCAATTAGGTATGCCTCCTATTAATTTCATAGTTCAAAACTAATTTAATACCCCACTTTCTCCCAAAAGTCAAACCTCTTAGAAGGAGGTCAAACTCTAAGAATCAATCTCTCTCAACACAGATTATCACCATTCAGAAGATGAGAATGATTGGTTGAATGATTAAAGAGTAATTAGAAAAATCATAACTTATGATGAAATTTCAATATTTTAATAAAATTGAAATGACTCCCAATCCGTTGGTCAGATGCTCCCAAATTGGATTGTAACCTCCCTTAGTGTAACTTTACTAACTCTCTAAAGATGATCACATTTTGACGGCTAGATTAAAAGTAATTAAAGAAATATAGATTCGGATCTCAAAATTTTACAGATTTCATGGGATTTTTTATAGGCAAGGATAGAATTGGAAATAATGAAATATCTCACGTTCCGACCGTTAGAATTGTCTCGGATTTGAATCAAGTTCCAATCTAGGGTGATGAACATGTGTTAAAATTTTCAGATCGATTGGATGGCGGAATTTCTTAATCTAGAAAAACACTCTATATCCAACCTTCTATAAAATGGAATCTTAAGTGAAGAACTTAAATAATTATATTTATTGATGGTAGAAATCAGAAAATGAATAAAAAGAAGAACCAGTAGTAGTAACGAGAGAATAATAATAAGAGAACTCAGTATATCTTATAGAGAAGATTAATCAATCGGATCAGACATCGATTTTGTTACCTTGATCGAACACAAGGAAGTCTTCACATATAAAGATGAGCAACAACAACAGTGATTTTCACAGGTAAACTTTGTGTACAATGCTTGACCCCTTTACAAAATTATATAAAAGACTCAAAAATAGACTTAGATTCTAAAATTGAAAGGCCTAACTCAATCCTTAACCAATAGGACACCCAAAAATTGACTAGGAACCTGCAATAGCAGATGAAATAAACTCAAAACAGGATTGGACATATGGATTCCTAATCCAGTCTAACTAAAATACTTAATAATAAGTAAAAATAAATAAATAAATAAATACTCTTACTTGACTTATCCCGTATGCCTAGCCCAAACCCATATTATTGGCCCATAAAAGTGGCACATTACAAAGAAAATCCTTGGAACTAAAGGCCCAACACATATATAACCCATCCCAAAACTTATTTTTACTAAATTAAGCCTAATTAAATATTAAATTGGCATCACCTCTCTTTTAAGATTTATAAGATTTGAACCTCTACCTCTCAACAACTCAAGTCACAACCACTAGGCTATCATGTTAATTATTAATTTAAGAAAAACAAAAAAGGAAGAGACTCAAAGAAAATATATATCTCAAGTTTCCAACCTTTAGGGCATTACAGGGAGCTTTTCCTATCCTTCTTGGATCTAATACTAGATGATGCAAGCCCCCTAAAGGAGATTGCCGAACTTGGATAGGGAAAAGATAAAACAAGCTTAGAAGAAAGCTCAATTTGGATACAAACTTAGTAAAATGAGGATAACTTACTGAATATAAATCGGATTTGGGTGATTCCAACACCAATAGTTTGAGGACTAGTGGATCTACAACTTTACTGAAAAACTCAATTGGAAAACCATTGTAAGATCTCCGAAAAATTGCTTGAAGTAGAGTTATATGCACTAGACAGATTCTGAAATTGCAAAAAGATGAATGTGGATAGATATGGGTCTGAAATACAAATCTTTTATGATGATTGCAGCTTAATTGAAGTCTTGCAACTCTTCTAGGATGCAAGCATGATAGGGAAAGATCCTACTTTTCAAGGAAGGAATGAAACTCTATAAGGTTTTAAATGTGAGCTCTTCAAGATTCAAAAGAAATGCACTAAGCAATATTCATTCAAAATTCACTGCTTTACAAACTGACTTTGGTGGCCTTTTATAGGAAAATGATATCCTAAAATCCCAGCTTCTACTAAAAGACTTGAAGGCCGAGGTTGCACAAGATCTTTGCTTATGAGAAAAGAAAAGAAAACTAGATGGTTGTGAAATCCGAATATCTTGGTTTGCTACAAAAGTTATTTCTTATGTTGTTCAAGGTCTTGATGCAAGTTCCACTGGAGAAGAAGGATTCTTGTTAAGGAGAAGGTTCCCCCTCACTTTCCACTAAAGGGTTATGGTGTCAAGGGGCTGAGGTGGAAATCCACTAAGAAATTAGAAGTATGTGCACTGGATAGTTCTTGCACAAGCTGGATTGAACCAAACTAGACTAGCCTCATTGACTAGTTTTCCCTCGGTCTGGTAGACTAGGAGTCTAGGACTAGCTTCAAAGAGATCTTTGTAGGCCTTGACATGATTACACCTTTGTAGCACCTTAGGGTGGTCGTAGGTCTTCAATTATTCTGGCTGTGGTCTGGGCCTACATCAAGTTCCTTGTTTGGTTACATAGTACACGTTTCGAGAATAATCACAAAGAAACTCAAATTGTTGACAAAATTATTGTTTTTGGCTCTTCTAATAGGCGAATCTATTTTTTTGGGTGAATAATAAATTCATTACCAAGAGAAAGAAATAAAATATACAAGGGCCTCAAGAAAAAAAAAAACTAGCGACAAGCTTAACATAGCAGTAAAAATCCATTAATGGGGAGGGCTGGGAGACTGCAAAATGGAGAGGGACAGACCTAGGACACAATAGTGAGCTTGTTACTCAGGGAATCCCTTCCAGAATGATGGGGGAGCATGGCTAGCTTAAGTTCTAAGTAAATGGCATTCCAAATCTTATCAAATGATCAAGAATTGGAAGTCCATCTTCAAAGATTGTGTTCCGTCCAATTGATCAGTGGTGGCACAGATGCAAGCTTCCTAGCAATGTCACAAATAGAGCTCCCAGTAAATGTCATATCAACCTAGATCCACTCTCTCTGAAGGGGGAGAATTCTTCTCCTAGTAGGTCAACAGCTACTAAGGACTCTCATCGAAATAGTCTAAGGAAAGGGTAGTAGAAAAAGAGGTGGTCAGTGTCTTCTAACCCATTCCAACAAAGATAGAAGGTACATGAATATGCCTATAGAAGAGGAAGGACTGCATTGGGAGGTAGCTAGAAAGAGCTCTCCAGACTATGAATTTTTCCTAGGAGATAAAGGACCTCTCGATCTAACCAAATCTGAGGGAGAGGGAATCTAAATAACTCTGTCTCCTCTACCATGGTGGCTGGGAGGAAGAGGAGGCAAGGAGGACCAAATGTCAATGAGTGAGGGGTGGGGGAGGATGGAGAGGGGACTAGGCACCTTTAGAGATAATGGAAGCAATTGGGGAATCCCTATCCAAGTCAGGCAGGTAAAATGTTCTAGTGTTCACCATAGAGAAGAGCACACCAAGAGACAAGAGGTGTTAGTTATCAAGCTAGAGGGAAGTAGCAGTGCCATCATCAATGGAGGTAGAGATAACCCAAAGAGCATAGGCCTGATTTTGAGAATCTTACGCCATACCCAAGAGGCATCTTGGGGGGGCAACAGTCTGTAAAGTCTTTCCATAGGAGAGTGAACCCAAAAGACCCATATACTATTCTATTTGGATACAAGCTTCCAGATTAGTTTGAGAATGCTCAGAGTTTGCCTCTTTGATCCTTCTCAAACCCAAACCCCCCCTTAAGGTTTAGGGAGGCAAGTTGAAGTCATTATATGGGATGGAGAAGTATCTCAGAGTCCACTCCTTTCTAGAGAAAAATGCACATAGTAGATCTATTTCTAGAGTTTGGTGACCTCCTTGAGGCTTTATTGTGAGAAATGGAAAAAAAAATGTGATTGATAAATTTTTTTTTTTTTTGGTCAATAAAAATTCCTTACCAGAGGAAGAAGAGAAACATAGCCCCCCCCCCAAGGGAGAAGAGAATATACTATGTACAAGATCGGAAAAACAAAATATAAGATCACACCACACTAAAAAGGGTGTGGGGATTCCAAGAGGCAATAATTAGCCTATTTTTGGGATAGTAAACAAATCTAAGGGGGGCACAAACAGTTTGCTTCTGATTTCAAACAAGATGGAGCCCTAAGTCTTTAGAAATGATGTAGAGATGAGAGACCATCTACTGAGGTTACGCTCCAATCAAATATGATGAATGGCGGTGCTAAAAGCTAATTTACTCATTCGTTCACAAACTAGGGACCTCCAAAGGTCATTTCCACCCAAATCCATTTAGGCTGAAAGGTCAAGATTCTTCTTTTGTAGTCTAAATCTTGAGAAAGGGCAACTATAGAAGAGTTGATCAACATATTCGTTTGTATTCCAACAAACCAAACTGCCAAGATGTGAATTTGTGCAATGAATTTGGGATTTAAGACAAACCAAATTGTGCCAAGGAATAACCGAGCCACTAGTTTTGAGAAGATCTCAAGCCGATTTAAGATGAATAGATCCAAAGGAGGCAGGCCAAACTAACCAAATCTCCCCTTCCAACAAGCCTCCTGAGTATGGTTTAAAGTATCTCCGATACTGATACGATACCTTTGGATACATATCTTAAATTTAGCTGACCGATATGGCGATGATACCGATACTTTAATCCTTGATCTTTAGCATATCTTAGCGTATCTCCGATATGATATAATACCTCGATACGTATCTTAAATTTAATCAACCGATACGATGACCGATACCGATACTTTAATCCTTTCTCCTAAGGATACCTGAGAGGGGTAAACCAAATAGAATTCAATTGGGTGGAGAAAGAAATAGGAGAGGCCCAATCATCATCCGAATGTCAGAGACTATGGCTAGTCTATCCGATCTCAAGTTAGAAAAGGCTCTAACACTCACCAATGAAGGAGGATTCCTAGAGCGTGCAAAGTCCAGCCAAAGTCCAATGGAACCACCATCATCAATCAAAGAGGTGATAATTCCATAAACAAGTGGCCTAAGTTTCAAAATATTTTTCCAGATCCAATAAGCATCTGAGATGAGGGGATTCGAGTCTTTATAGAGATGTCTAGAGTAGACCTAGTCAACCCATATACTTTTCTTCTTAGCTGCTAACTTCCAAATTGACTTGAGGATACCAGCCAAGTTGCTTTCTTTAATATGCCCTAACAATAAGCCTACCTTAGCTTTAGGAAGACAAATAAAGAGGCCCATGAAATGGTTTGAAGGAATCTAGAAAAATCTGATCCTTTCCAAAGAAACGAGCACATAAGAGTTTCAAACTTCATAATAACTTCCTTATGAAGACCAATGATGCCGATCCAATAAATATAGGTGGACTAAAGACCTACCTTTCTAAAGTTGGAGTCTCTTATACATAAGGTCAAGCATGGGGGTAGGAAGATTCCCCTTAATGATGCTCAAAGAAGACCAAAATTTGGCATCTCAAGAGGTTAATTATAGTGTTTAGCCCCCCCCCCAAAGTCATTCTACAACCTAGCTTGATTTCATTTGGAACTCTCTTCCCCCTATCCAAGCATCCCAGAGAGGACTCTATCATTTGGCTGCCGGCTTCTTCAAAGCTCTTCTCCACCAGATTTGCTTGGGATTTTGTCAGGACCCGCAGTCCTATCATCCCCTGGCACAGACTCATATGGTTCCCTTACTGCATCCTCCACCAAAGCTTTATAGTCTTGAGAGTCTTAAACAAAGCCTTGTCCACAAAAGCTTTCCTCATTCATAGAGGTATCCTTGTAGACCCTATGTGTATCCTATGCGGCAATGAACCGGAAGATATTGACCACCTCTTCTTCACTTGTCCTGTCTCCAACTTCATCTGGAATGTGTTCTCTCCGAATGTTGGCCATCTAACAGAAGAATTCTTCCTTTGCAAAAGAGTGGCTATGGATGGATATGACTTTTCAGGGTAAATCAATATGTGATCTTGTGGGAAAGCTCGCATTCTGCGCCACCATCAACTAGATTTGGATGGAAAGAAACCATAGGAAATGGACCTCCAATTCTCGCTCTTTGGATAAGATTTGGGGCTCCATCTCCTTTGATGTCAAGGCACAAGTCTTCGGATCTCTACCACATGTACCCCCACCCCTAGAAATTGTCAAATTGTAAATACTTGGGAGCTGCCCAGCTCCATCATCAGGAGTGGTCCTCATCTTTGAGCTTTGTCTACTTTTTCCTCCCCCCTTTTTTGATTGGGGTTGTATTTTTTTTCCTTCTTGGCAATGAATTATTTATTCACCCAAAAATAAAATTATAGTGTTTAGGTAGATTACCCTTGCTGATGGCAATGCTAAGGTTGGGGGAGTATCTATTTTCTTTCTTTGTAATATTCTTTGTTCACTTTTTTCTTTAATACAAATGATCATTTTAGCTAAAAAAGGTCAAGCATGAGGTACAATGATGAACTGTCAATTTGGAGGGTATCATGGCAGCCCAAGAGAGAAACTAGTCAATTCCTTTAGAAAAGCCTTTACCTCTTCAAAAACCTAGATTAGAATAGGAGGGATTTAAAGAGGTTTACAAAAATCCCTAACATACGGTCAATCTTCCTTAAACAGGACATAGAATACTCAACTGAAATAGGGTCAGTCTTGGAGAAAAGCATAAGATCATCGGTAATAGCAAGGTGGGAGAGATTTAAAGCCTTGCATTTAGGGAGGGGGATACTAACCTACTGGTTTATATAGGATTAGATGCTTCTGGAGAAGACTTCTAAAGTGAATATGTAAAGGAAAGGTGGTAGCCCTGGCAGATACCGGTAGCGTAGGCAAAGTAATCAACATGGTTGCCATTAACATGCACCGAGAAATGGGGGAGGAAATGCAATGGTAAACCCAATTGGTGAAAGTAGGGGGAATGGACGTCTTGTTCATGACATTGACTATAAAGTCCCATCTTAAAGAGTTAAAAGCTTTGTGGATGGAGATCTTCATGAGGGCAGCCAGGAAATGGTTCCTTTTATCAGAATGTTGTCAAAAATCTATCATTGACAGGAATCAAATTATCATTGACAAGGAATTAACTACCAACTTAAGCCTATTAACCAAGACTTTTGCAATGAATTTGTAAATCAAGGTGCAAATGGCTATAGGGCAGAAATCAGCCATAGAAGAAGTACCATCTTTCTTGGGAATGAGATAGAGAAAAGTATGATTAATCCCTTTGATCTGAATGGGGTTAAAGAAGCTTTATCAAGGCCCACTTCAATAATATCCCAATAGGTAGAACAAAAACTCCATACTGAGCCCATTTATACCAAGCTAGCTCTGTTAGCCTTGTAAGAGTGAACAACAATTAGGTTTTCAGACTCAGAAGGGATAACCTGAAGGGTAGCATAGAGGGAGGCAGGAATGGATTTGTTGAGAGGCCTTCCAGAATAGACTCTTGGGAGGCGACAGAAGATCTAAAGACTGCACAAAATAGGCCACTGCTTTGGATTTGATATCTTCCACTTTACTTAGAGGAACCATTTATAGACACTATGGAAGCAATTGAGATGGTATTGGTTCTAGCCTTCAAGGATCTATGGAAATAAGAAAAATTGGAATCCCGAAGCTTTGACCATTATAGGTCATATGTTCCAAGATGTTGATCTAATCCTATGCTTTTGGACTAGCTTCTTTATCCGCACTCATCCATGATGTGAAAACCTTGTCTTGGTGCCAAAGCAGGGCGCGTCGCTTATAGGGGACACCCTAGCTAAGCCTAGCTCACTATTCACTACACTAGGTCATAGTGCAGCACATTGATTCCAGGGGAAGCCTTAGCATAAATTCGAAAATATAAATTTTTAAGATCCATGCAAAAAGGGTTTAGCTAATATTTTTATAATGTTAGCTGCCAACCTTATGCACCAACCCTCGCCCTTTATCCAAGCTTGGGACTGGCAGCATAAAACACTAGCGGAGTTGAAGAACAATGGCACACAAATCTGTTATGCTTTTAAAATGATAGAACCCTATAAAATATGTAAATTGCCACTCACAACACCTATTGATGAAGGCAAAAAAGACTTGTGACTAATTAAAGAAACTGTGTATAAGCAATATGATTAGAAACAAATGAAAGAAAAACAAGCAAGGCCAGTAGGCTAGGCTATTTAGGACTCTTATCTAAACACTCTATACTCATTGTATCTGACTTGGATGTGTCCTAAATCTTCATGCAAGACTCACTATAGAAGCTGGAGAGATAGGATCTCAAACTACTAGTGGCGGATGCTCTATTTTTCTTCACTTTCTAGAAGACACAACAGATCTAGTTTGCTCAAGTGCCCTACTGTCAAGACAATCTTCACAAAGGAGCATTATGACGGCCAATCGCAGTAGTGATGCCCCATGATACATTGATATTGAACATAGTTATCAAGGCGTCACCTAGGTGACAAGGTGGTCCAGCCTGGACTAGCATCTTGGTTGCCTAGGCGTCACCTTGATTTATTGCCTTCTTTCCTCGCCTTGGGTTGCCTTACGCCTTTATAACCTTGATATTGTATTCATAATGCTCCTTGTGAATATTCTTGGGACACTAGCAAAACCATTTGCCATTAGTTCTACATTCTCCTCTGCATCAAAACTCATCTCTTACGTAGCACCCACTTAGCACTTGGCCCATCCTCTGACTATTAAAGACACGGCAAGTTATTAAAAGTTCCAGAGCTGTGTTTTTATCATTTCATTAAATTACAAGAATGCTTTTTACATTGTAAAGGAAATCGGTGGCTTTATACTAATTCTTTCCCTTTGAGCTCCGCACAAGGTACTTCTATCTGTTTTGAGCTAAAACTTCACCAATGGAGATAGGTAGGGTTCCTCTTTCACATGGACCCACCCATGTTTGCCACATGAAAAGTTATGTTCACAAAGCCTTATGGCATTTTACACCCCTATAATTGATAAACAAAATAAATGTCAGATCTTTGACCAAAATCGAAACATACCTAAAAAAAAAAAGCTACTCAGTGGTCACTATATTGTTGAAGCTTACATGGATAATGGATATTTTAGGTGTTAATGACTAGAAAAGCAAATTACTAAGGTGTATGCTACTAAAATTCTAAATTTTGCACATGAATATATCTCAGCTTGAGTGTAGTTAAATAAAAAAAAAAAAACCAATAGTCATAGCCTCTAAATATAGCCAATTATGGGTACAATGGAAATATCTTGATGGACTTGTCAAAACTTAATTCTGATGATGCCTCGGCTGGAATCCATGGTCTGCTGCCATTGGAGGACTTCTTAGTATCTGATGATGGTTCATATTTGTTGTTTTGTTAGGTTTGTAAGGAAGCAGGCTATAACAAACAATAGAAACTTGGGTTGTTTGTGAGGCCATCTTGTTAGCTCTCTCAAAGGGCATTAGAAGATGAGTCAAACTAATAAGATTTTTAAATATTCAGACAATATTAGGGACTGATTTGTTACATTAGTATTTTGATGAAGTTGTAATTAAGCATACTTATAGGGAGGGCAATATGGCTCCAAATGCCCTTGCCTCCTTTGCTTTATCCCCTCAATCTCACTATTTGGAATATAATAGTCCTATGTTGAAAGATGTATGGTGATTGTATTGAACAAGCTCAGCTCGATGAGTTCATATTTAATATTGTATGTTTGCTTACCGAAAAAATAAATATTACTATGGTGTACCTACCACAAATTTTAGATGCATGTCCATTGAATCATTTGGAATTAGATGATTTGATTCAAACTAGTGCATCCCTCTAGTTCTGGCATGCGAAAAGATCACACCACACTATTTTACTCGTACTGTTGTCTCACAAATCACAATATACAATAGGAGGCAGAAACATATTTTTCTGTATCCAGGCCTAGGCAGTACAATTGAAGGACCCAGTAAAGTAGTTGATATCCTAAATCATGATCCGACTGTTTGGTTAATTTACCTATTCTATAAATAGTATGTTTTGATTCAATCCCAAAGGCTAGTACCGAAAAAAGGAGGTTGGGGTTGGAGGTTGGGGGTGGGGGTGGGGGGGGGTGGGGGTGTGGTCCACTGTCATGGATCATCTAAAGCATAAAATATTGGGCCATATGCCCAAATAAACATTTTGAACAACAGGCTACATGATAGGCTAAACATTTTTATTTCAATGATACTTCTTTGATTGTTGAACTAAACAAGCCAGAAGCTGTTGCATGTATGACTTGATTTTTCCAGAGAGACAAAGGATGTCAATTTGAACTAGAATTAAAACTGGCTGTTTAATCGAATCCAAAAACTCAGTTTGGTTTTGGTTTTGGTTTTGAGGATTAAATTTTCATTTGGTTATGCTAAACCATAAAAAGCTAAAAGACGAGTTCTAAAATTTCAGTTTTTACTTTTTTCTGCCAGTCTTCGATTATCAACTCTCCTCACTTCTCTTCTATAGCTCTGAATTAATTTTCATTTCCTCTTGTATGCCTTGTCTTCAAACACCTTTTTTTTTTTTTTAACAGCATTTTGATGCAGAAATTGGAAAATTTGTTTTTGGCATGAAGCATCATTTCTGGAATTGAATGACTATCAAAAGCAGTGTAAGTCTTACACAAACAAAAGAAATGAGCGGAACAAAACCGAATGAGTTAACCCAAATTACTAAGACTATATACAAAATGAATGAAATCGAATACAGAAACTTGAAATAGGAATCAAACAAAACATCATTCGTTTGAGGGGGTGGGGAAGGAAGTGATCGAGAATAGAAGCCGACAGCCGATTAGCTAACATTCTTCCAATGGACAATTCAACAATGGAGGATTTTCCAACTTAGGGTTTGTGAAAATTGTTCGTTTTTGATATGTACATATTGTATCTTGAACTGAATTGAATCTGAATCCAAAACTGGATTCGAACCAATTGACACCACAAGATTAGAAGTATAATGTTGAGATCCCCTTTAATTTAGAGATGACAATCGTGGGTGATATACCCAAAAAACATCATACCATTGGCGGGCTGACACGTGGCATGAGGGATTATACGAACCGTCCAAAGACAGAGTCAGAATATGGGAAAACACACTAGATCGTGGAGTCGCATAATCCCCAACACTTGCTCAGGACGCACCTGCCTCAACCTCAACCTCTCCTAGACGTGAGAATGAGGGTAAGCCATTCAAGGAGGACCCCATGCTCAAGCAAGAAGATTGTCAAGGAAGAAGCACGACCCCACCTTTCTGTTACCCTAGGAAGTGACTAACTGTCTAAAGGAACCCTATACTATAAATAAGAAAAGACCCCTAAGGTTAGGCACTTCACAATCCCTCATACTATACTGCTCTTTTCTCACCCCCTTATTCATTATTGTTGCAAGGAATAGACCGAGTAGCCTCCCAAGAAGGCAAGGCCAAAAAGGGTAAGGCCGAGAAGCTATAGCCCTACTTGAATGGGCCGAGTAGCCTCCCAAGAAGGCAAGGCCAAAAATAGAAAGGGCCGAGAATAAAAGCCCGACTTGAATAGGTCGAGTAGCCTCCAAAGAACGGGGCAAGAATAAAAGCCTGAGTTGAATGGGTCAAGTAGACACTTAGAATGGAAAAGCCGAGCTGAATAAGCCAAATAGACACCCAGAAAAGAAAAGCCAGAGTTGAATGGGCCAAGTAGACACCTAGAATGGCAAAACCAAGCTGAATAGGCCGAGTAGCCACCCAGAATGGAAAAGGCCGAGTTGAATGGGTGGAGTAGACACCCAAAATAGGAAATCCATGCCAAATAAGTTGAATAAATGTTGAAAATCGCAGAGTTTGAGAAAAAAGGAAGAGGAAAGTCAAGCATTTACTCCTTCATTGTCCATAAAATGGCCAAAAGGAGTAGGGGCATATGATATGCCCAAAAACATCATACCATTGGCGGGCCACACATGGCATGAGGGAATATATGAGCCGTTCAAAGATAGCTGTCAGAAGATGGGAAAACACACTAGATCGTGGAGTCCCCATAATCCCCACCACTTGCTCAGGATGCGCCCGTCCTCAACCTCAACCTCTCCTAGACGTGAGAATGAGGGTAACCTATTCAGGGAGGACTCCATGCTCAAGCAAGAAGATTGGTCGAGGAAGAAGCACGACCCCACCTTTCTGTTACCCAAGAAAGTGACTAAACCATCTGAAAGGAACCTTATATTATAAATAGGAAAAGACCCCTAAGGTATGGGCACTTCACCATCCCTCATACTATATTGATCTCTCCTCACCCCTTATTCATTACTTTTGCGAGGAAGATTGATTTGAGCGTCGGAGAGCACCCTCACGGAGTAAGCTTCGGGACTCTCTTGACTTGATCTACTTGTGCAGACAGAGATACCCGCTGATCGATTTTCTAATGCAACAGTGGATGTATCGTCAATAACAATGAATTTCCCTACAACGAGCTGGAACACTTTATCTAGTTCATCATGGGATGGATGTTCATCATAAAAAAAATAAAAAAATAATAAAAAAAATAAAAAAATAAAAAAAAACTTCCATTCTCTCAAAAGTGAACTCATATTCATAAACCTGGAGGGGTTGCTCAGTTTGCAAGTGCCAACAATTTTCAATTAAGAGGTCATGAGTTCAAATCTCCTAGAGGCTTACCTCAAAAAAGGTGAAGGCTTGATGCATGTTAGTGTGTTCACATTCTTTCCCATCATAATTACAGGTAGCCAAATATATTTAAATTCCTATATGGGGTAAAGTTCTCTGTTAGGGGTGCCCTTGTCTATATCTCTCGCCTCCCTCTTAAAATGATATCTGCTACCTTTGTAGTAGGAGAGATATAGACTCAGGGAGCAATAGCATATGCTACGCTCCGAACATTGAACTCAATCCCTTATTATGTTAATCACACCAAAAACTTTTTGGTGAGTTCTGAGTATCTGAATTTGTTAGACATGTATTACCAACAAAGGCAATATGTTTACGACTTTCGCAGTTTCGTTAAATGCAAAAGCTATTAAGGGTAGAGAATTTAGAGTTATTGTTGCTTCTACATGGACATGAAGTAACCATGGTAACCAAGCTGGTGGAAGTTACACAGGCTCAAGCAGCAATTTAGTCCCTAACAATAATGCAAATGACTCGTTACTGTTTAATTTGACACTTTATGAGCTTCAATATGGCCAAATGAACCAGAAATAAAATCGTGTAATAATATGTGGATCAAAACGCCCCATAACCATCTTAGTTTTTTTTTTTTGGTAAGAAGAGATTTTGCTGATGATAGGCATGTGTAAAGCCAGTAGCCTCATACAAACATAGGTTATGAAGCCACAGGGTGGAAAGCGGTCAATCTGTCATATATAGACAATAGACAGGCCTTCCGTGTCAGGGCTTCTGTAGCCAAATTCAGAGTCCGAGGGATACAGTGAAATGAAAGAGAAACGAAAGAAGTAGAGAGATATCGTATATCCCCTATAATTGTTGCTGCTTCAATAAGAGGAATTCCTTGCGGATCATGATGTAAGAGAGAAGTTCCTTGCTGTCAATCTCAACTTGGAGACGAAGATAATCAGCCTCTAATGCCTGGGTCAGAGCAAAGCGAACAGCTATGGCCTCTCCTTGTAAAACCAAGCCAATGAGCCAAGCAACAGCTAAGGCCTCTCCTTATAAAACCAAGCCAATATGATGTGGAGTTGATAGAGCTTTCACTTGTCGCCCCCTGTGTCTCTGAATATAACCCCTAAACCACTTGTGGACTTTCCTTGAACAAAAGCAGCATCACAATTTACTTTAAAATAATCAAAGTGTGGAGGGGACCAATACTCAATACCAAAATCAGTACCTGATACAGTAGCACCCGAAGTTGAGCATGTATGAGGTGTTGCTGAATGGTATTCCACAAAAGCTTTCTCTGTGACTGTTATAACCTCAATTGGGGTCCATGTCTTTGTGTTGAATGCCAAGTCATTCCTCGCTTGCCACAAATACCAACACAGGAAAGAAGCTCGAGAGAGAGAATTGCGAGCTAGGCGTTTGTCTTGACGGAAGAGGAGATCCCAACTGACCAACCAATTTGAGGGCTTTGGATATTGAAAAGTTGGATTAGAGTAAGTGAGAGAACTCCTACACCAAACAGCCCTAGCAAATGAACGCTCAAAACAACAAATGATCTACTGTTTCCTTTGGAGCCCCACATCTAACATAGGCTAGGTTAATCTGTGTGTTGCGAGAAAACAACCCCTTCCCCTGTGGCAATACCTTCATTGCAAGCTCTCCAAATAAATGATCTAATTTTTGGTAAGTCTGAATGGCCCATATGCATCTCCATACAGATTCAGGGATGGGTTCCCAAGAATGAACTCGTGAGGTAGAGGCAGCAGCAGTCTGTGACGAATCTGCCATGTTATGATAATCTGATTTTACGGTAGAGCATCCATTTTTGAGGCACCCCAGATCTCCTTGTTTTCTGTAACATACAAGCTAAGTGTTATCTTTAAAATGGCTTGCATATCTGTTGGTTGAAAATGCTGCTGCAATAAATCTCTCCTACATAGACGATTCCCAGCATCAGTAAGATCAGAGACCCATTACTTAAAGAACAACCACTAGGCTGAGGATTCTGAATTTTACCGCTTGGTAGAGATGGAACCAAACGATCTGCCCATATATTCACCTTGCTGCCATCACCAATTTGCCACATCAAACCAGCCTGCAACATCTTCCTTCCTTCTAAGAGACTTCTCCAGCCCCATGAAGGCTTATTTCCCAATCTTGCGTGGAAGAAATCCGTAGTTAGAAAATTAATGGACTTAACGGAAAGAGTCCAATGTGAATTCAAGTGAAGACCATAACCTCCATGTAGCTTTGGTTAATAGTGCCTGATTTTGCAATCTTGAGTCTTTAAAGCCCAAACCCCCTTACACTTTGATCGACAAAGCCTAGACCAAGATATCCAATGGATCTTGGCTTTCTATTCAGATTCACCCCAGAAAAATTTTTTTGCAGAAGCCTTTTTAATAAAATCATAAAAGGATAATGGAAGTTTAAAATGTGAACTGACAAAGTTCGCCATCGGTGAGATGGCTGCCTTCAATTATGAGGGCCTCCTTTCCTGCATGACACAACAAACTTTCTTTCCGCCCTTGCAATTTATGCACTTCTTGAAATATCATCTTCTTTGATGCACCAAACTCCATCGGCGCCCAAACATTTTGATGGTCCATCACCATATGGTACTTTGAGCACTCTTGAAAACCACCTCTTAAACTGCATATGCGTATTGGGGCTGAATGTGAGGCTCGACTTTTGAAGATTTATCTCCCATCCCTGTTGCCTTGCAATATAAATCCAAGCAATCCTTGAGGGAATAAATCTCCAGCAAATAGGTGTGTAATAGGGACACCCCTATGCCGAACTTTAATGCCTCTCAAAGAACCAGCTAACTCTGCCTGGTTAATAGTTGAAATTGGGAACATAAGATAAAATAGCTGGGAAATTGGGTCCCCTTGCCTAATGCCTCTAGTTGGAGTTACAGACCCATTGATACAACCATTAATAAGCAAGTTATAAGATACAGTTCGAATACAAAGTCATTACACGACATACCCAATACTAATTAAATCCCAATTTCAAAAACATTCCTTCAATAAAATTCCATTCTAACCTATTATATGCTTTTCGCATATCCAATTTCAAAGCTAGGAATTGATCTTTACCTTTTTTGTGCTTTTTGATGTAATAGAAATCTCATGTGCCACCATAATATTATCAGAAATGCATCGCATCAGTAACCATTGGTTGTACCGCATCAAGAACCTGGGCAAGAGCATCATTGTCAACTGATTATGAAGAATAAAGAGCATGAAAATGGTCACAGAGAATATGTGACATTTTTCACCCGAAGCAGTAGATGACCACTGTCCTGGTGGTAATTTCAACTTCAGAATTCTATTATACTGACGTCGATGCACCATGGATATATGAAAAAGGATGTATTCCTATCTCCTCCTCGCAATCAGTCAATACGTGACTGGGATAAGGGATTAAGAAGCAAAGTGATTCTTCTTTTAGTTCCTTTCTCGGAATTAAATCAAAAATGAGGCTGAATTTATGGCTTTGGTGAAAGGGTTGAAGATGGCTAGAGATTTGGCAATCCATAACCTTTGGGTGGAAAGTGATTCAATAGCAGTGATAGTGACAATGTATAATTCTTCAATTCCATGGTGGATAATGCAAGATTGGATTTGTATGTATTCTTTCTTATCTTCCATCCAATGGAAGCTCAGACACTGATTTAGAGAAGCTGATCCAATGGCAAATTACTTGGTGAAATTGGCTGCAAAAATTGGGGCATCCTCGATTATGTTTCCTTTCCCAAGACAATCCAGGAGGAGTTGCGGCTGGATGCTCAACAGAGACCTCGTCCATTGCTTATGATATTTTTGTATTTCCCTTTTCTGGGCTGCCTTCTCCCCTGCTGATGGCAGTGGTGAAGGTGGGGAAAACATGCAGCCATCTGTTGCTGTTCTTGGAGGACTTATCAACCTCCTTCCTGTATAGGTTCTGGTTCTCAATTTTGTATCTTTTTGTTTTCCTATTCTTAATATAAATGAGCCTTTAGCAAAAAAAAATTGCAGTTGCATCACTAAAATTCTCCTGCCAGGCCTATTAATTAAACTAGGTTGATCACTTGATCCTTCTTGGTGTATGATGTCTTGTATTCGTATTTAATCCAAGAAACTATGAACCTAGACAAGAGATGGCGGTCCCTAGCAGTTACGGCGTGGGGATTGCAAGGGAGGCCCCATAGAGAAGGTGGAGGCACCTCTCAAATTTTATTTGAGGGCAATTGTAGTTTAATCCGGATTAGGGTTTTTTCGCTATATATTTGTAGCGAGGTTTTTTCTGAATGCAAGCAATCTGAGAGGTGTGAGGACGAGCGTTGTAACCCTATTCTCCATTGATAGTGAAGCAGATCTCATCTCACGGGACGAGCAACCTTGAACCTCGTAAAAATCTGGTGCATTGTTTGTTTTGTTTTTCCATTATCTTCTGTATCGTTTTAGGGTTGCGTTTCTACAATTTTAATATTATAAGTATTTTTTTGAAACAATTCTAAGGTATGTCATAGAGATTGGTTACAAAGACATCGCCCGAAACCAAAAAGAAAATGTAAAATTGACTTTTGCAAATTGAAGATAAGAAACCTTGATGGGAGACCACATTATTCCCCAACTTGAGACCATTAATTAGACCCCTAGAGATAAATCAGGGTCAGTGCCTAGTGGAACATTAATTCTTTTATCCACTTACTTTACCTTAGGAAAATAATAATAATAATAATAATAATAATAATAATAATAATAATTCATAGATAACATTGTGTTGCAACTGGAAGAGATTAATCATTTGTGGAATTATTAATATAATCAGTCATAGATCCATATCTTAAATCTACACGGAAGTTGACATGGCTAGCACATTGGATTACACTTGAAGTATTTTTTTCATTAACCATCAACAGTACTAGATTAAAGTTGGTTTTAATATGTTATGTGATTTCTCTTAGATGCAAGATTAAGGACCATAAATTGGTCCACAAGAAAAAAATGTGCATGACTTATTGTTAAGACCATCCTACTAACTACTAAGTATTGGTTGTGTGAATCTATAAGTAATGAAAATTTTCTACACTGTATAGAGTAGAGATATACTAAATTATTGTCTTTGTAGTCTTGGTTGTGGGAGGACAATGTCAACAAGTGTCACACACACACACACAAAATCCAAAAGCATCATGCATGTTTGTATGTAGGTGCACACACACAAAGAGATAAGAACACAAAATATGCATGTATGCACGCACACTTGAAGAGATAAAAGAACACAAAAGTATACATTCACGCACCCACAAAGAGTTAAGAGGGAAGTAGATTTCAATGGGAAGACTAAATCATAGAAATAAAATTCTTAAACCTTATATCTTATACCTTAAGCCTTGAACCCATCACCGCTCGAGTCGGCTGGTTGTGGGTTTGAGTCTTGGCATGCCCACTATCGCTCATTAGTCCTGCAGAAGCGCTGCTTGTCATATGAGGGCTTGTCCTGGGGGTTATGATCACTATCATGAAGCACCCTTTTTTTCTTTACCGAAAAAAGGAGTCAGGACTTTGGAAAATTAAAAATCTTAGATCTAAAACAATTAATTAAAAAAAAAATCAAACGACATTGAAATCAAATCAATCGGAATTCCATGAGGAAAAAAAAATTCTATATCAAAGGTCATCATGGACCGCAGTTGTATACTATAATGAAGGTTACGTGGATTCCGTCTTGTGGTCATTTGAGCAACCCCATTATAGATTTACAGTTTACAACCTAGAGAATATAAGCTTCTTTCCATGCCATTAAAAGCATGAATCTTTCCATAGAGGATGACAATTAATTTCTACTATCCACATCTCAAAACTGAATAAAAAAGTCTTTATATGGAAGACAATTTTCTGCGTCCTTCTTCATGAACAAACTGAACAGTGACTTCTAATAAAATATGGTCTTATATATCATCAAAGATGGGTACGGTATTCACTCTATATTCTTATATATTCTACTCTGATCACCTCACTAAAATTCAAGCCCATCATACAGAGAGAGAGAGAGAGAGAGAGAGAGATGTCGAGCACCACCACCACCACCACCACCCCTATGTGGTAGAGGATTTCCCTGGAATCCTCCAAGTCTACAGTGACGGCTCCACAGTCCGCACTGATCTGCCAACCCCCGAGTTGGCCGTCCATGAAGAAGGCTCTGTGATCTGGAAAGACGTCCTTTTCCACCCAATTCATGGTCTCTACCTCCGTCTCTACAAACCAGCTTCAGCCACCTCCTCTACGAAGCTCCCAATCTTCTACTACATCCACGGCGGTGGTTTCTGCCTCGGCTCTCGCACTCGGCCCTACTGTCACAACTACTGCCTCCGACTCGCTTCCGACCTTCAAGCCATAGTCATCGCACCTGACTATCGTCTAGCACCTGAGAATCGGCTTCCAGCCGCAATCGAAGATGGATTCGCAGCGGTTAAGTGGCTTCAAGCTCAGGCTCTGTCGGATAATCCCGACACTTGGTTCACTGATGTCGCCGATTTCGACAGAGTTTTTATCTCAGGTGACTCGGCGGGTGGAAACATCGTTCATCATCTCGCGATTGGACTCGGAGCAGGATCCCCCGAGGTGGCTCCTGTTCGAGTTCGAGGTTATGTGCAATTGGCTTCCTACTTTGGCGGAACCGAACGAGTGAAGTCGGAGCTGGAGGGACAGAAGGAGGCTCATTGGACTACAGAGTTGTCTGACAGGTATTTTATCAAGCTCACCATTACCACCACCATAACCTTAACGACTTAGGGGTGTCAATTCCAGGCCGGCTGAACCCAATCGCATAAAGTTCAAATCGGTCGTTCCTGATGTAAGGGTGTTTTCGGCCCCCAATCGGACCAACCGATAATAGCATGACTTAGTATGACATGTTTAAAACACATTTACTAAGCTCAACACGTTTAAAGTCCTTTTAGAGATAAATATGTCATTAGTCCGTCTAAGACCGTTAGCTTGATTATTGGCAGCTCGATTACCCAACTGATTATTTATAAATGAAACCATGCCTAGCGTATGAAGACCGATTACTTAAATGGGTCGATCATGTTACAGAGTCTAAAGTGGAGAAGTCCGCTTGATCAGGTTTGATTAAAATCGGTCCAACCAATAGACATCCCTACTTATGGGTATGAGGTATGGGTTTGGGTATGTACTTGAGAATTCCTAGCCTCAAATATGACGGGTTCTAGAGGTATGGGTGCTACATCAGTATTATAGGCTCCTTTTATTATGACTAGGAGAAATAATTAGTTTTTCTACCGACAAAAAAAAAAAACTAATTAATTTCAATAAATAAATAAATAAATAAAATGAAAATAATTTAGGGGTTGATTTCAATTTCAGAAGGTGTTTGGTATGATTTTTGCACATTATTATTGTGAAGTTGAAATCAATTTCAGTAGAAATCTTAAAATAGTTTTTGGAAGAAATCGATTTCATTTAAAGCTAAACACTATTGATGAAAATGTGTTTATAATTCTCATTGAAAAAAAAAAATGTATTTATAATAAATGAGGTGAAAATATCATTTGGCATTTATAATAAGAATGAAATCAAAACAAGACTCTTTCTTCCTCTCTCCTTCCTGTGACACCCACTTATTTCCCAACCCTGCCCTACCCCGATGATAATAATAATAATATCGGACCTAGGTTTTATGCACGACCATGTATGTACATGGTCATGCCATCAAACATTGGATGGGGGAGAGAGGGGGATGTGTTATGGCACGACCGTGTACATATAGGGTCATGCATAAAACTATTTGCCTCATCATCATCAATATTATTATATTCTAAATAGAAAGAATCTATTCTTAAAATTGAACTACTAAATGAATTTCTTGTTCTTGAAATATTTTAATTGATGCAATCAAACAATTTCAATTTATTGACCAAAGCAACTTATTTGTTGACTTGTTTTAAGAAATCAATCTTAAATCGACTTAAAAATCAGAGCTCGAGTTAGACAAACTTTTAATGCAAATAGTTCCAAATTTGAAGAAGGTAGATACATGTCCAATAAAAGACTACAAGTAGAGGCCTTTTTTCATAGTCTTTCTTTTGAGTGCTAAGCAAGATTAAATATGTGTAGACATAAGCAGAAAAAGGAACCGTGGATGTCTGGGGTATGTCACTCCTTTCTTCTCCCTGTCCTTAGGGAGAGTGTGTTTTGTTTTGTTTTTTTTTTTTCTGAGTCACCACCTATATCAAGGTTTAGTATCCGAATTTTTCTCTCATTTTTCTCAGAGATAGGTTGATTCCATAGTAGTATACTTTGGCTCAGAGAGTCTGGGTAGGTGTTAGGTTGCAAACTTAGGAAGGTGTTGGATATTTAGTCTTCCTAAGTAAAAATCAGTCTTCCTATGCGTCAATTTATTGAACAATTATATATTTAAAGAAAAAATAAATAAACAAACTATTAACTGATCATACTAACTAGGTCTTATTAACTATCATATTTTGACTGAAAGTAAGATGCATTGACTCTAATTCATTATTTAAACAATTTTAAACTACCATGCACATCTTCAATTATTTTCATTAGTCTTTTCTAATTTAATCTAACATTTATTCTATGATTAATTCAATTAATTTATATTATTTATATTGATTTAAACTAATATAAAATTCTGATTATTTAACTATTTTATTCTAGTTTATTTTAATTTAAATTCAATTTAAACTAATTTATTATAGTAAATAAAAAAAAAATACTTGTCCTTAACTCCTGATTAAGTCAACAGATCTTGATAACCCAAAGGCACGAGCCCGATAGAATCATTCTGTCTTCGGGAGTTTCAGACTCTCCTTTTAAGAAAATATTTGAACTCGAGAATTTTTTTATGGAATGTACTTTTTCTAACTTTTGGAACGTTTATCGGTGTTTTTCACAACGGGTGGGTGTCTATTTATAATTTTTGAATCCAGCCTTCAGTCGCAAAACTACCTAAAAAGCTTCCATCTACGTGCCCACAAATAGGCGTCTATGGCACCGTAGGTCATGCAGTACCTCAGAAGCTCACGCAGTGGTCCCGCAAATACACCTTGCATCGGACCCTGTACTGTGACTCAGTGAGAAGGTGACATGTGGACCTCTCACGTTAGTTAAAAGTGAATCTTTGATTGGAAAACTTCAAGCAACTATAACTCTTCATTCAAGTGGTCCATGCATGAAGTATGAGGTCCACTCAACCGGTTCTTGCTGGTTAAATGACCAAATCAGCGGTGTTTTCATGCCATCCTCTAGCACAAGGTTTTAAAATTCTTTGGTTAGATATACAGATTTTAGCTTAGTCACGTTTTGACAAATGGTAAAATGGAGGCTTAAAAAATTCAAGACTGAAAAAATATCAAAAAAAAAAAAAAAAAAGGAAAAAAAATTTTGACATAATTGTAAACCCGTAAAAATTGATAAGTGCTCAATCCACACTATTCTCCATATATCCAATTACCAAAATTTTCATATCACTCTTATATGAAAGGTCTATTTAGAGATTTATTTTTTCAACCAGGCTGCTTCTGATATTAAATATTATTGTTCTTAAATCAATTTATATTCAAAAATGAGATGAGCATTAATATATATATACACATGTATGTATGTATGTATGTATGTATTTGAAAGTGTGATTATGTATTTACATGTACATATATTAGATGCATCACATGTACCCCTGCTGTTATGACATGATATATAAAACTTTTGGTTTGGAACTATGTAACATAAGATGATATTGGACAGGCTTTGGAAGCTGTCAACACCAGTTGGAGAGACAACAGATCACCCATTGGTGAACCCATTTGGACCTGCTAGCCCAAGCCTTGAATCTGTGGCTCTAGACCCTATCCTGGCAGTAAGTGGTAGCTATGATATACTGAAGGACAGGATTGTAGATTACGCAAAGAGATTGAAAGAGTGGGGAAAGAAAATAGAGTATGCCGAATTCGAGGGAGTAGATCACGGTTTCTTTACAGCCCAACCCTACTCTGAATCATCAAACAAGTTGATGCAACTCATCAAAAGATTCATCACTGAAAACTCCAGCAACTAGAAATGGATTGCACTGAGACACACCTGTTTCATTTTAATGTCGTTTGAAAAATTCCCCTGGTTGTATCAATAATGAGGATCTAGCAAAACCGTATTTTCTATGTCCTCTATGTTTACCATTCTGTTTAGATATTAAGGTGGGAAAAATAATCTTGAAGGTACTTTGGTATATGTAATAGATTGTTCAGTAAAACACATATTGGGGTGGATTTATGGCTTTTGTCAGCTTCAGTTATATTTTCCACATTGCAATTTGATTTAAAGGTGTCATCAGTTGATTTGGTTCTGATTTTTTGTTTCAGTTTTGATATTGTTATTTTTCTGCTAAAAATAAGAAAGATATATACTAATATAAGTAAGACAGAATGGTACAAGATTTACAATCTAGACATCCCTAGAAAGAATATATAAGAAAATCTAAAACCAGGAAACCACTTCACCTTCGACATGGCCATTAGTAGAGAAGGAAACCTAGAAGCTCAACCAACGCTTATGAAAACCAAATCTCTTGGCGGTGAATCCCAAATACTCAGAATTGAAATTGAAAACTTTTAATTACCTCAAATCAAAATCAGATCAAATTGGTTTGATTTTCGTATTTAGTTTCATTTGGTTCTTTGGTTTGTACAAGACTTGGCAATGTCTCGTACTAGCCTTGAAAAAGCAAGAGGGAGGCCAACTCTTGGTGGCAAGCCTCTAAGCCCATATTGTTGGCCGCACATCCGGAACCACCTGGGAACAGTTCAGGGAGTTTTTCTTGGCCAATCATTACCCACATAGTTTCAGAGATCGTAAGGAGACGGAATTTATGGCCTTAACTCAAGGGAGTAAGACTATCCTTGAGTATCAGACTTGAGAGCTTGTTCCATTTTCCCCTAGGCATATGAGGTCGGATGAAAAAAGGTGCAAGATTTACGAAGGGTTAAAGGCATCCATTGGGTCAGATTGAGGTCTTAGATTTGACGACTATGGCCAGATTGTGCAGAAGGCTAAGACCATGGAAGATAAGCAGAAGGGAGAACAGTCCCTCACACCTGGATTGTGGAAGAGGTTAAATCCATTTCCGGACATGGGCAACTCCTTCAAGGCATACCGTGGGTCATATAGTTCTGGGCCTACATATAGACAGCCCTATAGGCCATCTGGCTACCCTCCTCAACCAGCTGGTGGTTCGAGCTCTACATCTTTTCGCCCGAACACTAGTACGGTGCCTCAGCCCAAGGCGCCCGACCTCCATCTCGAGGTCAAGTGCGAGGGCCCCACCCGTTCGGCATCACAAATCCATTGCTTTAATTGTCATTCCTATGGGCACTATGCTAAAGACTGTCGGGTCAGACCAGCCTTGCCCTCCATCGACCTCTGCATACCGACCTCCCTTAACTCGGGGAATCAACCTGAGGAAGGATGTATGCCCTATCGGTGAGGAAGCCGAGGCCACCTAAAGCGATGGCGGTACATTTTAAATTTAGAATTTCCTTATGTTGACTATTGATGACCTGCTGTACTTATATGCATTGTTACACTAGGTGTCCTACCTATATCGGGCATACCAACCTATGTCTTATTCGATTCAGGAGCTACACATTCATTCATATCTAAGAGATTTGCTGAGAAACTTGATATGTCACCCAGGACCCTAGATCATGGGATGATTGTTAGTATGCCTACTGGTAAAGTTACACAGTTGAAGGAGGTGTATGGGTCGTGCCCAGTGGAAATCAATGAGAAGAAATTAGATGCACAACTCATTAAATTCAACATGCAGAATTTTGACGTTATACTGGGCATGGATTGGTTGTCGGCCCATCGAGGTAATATGATGTGTGTTGAAAAGCTAATTAGGGTGACAGATGAGGAAGGAAGAGAATTGGTATACCGAGCAGATAAAATGAAACGGGCTAGAAAGGTCCTCGTCTCCGCTCTTCAAGCGGTAAAGTTGTTGGAAAGTGGATGTCAGGTGCAAAGGTTGCACCCCTAGAAGAGGCAAAGGTGGTTAAAGAATTTTCCGACGTCTTTCCAGATGATCTGATGATTTACCGCCTGATAGAGAGTTGGAGTTTGCCATAGACTTGATTCCTGGAGCAGCTCCAGTGTCTAAAGCTCCATCTGAGGATGGCACCGGCCGAATTGAAGGAGTTGCAGATGCAGTTGCAAGAATTGTTGGAGAAGGGGTTTATTGGCCCAAGTGTTTCACCTTGGGGTGCCCCAGTATTGTTTGTCAAAAAGAAGGATGGCAGTTTACGTATGTGCATCGATTACCGGGAATTGAATAAGCTAACCATTAAGAATCGGTATCTATTACCACGTATTGATGATCTATTTGACCAACTACAAGGTGCAAGGGTATTTTCAAAGATAGACCTCAGATCAGGCTATTATCAGCTCAAGATAAAGAGTGGCGACATACCCAAGACAGCATTCAGGACTCGGTATGGGCACTATGAGTTCCTAGTGTTATCTTTTGGGTTAACCAATGCACCGGCAGCATTCATGGATTTAATGAATCTAGTATTTCACGATGTCCTCGATAAATGGGTAATTATTTTTATTGATGACATCTTGATCTACTCTAAGACAGAAGATGAGCACACTCAACACTTGAGGATGGTATTACAGAGGCTGCGAGAACAACAATTGTTTGCCAAATCGATGAAATGTGAGTTTTGGCTTGAGCAAGTTGGATTCACGGGACACGTAGTGTCTAAGGCGGAATCGAGGTGGATCTGATAAGGTGAAAGCGTAGTAGAGTGGGAAAGCCCTAAGAACGTTCTTGAAATTAGAAGTTTCTTGGGTTTGGTGGGTACTACCGGAACTTCATTGAAATTTTGCTCGGATCTCGGACCAATGACTAAGTTAACCAAAAAGGATGTGAAATTTGAATGGGTAGAGGAATGTGAGAAGAGTTTTCAGGAATTGAAGAAAAGATTGGTGTTGGCCCTGGTGTTGACCATCCCCGAAGGCACAGGTGGAATGACAGTCTATACTGACGCTTCTAAGGTGGGGTTGGGTTGTGTTCTCATGCAATGCGGTAAGGTGATAGCGTATGCATCCTGACAACTAAAAGAATATGAGAAGAACTACCTCACTCATGACTTGAAACTAGCTGCAGTCATTTTTGCCCTAAAGATTTGGCGACATTATTTGTATGGGGAGAAGTGCGAGATATACAGTGATCACAAAAGCCTTAAGTACTTTTTCACCCAGAAAGATTTGAACATGAGGCAGAGGAGATGGCTTGAGCTCATAAGGATTATGACTGCGACATTCAGTATCATCCTGGCAAGGCTAATGTAGTGGCAGATGTGTTGAGTCGGAAGGCACAAACTGTGTCACTCTCATGCCTAGCAGTCAGCTCTCCACTTGTACAGGAGGCAACGCTAATGAATGAAACCCTCTTATATGAAGGGGCAACCTTAGAGCTTAAACATCAACTAGAAAACCTTAAATGGTTGACTGTATCACTAGCGGCTCTACAAGTGCCTCCGAATATTAGGCAAGAGGTGATAATGAAACAACCTTTGGATCCTGAATTACAGCGGATCAGAGTTAAGGTTCAAGATCAAACAATGAACGACCCTGATTTTGTTTTAGCCAGTGATGGGGCATTGATGTTTCGAGGCAGATTGTGTGTACCCGATGATTTGGATATACAAGACAAGATAGTGCGAGAAGCACATAGCTTCGAGTACTCACTCCACCCAGGAAGTACAAAGATGTATAAAGACCTCAAACAAAATTACTAGTGGCCAAGCATGAAAATCACAATAGCCCTATATGTAGCGACTTGTCTTACGTGCCAGAAAGTAAAAGCTGAGAGGTATAGACCTTATGGTACTCTCCAACCACTCCCAGTACCAGATTGGAAATGGGATAAGATTACAATGGACTTTGTCATCGGACTACCATGTACACCTAAGGGGATGGATGCGATATGGGTGATAGTTGACCGGCTTACTAAGACTGCTCACTTTATACCCATCAAGACCAAGTTCTTTATGGCCAGGTTAGTACAACTTTATATGGATAATATAGTGCGCTTACATGGAGTGCCAGTGAGCATTGTGTCAGATAGGGACCCAAGGTTCACTTCTAGATTTTGGAAAAGCTTCCAGCATGCCTAGGGATCACAATTGAATTTGAGTACTGCTTTCCACCCACAGACTGATGGTCAGTCGGAGCGAACCATACAGATATTGGAAGATATGCTCAGGGCATGTGCAATGGAAATGTGTGGTAGTTGAGAAGAATATATACCCCTTATGGAGTTTGCCTATAACAACAGTTACCAAGCTACAATTGGGATGGCTCCGTATGAGGCATTATATGGTAGGAAGTGCAGGACTCCTCTGTATTGGAATGAGGTAGGCGAATGCCGAATGTTAGGACCTGAAATGATACAGATGACTTGTGACGAGGTCGATGTTATTCAGGAAAGGATTAAAGCAGCTCAGTCACGTCAAAAGAGCTATGCAGACAACCGCAAGAAAGACATTGAGTTTCAGGCAGGAGAAAAGGTGTTCCTCAAGATCTCTCCTACTAAAGGGTTGCAAAGATTCCATAGAAAGGGTAAGTTGAGCCCAAGATACATTGGCCCATTTGAGATCTTAGCTCGGGTCGGCTCAGTAGCCTACATGCTTGCTCTGCCACCTTCACTCGGGAATGCTCATAATGTATTTCATGTATCCATCTTTGAGCGATCGTTCATGATCCATCTCATGTATTACCCGTGGAACCATAATATCTAGAAGCGATATGACCTATCTGAGCGACCAATGAAATCTTGGACCGAAAGGTGAAAACCCTTATAACCGCTCCATTTCCTTCGTAAAGGTGCGATGGGCTAATCATTCACTTGAAGAAGCATCTTGGGAGAAAGAGGATGAAATCCAAGCCAAGTACCCTCATCTTTTCGAACAACCAGCTACGCCAATTTCGAGGATGAAATTTTCAGAAAGGGGGGATAAATGTGATACCCTACTTTTTAAACCTAGTCTAATTACATGGTTGACCCAGTTTAACCATGCAGGACCCGAACTGGAGAGGGTTAAGGCGGGTTCCTTATAGACCATGATGGCAAGGGTAACTTTGAACACCGGGTGGCCAGATAAGTCCGAGTCAGTGCCAGAGGAGACAGGTGTACCCAAGCCGTGTACATGCACATATCATAAGGCCACGTATAGATAAAGCAGGTATGTAACCGTATCCTAAAGCGTATACGTATGATATACCTTATGCCGAGATTGAGATTCGTGCCGAGAGTCGAATTCCATCAAAATCTCACTTGTTGGCCAATTTTCGACCCTCAGGTGGGCGTCACGGTGGGCATCCGCCCACGGTGACCCACCATGTGTTACTAATGGTTTTCAGAAGTATAAATAACTATTATTATGTTTTCATATATCATTTATTACCTTGAATAGTTGGTGAGAAAAGTTAAGAGAGAGAGAAAGAAGGAGAAAAGAGAACGAAGAAGAAGAAAGGGGAAGGAAGAGGAAGAAGAAATGGATTTAAGTGGCGCCAATGTTTGATCTTTCCATTCCGACGCCGGAAGAGTGATCTCCAACACGAGATCTACGTTTAGAGGTGAGCAAAGGCTATGTTCTTAAACTTTCACCAAACCTAAGTAAAACCCTTGATTTGGGTAGAGTTTCTTGAGGTCTTGTAAATCCCCCTTGAGATGATGAATTTAAGGTTTAATAGATGGTCTATATGTTGATTTTGAAGGATTTGAAGAAGTGTTTACATGGTTGGAGAAGCATTGGTGATTTGAAGTGATTTTGGGGGTTTTGAAAGAGTTCTTGAGCAAAGAAGGTAAGATGGCTTCCATTCCTTAAATCTAACCTAGATTTAGGTTAGAATCATCTTATGAGACTTTGAATGTGTGGAAAATGGGTTTGGAAAAGCCCTATTTGATTTTCCTAAATGTTGGGGAAGGTTTCAGGGAAAATGGCATTTTTCTGCCAAGACCGGTGGGCCAAATGGCCCGCCTGAGGGCACCCACCTGAGAGGACACGGCCTCGGGGCCAACCGACGGGCCCTACCGATGGGCCGACCGGTGGGCCAACCTGCCCGCCATTCCTAGCAGGCCCTCGGCCTCCACCGATGGGCCCCTACCTGCTGGCCGATCGACCCGCCGGTCATGATCGGTGGGTCAGGACAGGTGGGTTGTCTGACCCACCCGAGAGGCTCCCAACGTGATTTTTACCTCCGAATGGACCCAAAACGGACTTGCGACCTTCTTTTAGGCTTCAAAACATGATTTTGTCATCAAATCTTGTTAGTTTTGATCCCAAAGTGGTGAAATGCTAACCCCATTCACTCACGGTGGGCCTTCTCCGACAGCCCTATGGGCGTATAGCGGGATGGAGTTAGCGGCTCATACCCGGAGTATACGCGCACTGCGGTTGTAGTAGCACTAAACCCAAGACTTAGTAATGTTGTTTAGGTGGATGTGATTAAAAATGAATTGCATAGCATATAGTGCATATGGTTGTGATTGTTGTGTGGACTGTTGTGTGGTCCTCCTTTTCACTTACTGAGCTAGTGAGCTCATCCCATGTGTGCACCTCTTTTAGACGATTTTACAGGTCACCAGCCTAAGGATCAAGGGTCGGGCCCCACAGTGGAATTCCATAAGGACGATTGGTGAGTCCCCGAGGACTATGAGCACAGCACGGATTGCACGTGCGAGGGTTGTGCTGTGGGACCACAGCAGTGACTCCATACAGGGTTACTTTTTTATTCTTTTGATGATCCCTTTTGTGTACTTAATATGTAAATTATATTCTTTTTGTGTAAATATCATGCCTGCGGGCCCACATGTACTTAACTACGTACTACAATTTGGGTATCAAGTATAATGGGGATATTTATAGGTAAATTAAGTCTTCCTCTGAACTGTTGAACATTTTCTTAGTTGTGTGTATGCTGTTACTGGAGACTGTATCAGATGATCCTGGCTGGTTTAGGTTAACCGGAGTTAACCCTGTCACCGATCTGGTTCTGTGTGAACGGGGTGTGACAACAATAACCTTCACCAAAAGAAAAATACCATAATAACACAACCCAAGGATGCGGGAATCAATTGTTTCATGGTGATTTACTTCCAATGGACTGAATTATCTAGGTATGGACAGCTAGATCATTAATCCAAAAGAGGTGATACTAAGAATTTACTCATGCTAGATAGTGAAAAAGAACTAATGTTGTATGTATTATAACGTCATTATTGCTCATAAAAAAATGCAATGAAACTTGAATTTTGATTTTGAGTCCCAAATTAAATGTGAAAGGAAGAGAAATTAGGATGTGGAACAATTCTTTGTCTCATATTCTCATCCCTTGAAAATGTAGATATTAAGCAAAAGTTATTTCCGTATGTTTGGTATAGAGATCATGATGATCAGATCCCATATTCCATAGAGTAGATCTGGGATCATGCATATGATGATCTTTGGTGGTCCTGACAATTTGGAGTTCTGGAGATTTCAATTCTAACAACATATTTAGCATGTAACCCAATCCATCTAGCTCTCAGGAATAATCAGGATCATCCATCCAACTCCCACATGACAAGTATTCTCTGTAAAATCCATCTGATACTATATATATATACAACTGAACTGCAGATATACATGCCTTCTTATCATTAGGTTGGATCTCACATGATTTATTTATGTAAGATTTCAAGGGGTTTAATTACCTCAGTATCGATGATGGGTTTCTCTGGTTTCACAATTTTTGGTGTCCCTGAAAGAATGGCATTGGCAAAAGATCTAAGTGTCAATTGATTAATTAACTAAACAACAAATTAAAGTAGCTAGTACGTTGTTCTAGCTAATTAATTTGGAGGAAAAGGAAGATATCAGTCTTTACCTTCGAAGCTCTTATCCAGACTATCGATTCTCCTTAAGAGTTGGTAGAAGTGAGGCCTGCAGTATTGGACTTTCTCAAAGAAATGGAAATTGCTCAGCTGAGTGCAACAATTTGAGAAGAAACAACAATGACCGATCGGCTAAAGATGAGATATAAAATACCCATAACAACAATTTGATTTGAATTGTATGAAGTTATGCGATCATTTTCATTTATTGGGCACGTTGATGTGGAGACGTTTGGCGGTCTATCTTCTACGAGGAGAGAGACGTTTGGCTTTTCAGTTTTTGAAAATTTTTTTTTTCTTTTCTCTTGCCTTCAATCAAAAGACAAAGTAGCACTTCCACAAGAGAGAGAGAGGGATGGAAGGAGAGATTTTAGTAAATCTCTCTCTTTGTCTCTCTGCCCCCCCCCCTTTGTGCTCCACACTTTTTTATCTTATAAGAGATTTAAATATGGGGGGAGAGATTTTATGAGTTGTTTTTTTTTTTAATTAAATAATTATAAAGAGAGAGAGAGAGAGATTTAAGGAAGAGTAATAGCAAGAATTACTTCCCCTTTCTCCTCGACATTTAGATAGAGTGAGAGATAATAATAATAATAATTATTATTATTATTTGTCTTCCATTTTGGGGGATTTTTTGGTCATTTGAAATTTTTTTAATTATAGAGATTTAAATATGGAGGGAGGGGAGAGAGAGAGAGAGAGAGAGAGAGAGATTTAAGGAGGAGTGATTAGACCGTATTTTATACATCCATGATCATTTTAATTGACCATTTTGATTCTAAATCAATGATAAAAGTGACTATATAATGTGATTTTCTCACATTTGCAGGTTATAGGATCATGCACATAAAAGATGCTAAATGAATCTAGATATCGGTTTACCCATGGATCGATTCGCATGTGATTAAGGGCAAGATGGGAGGAAGTTTCACTGAAGCAATTAAGGGTAAATGAAGAATTTCACCTCAATTTAGAAGTTTGACCAAGAGATTGAGCAACGAAGAAGAATCGGACACGGGAGGACTTGTGCAAGTGTAGGGGCATGATGGTAATTTTGTAAGATGAGGAGTTCCCGAAGATATTAGATATTGGGCTCGTTGCGTTCATGATTTAAAATGATGCATCTTTAGTTCACAGTTCAAGTCAATCTGGGGTCATGATGGAGAGATATAGCCCCAAAACCATTTTGGGCTAAGTTGAAATTTTAATTGAATTTTAAAATTTTCAAAATTTAATTATGTAATTTCTTTCCACTCTCCTATAGGTAACTCTCTCTTTCCCATTTCTATTTCCATTTGGTTTCCTTCTTTCTTTCCCTTTTTCTTTTCTTATTAGTATTCTCTTTCCTACTTGATTTTTAATTCTCCTTTTTCTTAACTTGTACATATCTTTCTCATTCTTAAACTACTTCCAACATACTCTCCTTAGCCCTTTTTTATATATAGGGACCTAATTCACAACTTTAAAAAAACATAAAATTTTTAGAGAGCTTTTTCTTATTAGCTTTTCTTCTCTCTTAAGTTGTAAGCAAAGATTGAAGTTGAAGTTGAAGTTAAAGTTAAAGTTGAAGTTTGAAGTTTGAAGTTTGAAGTTTGAAATTCTTAAGCTTGGATTTTGCAGTATATATTCAGTAAAGTACTTCTTTTTATTTTATTTTTAATTTCATATAATGTCTTGTCCATCTTCTAGTTGTTCTTCATCTTTCTTCATCCTCATGATTAACTAAATTCTGCAACTTAAGGATTGGAGGAAACCATGAGATGAAGAGCAACTTATAAGAAATTGATGCCCTTTTTTTCTTAAATCCATGTAATCAAAACTCTATTGCAAAGTCAAAATTATGTATGCCATTGATCACTTTTCGTCTGTATAATTCCCAACTTTCAATACGATCTTGCTTATAATTTAATGCTATGTATGTGTTGAATAACTCATGGGACATGTTAGATTTAAAAATTCATATTTCCTATTGACCTATTCAAGCATGCGATATAGGGCTAGATTGTTTGTAAATTGTTTTTAAAACTCATGGTGGATTCTAATTTCCAAGTGCTTCCTCACATCATAATTTCACTCTCTAGTGCTTACATAATTTCAGGTTCATTAATTCATTCTAATTTAATCTTAGATTCACTTTATTATTGCATATTTAATTTAATTCTATGATTAATTTTTGCCTTTCACCATTGTTAGTCTAGTTTCTGTTAATTTATGACAGCCCCATTAGTTGGTACATTCTGTCTAGGTTAGAACTGAATTTTTCACAGAGCTCATCTCCCTGTGATCGACCGGTAGCTACACACGACCCTTGCGCTTGCGATATTACTTTATTTTTTAATCAAGGAGTAATAGCAAGAATTACTTCCTTTTCTCCTCCACGTTTAGGTTGTGTTTGGTAGCCAATAGAAGAAAAAAATATATATATTTTTATACTTTTTTCTTGGGTTAAGAATTTTTCTTTGCACTTGGTATGTCTTCACCCAAGAGAAGATTCAACTTTTGAAATTCAAAATTTCTCTTGGGAAGTTTTCTTTTGCTCAAAAAAAAAAATCTTGCTAAAAACACAAGAAAACTTGAGAAAATATGAAAACATAGTAAGACAAAAAATGAATGATTACACAATGATTTCCTATGTGTCTCTCTCCTAAAATTCAAATTTTTTGAATTTTTTTTCTTTTCTTTTTTGCTCTTGATTATTAAATATATATACTCTTTTTATTTTCTCATCATTTCATCTCTTTTCTTCTCTTTTCTTTTCTTTTCTTTTCTTTTCTAGATTCTTTTTCTTTTCTTTTATTCTCTTCTCTTGGCTACCAAACATAGACTTAGAGAGGGAGAATAATTAATTAATTATTTTTCATCTTCCATTTTGAGGGGTTTTTTGGTCATTTGAAAAAAAAAATTTGGTGTTTTTGGTCATTTGAAAAAAAAATTTAGGTAGATGTCAATGGTTTAATTCCCCCTTTCTCCTCCACGTTTAGAGAGAGAGAGAGAGAGAGAGAGTAATTAATTAATTATTTTTCATCTTCCATTTTGAGGGGTTTTTTGGTCATTTGAATTTTTTTTTTTGTGTTTTTTGTTCATTTGGATTTTTTTTTTTTGGTAGATGTCAATGGTATATCTCTCTCCACAGATTTAATTCTCTCTCTCTCCCCCCTTTGTACTCCACCTTTTTTTATATCCCTCCTTTGTTTTTTTATTAAATAATTAGAGAGAGAGAGAGAGAGAGATTTAAGGAGGTAGAATAGCAAGAATTACTTCCCCCTTTCTCCTCCAAGTTTAGAGAGAGAGAGAGAGAGAGAGAGAGAGAGAGAGAGTAATTAATTTATTTTTATCATCTTTCATTTTGAGGGATTTTTTTATCATTTGAAATTTTTTGGTTGATATCAATGGTTTTTTTGTCTTTTTGAAAAAGTGATTTAAATATGGAGAGAGAGAGAGAGAGAGAGAGATTTAAGGACTAATAGCAAAAATTACTTCTCCCTTTGTCATCCACGTTGAGAGAGTGTGATTAATTAATGGAAAATTTACCGTGCTATCCCTTCGAGAAAGCCACAATTATAAGACCACCCCCTTTATTTCACCAATTATCCTCAGATCCCCTACCGTTTAAGGAATATACCTTATATACTGATGTCAGCAATTATATTTTATTTTAAATACCAAAATACCCTTATTAAATATGAGATAATAAGTATATAATCAACTACAGCCGTGCGATCTAAAGTCGATCCAAGAGAGGAGATCGATTCTCGAAGGTCAGAGAGTGATCCTAACCACCTACGTCAACTTTGGAGTGGGTTTTGTGGAGGAGTGAAAAACCCAAAAGCAGATGGGATTACGCAGAAGAGTGAAGAAAGGAAAGCAGAGAGAGTGAGTCTGGGAGAGTGAGAGAGAAGAGGGAAGAGAGGAGCCCCTAGGGGAAGGGAGGGAGAAGATAATCGAAAGCTGTATTTTTTCTCCTTTTTTTTCTTTCAATCTGTTCGGAATCTGCAGTCTGTGGTGGTCTTGGCTGGAAATCTGGCGAATTATGGCTGAAATCCGGTTGAGATACCTCTTGGAAAGGTGTGAGATGGTGAGATTGATGGGTTTCTGTGATTGATTTAATGAAGAGATAAGAAGAGATGGATAGGAATAGAGAAGCTAGAAGTATGGCGGCTGCGAACCAATTGTCGTGACGGCGACATAGAAGTAGTAGCTTGAGAGATTCCCCTGGTTGGATTTTTTTTTTTTCAGTTCTTTTTCTTTCTAGTTCTAGATTATAAACATTTCCTTCTTGATTTTGACTGTTTCTTGTATTTTCTTCTTGTTTTTCTGTTTAAAGAGGAAGATGGACTCGTGGAGTTGCAGGAAACGGCAAGGTTAAGAGATCGAGTGAACAAAAAGGATAGAGATCGGGATCGTTCGAGTCGAAACAAGCGAAGGAGAGGCGATAGATTGATGCATGGAAGTAAAAAAGAGGATGGAGGACAGGATAGTACAGAAGAAACTATAGATGAGGAAGAGGAGGATGAGGATGATGATTCTGGTGGGCTTCGGATGCCGCACAGTTTTCGTTGGGCAAGTTTCCATATGTTCCTTCTATGACACAACTGGAGAGTAAGGGTGTAATCAAGCCCTTGGAACCTTACGCCCAACATAACCAAAGGTCCCATTGCCAGTGCCAATCACCTCGAAGGTAAAGGTGATGGGCTTAAAACAGCAATGGCAAGAGCAATAGCCAGATGGGCCATCTCCACCGAGGAGGCTCTCTCCATTCTTCCCAGTTCAGGACTCGCCCACCAGTTGTTTGATATATTACCTCTTCTTTGTATTCCAAAGTTTCACTATAATGTAAAAATATGAGTTTGTTAATGGCAAGGGTATAATGGTCATTTTAAGTCGACACTTAACAGTGACTGATAGTAGAGGGTCTGAGGATAATTTGGTAAAATAGAAGGGGTGGTCTTATAATTGTGGCATTCTCTAGGGGGTGGCACGGTAAATTTTCCTTAATTAATTATTTTCATCTTCCATTTTGAGGGGTTTTTTGATCATTTAGAATTTTTCTTTGTGTTTGTTGGTCATTTGGAAATTTTTTTTGTAGATGTCAATGGTTTTTTTGTCTTTTTGAAAAAATATACCAAAGACAAAGGCAGAACACGTACTTTTTAATAAAAGTATGATTATATATATATATATATAGGGAAGTCTGGCCACACCCTTAGTGTACTGTAAGTTAGCATCCCCAGTGTCTCTCTCTCTTGCCCCTTTGAAATGACCCCTCTGCCCCTCCTAAATGATACTCCATCAGACGCCTCCATTGATGTAACCCACAAGTATATTGCATATGGTATACCCTCTCCCATATATATAATAAAAAGTGCAGTTATATATTAATGTAAAGTATATGCATCATTTGCACCCCTCTGTTTTGACCTAATATATAAAACCTTGGCTTGGAACCATGTAACATGAGATGATATTGGACAGGGTTTTGGAGGATGTCATTACCAGTTGGAGAGACAACGGATTACCCATTGGTGAACCCATTCGGACCTGCTAGCCCAAGCCTTGAACCTTTGGCTCTTGATCCTATCTTGGCAGTAGTTGGCAGCTATGATATACTGAAGGACAGGATTAAAGATTATGGAAGGAGATTGAAGGAGTGGGGAAATAAAATAGAGTATGCCGTATTCGAGGAAAGCATCATGGTTTCTTTCCACTCAATCCCAACTCTGAATCATCAAACAAGTTGATGCAACTCATCAAAAAATTCGTCAATGAAAACGCCTGCAAAAACTAGGGCTGAGTTGCACTTGCACACACTTCTTCCACTTGTGTCGTCATATTTATTGCAAGAAAAAAAAAGTGTATGATATTTCAGACACTCCCCTGAATGTTCCAATAATGAGATCCAGTAATAAAACCTTATTTTCTTGTTCTCTAATGTTTACCATTCTGTTAGATATCAATTATAAGGTGGGAAAAATAATCTTAGAAAGCATTTTGGTAGATTTTATAGTCTGCTTGGTAAAATAAATGTAAGGGTGGATTCTGGCTTTTGTCGGCTTCAATTATACTTGCCACATTGCAATTTTGTTTAATGGTGTCAATTGATTTGGTTCTGGTTTTTTCGGTTCAGAATAGTTCAAGATACAAATATGTATAAACTGAAACAAAACCAAAACTAAAAATTTTCATAACCTCAAACTTAAATGAGATCAAAGTGGCTCGCTTTTATTCGATTTTCTCTATTCGATCAATTTCATTTGGTTCATATATGATGTTGGTAATTCATTTTAGAGGAATCACTCCTCTCCCTTGAACTAAAGCTAAATACTAAGTGAATCACCAGATGCTTGATGTCCATCACTACATTGCAGTTGAAGATCCTGATATTAAATATTTTTATCATTTATTTAGTTTGTGTACATAAAAATTTAATTATGATAATGATTCAAAATTAACCATGGGAGTTGATTCTATAAAGTATAAACTAACGATAATAATTTGCTTTGAGAATAGCAGTTATCGTGATACTGTTAGAACAACCATGGGGTTTGAATCCGAAACCCTATTTGAAGAAACCACACGGAAAAACAAGAATATTAATCTAATAAAAATATCAAACCATAGAGGATCGAGTTGTACCTTTCGCCTAGTATGCTTGCTGAAGACAATTGACGCCAATCACTCTCTTGGTTATGGATCTTCTCCCTTAGATCTCCTTGGTTCTCTCACTTCAGTGGTAACTTGGGAATATTGAATAATGGCTATAAAACCCAAAACCCAGCATTTATAATACTATCCTGCACCAAAACCTTAAATCACAATGAGTTGGACCAACATATCTCTAAACTTGAGAGTGGATCGAACCGATTTATGTAACTTGATTCTCACACATTAATCAACCCGAATAATTAATTAAGCCCATAATCCAATAGATACACGTAAGAAAATGTTCTTTGTATGGATATACGCTGTTATGATTCGTGAGCTGAAGTTTTCATTTTAAATGTGTAATACTCTTTTAAGGGATAAGGTCAATATCTTAAGGAATAAGGTTAGTATGACCATACATTAAGTTAAGAACTTACCATATTTACTGGGTGTGTGGCAATATAGGACAAGTGGGAGAATATAAGCACTGCCACATTAATAGTAATTTCTCTTAGCAGTTATGAGTGGGAGTTATAGTAACCACTCTTAATAGTTGAATGGGAAATGTAGCCACTCTTAGTAGTTGAATGGGAATTGTAACCCCATTTCCTTGATGGAAGGAATTAGGGTTGCGACATTATGCTATAAAAGAAGGCCCCTCTTCATTAATGCTATAAAAAAATTACCATCTGTTATTTTGCACATGAAAGACGGAGAGAAGCCTTAAGAATATCTCTGAAACTCTCTATTAGAGTGTTCACTTATAACGGGAAAATCACCGTATGTTATCCGGAGTAATGTTGGACAGCATGGTGGGATTAATGATCCTATGAAGAGGTAAGTTCCACTATCCTTTTGATTTCTTTCACTTAATTCATCTTCGAAAAATCCAAATGTAATAATCATAAAATAAAATAAAGGGGAGGTGGATTTTGCCTCACAGTGATTTGAACACCCTTGTTAAAGTTATACAATTTATTTAGAACGGTAGACAATATAAGTTACTTTCCTTGCCATAAATAAAGCATGCTTCTTTCCATGAATGGTGACCTCTCAAAATTGACTAAAAAATCTTGAAGGGAGAAAAATTTCTTCCCTTCTTCATGAGGAAAACAAACAGTGATTTTTAATAGAATATTGACTTTCCCACACCAACGGTCAACTGTGGCTTCAGATGGTATCTATAGGAAATAGGGGAATAGTGGAAGTATATCGTAAATGGGGTCTGTACTTTTCTTTATGTACAAAAAATTTTCTCTATAAAATATATTGTTATATATATCATCAAGGAGAGATGCAGGTTAGTGAAAAAGCAGTTGTATGCTAATATATAGAAAAATTAGAGATTAATTAGGAGCATATGTACGGTCAAATGACTACCCAACCCTCATGAAAAATAGTCTGTCTTTTAGGCTTTCCTATCATTTGTTTATGGGAAAGGATTAGACAGATTGTCCGTATATGGTAAGCTAGCGGGTGACACAAATAGATGTATAATCGTAGAGGGTCATAGTTTTAGAAATTGGACTAGATCAGTTGATCTTGACCGATCAATTGGTAAGGTATTAGGGTAATATGGCCCGAAACACCAATTTTAAAAAATAAAGGGTAAATCCGACCAATCCAGTCTAATAACAATTAATCTCTACTAATCATGGTTTGAGGAATAGGATCAAATCGGTATTGGCCTGCCGATCCCAATTCTTGGCCAACATCAGATCGGTGGATCAGCATGAACAAGGGGTAAAATGGTCAAAAAAATATCTTTAAACAAAAAATCAGGGGTATTTCTATCTAATCTAGAGATATCTCAATCAATATCTACCTTGTCGGATTCTGTTCCTAATACCAAGTCCTTAAATGATGCTATTGTACCCATCCGATCCACATCGATTTGGAATCCTAAATTTTAAATTCTTATATGGGATGGACTGATGGAACATCATAGAGGTAGGGTCATTTCAAAAGGGAAAAGGAGCAACACAGAAGGCAATAAGTTACAATACACCAATAATGTGCCATCCTTTTAATGCGATCATGCAAGCAGTAATGCATCCAATTCTATCAAAACTCAGCAGTTAATCATGTTTGGGGAGAATAATACTAAAATACATGATCTCGTGGAAAAGTCCTTGTGTAACCCTTTTAAATTAGATAAAAAACGCTTCCAAGTGTCATTTTGCTAATAAATAAATAAAAAAGGTGCCCATCCTTTCTGATCTCCTCTATAGCTAGCAAAGCCGTATAAAATCCAAACGCAAGAATCATATTGCCATCTACTGAGAACAACCCATTTAGCCCCCATCACCTAATACTTATTCTCAGTCTCACACTCTCACCTCATTAAAATTCAGAGGGGGAGAGAGGGAGAGATATGACAAACACAACCACCGCCACCACTCCATATGCGGTAGATGACTGCCGTGGAATCCTCCAAGTCTACAGTGACGGCTCCATAGTCCACTCTGATCGCCCATCCATCAACGTGACCGTCCATGACGATGGCTCTGTTATCTGGAAAGACGTCACTTTCCACCCAATTCATGGTCTCCAACTCCGTCTCTACGAACCCGCTTCAGCCTCCTCCTCTACGAAGCTCCCAATCTTCTACTACATCCATGGTGGTGGCTTCTGCATCGGCTCTCGCACTTGGCCCAACTGCCAAAACTACTGCCTCCGTCTCGCTTCCGACCTTCAAGCCGTCATCATCTCACCTGATTATCGTCTCGCACCTGAGAATCGCCTTCCGGCGGCAATCGAAGATGGATTCGCAGCGGTTAAGTGGCTCCAAGCTCAGGCTCTGTCCGATAATCCCGACACTTGGCTGACTGATGTTGCCGATTTCGACAGAGTTTTTATCTTGGGAGACTCGGCCGGGGGAAACATCGCTCATCATCTCGCTGTTGGACTCGGACCGGGTTCGCCGGAGTTGGCTTCTGTTCGAGTGCGTGGTTACGTTTTTTTAGCTGCCTACTTTGGCGGAACCGTGCGGGTGAAATCAGAGTTGGAGGAACGGGAGACTGTCTTCAATATGGATCCTTGGGACAGGTATTTTTCTAACCCCCACCATCATCACCATTAGCACAGGGAGACCGGATCAGGTTTATGTAGGGGAACAATCTCGTAAGTCCTTGCTCCATGGATTTAGAATCTATTTTCTATCTTTATTTAATAAATTCTAAATCAAGGGACCAGGAATGTACAAGATTATTCTTGTCCGTGAACCTGGATCTAGATTCCACCTTAGGGGTACCAAGTATGAGCCTCTAAGGTTTGGGCCCGGGCAATTGCTAGCCCTAAACATGATGGGTTCTACCATGGGTGTAAAATCGGTCAATTTTGATCGAGTTTAATTGAGTTTAGGCTCACTTTAGGACCTTGCACTTTAGTTTTCCCACTTTAGGATCTCGCACTGTGATTGATCCATTTAATTAATCAGGTCTCATAGAATAGGCAGGGTCTCATTTATAAATGGTCAATTAGTTATCTATTTTAATCGGGCTAAACGAACCACTGAGACATTTATTTATGAATGGGCTTTACTCTAAACATGTCAGGCTGTTAATTGGTCAATCTGATCGGATGCCTATCGGGTTGCACACTTGTACTAGAAACGACCATTTATAAATCAGGTCAGGCTTGAACCAAACATGCTTATTAAATAATTCAGGCCAGTTTCTTTCTTGACTCAGGCCAGTTTCGTTCTTGATCGTTCTTGATCAGTCAGGCTCGGTCAGGACTACGGGCCTGGAATTGACACCCCTACGTCCTACATTCCTATTTTAAGTTTTAAGTTCTAAGATCTGAGTTCTAATGGGCTTGGGCTCCCATGTTTTGGGTATGATTCGAAAATCCGGATATTGATATATTTGCCTAGGGTCGAAACCCACTTTTCATTCTACCCAAAAAAAAAAGAAAGAAACCCACTTTTCCGGTTCACCATTAGTTTTCACTTTTCACGACAAAAAAAAAAAAAAAGGAATAGTGTTTCGGTGTCTGATTTAAAGCTATTATCTACAACAATACTTTAGAAAAAAATAAATAAATAAACACAATTATATTCAATAATAGATATGAATTACATAAGGCTAGATGCCAAGAGTGAACAAGCTTTCTTACATGTCAGACAAGGTCATCCTAAAGCCATAGAGATTCTTAGTAACAAAAATTAGAATATAATGGAGGAAAAAAAATGGCATTTACTTTTCTAATCATAGAAGCTTATAATTGCAAAGCAAATAGCATTTACTTTTGTAACTGTCAAACAAATGGCATTTGTTTTTTGTCCTAACTTTCCATAGTGATCACTTGAAGTTTATAACTGATTGCAGTGGATTTGGCCTGGAGAGTCTCTAATCTTCCTTTTTATCTTTGCTTTTGGCTCCAACACTAGGCAATTGACTAGTGAAAGCTGTGATCTCAAGCCTATGATTAAGAATGTCAAAACCAAATTGAAATAAAACCTAGCCACTTACACTGAAATCGTGAAACTATTTAACGAATGGTTCGCTTTGGGTACACGTGAGATATATATATATATAGATAGATAGATAGATAAATAGATAGATAGATAGATAGATAGATAGAAAAATCCATTAATATATGCATAATAAATTGTGAAAGGGCATGATAGTAATTGCCCCTAATCGAGTCTTAAAAATCTGCCACATGGTAGTTTAAGTTGGTTTTAAATTCTTTGGTCAGATAGGCTTCAAAGTCCCTCAAGTTTCAGTTCGAGTACACTTCTTCAAATGGAAAATTGGAGCTTTGAAAATTTCAAGACCATGAAAAAGTGCAAAAAACCGGTCAAAATAACGTAAAACATATATGGACATACATAAAACTGCATGTCAATACACGGGAGGAGAGAGGGTGACATAGGATGGGTACCCTAGTGGTGTCTTAGAAGGTGCATTATATAATAACTTATATGGTAGATGCATCATGTGTACCCTTGCTGTCTTGACATGATATATAAAACCTTGGTTTGGAACTATGTGACATGAGATGATATTGGACAGGTTTTGGAGGCTTTCAATACCAGTTGGTGAGACAACAGATCACCCATTGGTGAACCAATTGGACCTGCTAGCCCAAGCCTTGAGCCTTTGGCTCTTGATCCTATCCTGGCTGTAGTTATTAGCTGTGATAGACTCAAGGACAGAATATGTAAAGAGATTGAAAGAGTGGGGAAAGAAAATAGAATATGTCGAATTCAAGGGAGAGGACCATGGTTTCTTTTCAGTCCATCCCAACTCTGAAGCAGCAAACATGTTGATGCAACTCATTAACGGATTTATCACTGAAAACTCCAACAACTAGAGTTGAGTTGTACTTGCACACATGCCTGTTTCACTTTTCTCATTATATTTATTGCAAAAAAAGTGTCTATGCTCTTTAAAAATTTCCCATGATTGTTTCAATAATTAGGATCTATTAAAACACCAAGCATGCCATGAGTGTTTTGTATATCCTCGAATGTTTGCCATTCCCCACTAGTTACATGATGGGAAAAATAATCTTGAAGATGCTTTGGTAGATGTAATAGTATGCTCATTAAAATATATAACAGGGTGGGTTCTAGCTTTTGTCAACTTCAGTCATATTTGCCACATTGCAATTTGATTGAAGGGTCTCAAGTGGTTCGGTTTTGATTTTTTGGTTCAGATCAAGATACAAAACGTATAAACCAAATCATAATTGATACTGAATACTTTCGTAACCTTGAATCAAATCGGTTTGGTTCTTATACAGTTTTTGTATTCAGTTTCATTCGGTTCATATACTCGATAATTTGGTTTAACTTATTCAGTTTCTTCAGTTCATTTATTCGGTTTGTATGAGACTTGGGAATATATATCTTGTACTGGCTTTAAAGAAGCAGGACAAAAAAGTGAAAATGAATAGAAGTGCAGAAGTGCAAAGAGAAGTGAGAGAGTTGATAGTCAAAAATAGAAGTGGCAGAAGAGACGAAGTGAAAACTTAAATCTTAGAACTCGTGTTATAGCCGTTTAGGGTTGAGTATGATTTCGGTTTGATTCAGATTTGGTTTATACAGGTTATACTTCAATATGTTCCTGTTGGGTTCAAACCAACGATTTTTAGCTTTAAACCAAAACCTAACCAAATTAAGTTTCAATTTCAAAAATCAAAATCAATTTTTTCCTATTCAATTATGTTTGCTTTTAGATGGCCTATTTCGTTTCTAGTTCTAAATTGACACCCTTAATTCAATTAGCATTGAAACTTTGTGAATATGTGATCATGCTTCAAAATAATACTCTGAATAATAATATAAAAATTAGACTATAAAAGAAAGGATCCCGATAAGTGCCACAAAGGTTAATGAATTGGCTTCATTGCCACTAATACCACATTAGTTAACATGGTAGAGTCCATGTCTTAGAGGATGTCGTAACCCTATGAGGTCAAATTTCAACACAAAATGAGCATATTGTATAAATCAAAGGTTTGTCCAAATTTATGAAAAAAATAATAATAAATCTCACTAGCCTCTATTAATATATATTGTAACCTACTAGAGGTTAGGTTATGTTCATAGGAACTATATTTTGCCTTCATTATTTTTTTATTTTTTTTTTTTTATTTTTTTTTTTTTATTTTTTATTTTTTTTTTTTTATTTTTTATTTTTGCAAAATGTTATGCCCCCATTACATAATCATATTTGCTAAACTGCACTGGTGAAAAAAGTGTATCCTCTATCATATAACCCTCCAATATTCATTTAAACCTGCTAAATGGTAAGAAATTTGACCATGTAAAGTTGACAAAAACTCAAAAAATATTTTATAGCTGACAGATTATGATTTGCTAATAATTTTTTTTCTGAATAAATAATATATTATGAAAGCAAAATAAAAAGAAGGAGCAAACTACAGCAAAATATGCTTGTAGATACCACATTTTGTCACCCCTGAAAGAGCTATGCAATGATGAGTTGGGAACCCCCTAAGACGCGAATGGTTGATGTATTTACGGTCGATGTTTTCTCTCGCACCTAGGCAGTATATTTGTGCTTCCATGCTAGAGTAGGATGGTATAAAATTGAACAAAATATTTTTAAAATATGATTAATGGCTTTAACATACATAGAATTGACCAAGACTACCTAACATACCATGCATAGACCAGCCCCAAATTGAGTTTTAAACCCAATTGTACCAGACCTCCTAAGTCAACTCGAGCCAGAGTTGCATTGACCAGAGTCGATGCCAAATGTATTCTTGATCGATGTTATTTGCACCCAGGCCGACATCGACCAAATGACAACTATGTTGGCCAGAGAATAAATTATGTTGGGTCCTACAATTTTGTAGGGATTTTATCAATCTATAGCCAAATTTCAATCCAATGTCGTACCTTGACACCCAAGGTATATATCTAGACACACACTATGACCCTAGAACACCTAGAAAACTCTGAAAACACATGTGAGAAATGTGTTAATTGGCCACCACCCATGGGAATATACACTTCTCATATATAGACCCAAATCTTTCTCTAAGGAAGGAGATCACACCCCTACATAGAAGCAATCTTATACTTTCATTGGTAACCAAAGAGCCTCTCAACTATAAATATATGACCATTCCCATGTTTTGTGGATCCCATATACACATACGTATCTCACGTACCTAACAAGAGTTCAAGCCGTTGAGATTCACGCACTGAAATCGTAAGGAACTGCTGTTGTACTTCACATTAGTTTGAGCTTACATTGATCATACCTAAGCACATACCCTTCCAATCAAAAAACACCCTTCACTAAAGTTGTAGAGGGGTAAGTCTATTATATTTCTTCACTTACAGGTTTTCATTCCAAGTTTTGCTTTCTCGATTACTCACTTTTATTGGGTACAACTTACTGTTGTCCCCAGTAGGGCACCAGTGAATTGCATCTAGTTACATCCCTTGTTATAGGGATTTTCACAAATATTCCTTCTTCAAATTTAATATAGCTATTTTTATAATTTTTGTAATTTATTTATTGTATTTACTATTTTTACCAATTATTCTTCCTTAATAGATAGTGCAAAATCTGAGATTTTTTTCTATGGAATCTCGAATTGATGGCCTGGAAAAGACTTTTCCGAGGATTTTAGCAAAACATTCCTCTTTCAAAAGTTTTTTACATGTTGTACTCAACCTAATCTGATTTTACTATTTTTATAATTTTATTTTAATTTTTCTACCAAAAGATTTTCTCATTGTTATTCCCTCTTTTAGCATATTTGTGTATTACATCTTCAATCTTTTAATGTTTATTCAATTATGCTATGTTGTATTCATATGGTTCACATGTTCAATATTGGTTTTATGTAATGACCCCCAACCCCTATGTTCAATTATGTCTACATTGTGCTCCATGAGATGAAGCTAGGGCTAGCTTCGTCATTATTTTCTATTATTCAGTATGTTTTCTTTACATTCTGTATACTAAGCATCCAGAGTAGCTCAATGTAGGTATATGGATTTGAACCCATCTCTTTATATTTTTGGCTATTTTATTTCAATGCATTTGTGAATTATAATGCTTATATTTACTCCCAACTTAGACAGCCCAATCAATAACTTGTGTATCAGACCTAGGATAACAGTCAATTTTTACTGGGTGGACCAAGGTGCCTAATCCCTTTCTTAGACTGTAACTTAACACGAACCCTAACTCATGGTTAGATAATTCGAATGTAGTCATTTTAATATAATTTTAATTAGATGGGTTCTACACCCTAATATAGGTGACGACTCCTATTCAATAGAGAGACCGATGATTTCTCCCATCAAGGGCCCAATTCCTCACAATGTCACCCAAGAAACTAATAACAATGAAAAAATTAACTTTAAATAAAAATAAAGCCAAACGAGAGAGATCCCTAAAAGAAGCTAGGAAGGGAGTGGGAAACTGTACAGGAATATCCCAAAATGAAGCAATAAATTGGTTCTTTTTACTATTACTTGATACAAGATAATGTACCATCAATCTCTCATCCCAATTATCTGGCTTCATATTTATGTTGACACAACTGTTAGAATGGGGAGTTACATGATACTATATGGGTTTCACTTTCTTGTTCTCTCATCCCATTCAGAGCAATTGGATGTAGGTGTGTGGATTTGAAAATATCTCTTTATATTTTCGGGCATATTTCATTTTCAACAAATTTTTTTATTATAATACTTATATTTAATCCAAACTTAGACGGCTCAATTAATAACTTGTGTATGTTGTATGTGTTTGCTTCAGCCAATTCAATGTATGCTCAAATCTACACAAAACGTAGTATTGCCTTGGCAATGGGAGTATCGGTACAATTCCAATAAGATTGTTTCTTCCACTTTGGAGGTAGAATCCATGACACACTATTAGGTTTTCTTTTATGCTATATTAAGGCATTTTGTCATAATTCTAAAAGTACATTGTTCCATATATTGAGAACTCGATACAAATCTTTCATGATAATACTACGACAGTTTACTTCATTGACAACAAGTGCTTAGTAAATCAACACATTGAGATAAAGTACTTTGTTAAGAAATTCAAAATCGAAAAGTGCGATAGAACATATTTACACTACGAAAATAATTGCAGTCTTCCACAATAGAAGGTACAATCAAGAAATTTGTGGTTTAAGTGGATCGTACGGAACTAAGTGAATCACCATGTGCCTGATGTCCATCAGTACATTGCAGTTGAAGATTCTAATATTAAGTATTTTTGTCATTTATTAGTTTGTGTACATAAAATTCAAAAGAGCAAGCCCCTATATGGATAAAAGGAGATAAGTTTGCAGCTTGAATTAACTATGATGTTGATTTAGAATTGACCATGGGGGTTGATTCTATAATGTTTAAATTCACCACATGATGATTCATTTTGAGAATAGTAGTTAGTTGTAATAAGTGGAAGGAAATGTTCTTAGTATTGACATATGCTGTTATGATTCGTGAGCTGAAGTTTTCATTTTAAATCTGAAATGACTTTTTAAGGGATAAGGTCAGTATGGTCATACATTAAGTTAAGAACTTACCATGTTTACTTGGCATGTGACAATATAGGCCAAGTGGGAGAATGTAAGCACTGCCACATTAGTAGTAATTTATCTTAGCAGTTATTGGTTGGAGTTATATAGTAACCACTCTTAGTAGTTGAATGGTAATTGTAGCCCCCATTTCGTTGATGGAAGGAATTGTGGTTGCGACATTATGCTATAAAAGGAGAGTCCCTCTTCATCAATACTGTAAAAAACTACCATCATTTTCACTATTGAAAGACAAAGATAAGTCATAAGACTATCTTTTAAGCTCATTATGAGAATTTTTACATATTATGGGAGAATCATTGGATGTTTTCTAGAGCAACGTTGGACAGCATGGTGGGATGAATGATCCTTTTGATTTCTTTCACTTAATTCACTGCTTTGATTACAATCAGATTTTTCCTATGTAATAGTCACAAAATAAAATAAAGGGGAGATGGATTTTGTCTCAGGTGATTTGAAAACCCTTGTTAAAGTTTTACAATTTATTTAGAAGTGGAGACAATATAAGTTTCTTTCCTCCCATGCTTCTTTCCATGAATGGTGATCTCTCAAAATTGATTAAAAAATCTTGAGCGGAAGAATATTTCTGCCCTTCTTCATGAAGAAAACGAACAATGACTTCTAATAGAATATGAACCAAGTTTTCCCACACCAACGGTCAACTAATGGATTCAGGTGATATCTACGGGATGTAAGGAAGACTTTTATTTTTCATGAAAGGTGGGGCAGTCATTTTGTCCCCACTGTATCTAGATGCAAGGAACAATCCTTGTTTTAGACTTTCTTTTTCCATTATTTATGGGAGAGAAATAGACAGACCACTTGTATATGGTAAGCTAGAGGTTGGCACAAATAGATATAAAATGTCATAGTTTAAAAATTGGATCAGATCAGGTAATCATACCAAGACCAATCTTTGATCCTGATTGATCCAATCCAATCCCCATTGATATCAATCCGATCTATTTCGGTTTATGAGATTAACCGATTTCTACCTGGAGGCAAGTAGTTCTTTCCTAGTAACTCTCACTCTGATAACTAGTGATCCACCCGTGGGTATGAAATCATAACAATGTAATTTCAAAATGAGAAAGAGAGATTAACACAGAAGGCACTAAATTATAATACGCCACCGGCAGTGTGCCTATCCTTTTCGATCCCCTTTATAGGTAGCAAAGCCGTATAAAATCCAAACGCAAGAATCATATTGCCATCTACTTAAATCTGAAAAAATAAGAACAATCCATTTAGCCCACATCACCTACTACTTATTCAATTCAAGCACATCATAGAGAGAGAGAGAGAGAGAGAGAGAGAGAGAGAGATGGCATACACAACCACCGCAACCACTCCATATGTGGTAGATGATTGCCGTGGAGTCCTCCAAGTCTACAGTGACGGCTCCATAGTCCGCTCTGATCGGCCATCCTTCAACGTGACCGTCCATGACGATGGCTCTGTGATCTGGAAAGACGTCACTTTCCACCCAATTCATGGTCTCCAACTCCGTCTCTACAAACCCGCTTCAGCCTCCTCTACAAAGCTCCCAATCTTCTACTACATCCATGGTGGTGGCTTCTGCATCGGCTCTCGCACTTGGCCCAACTGCCAAAACTATTGCCTCCGTCTCGCTTCCGAACTTCAAGCCGTCGTCATCTCACCTGATTATCGTCTCGCACCTGAGAATCGCCTTCCGGCGGCAATCGAAGATGGATTCGCAGCGGTTAAGTGGCTCCAAGCTCAGGCTCTGTCCGATAATCCCGATACTTGGTTGACTGATATTGCTGATTTCGATAGAGTTTTTATCTCGGGAGACTCGGCCGGGGGAAACATCGCTCACCATCTCGCGGTTGGACTCGGAGCAGGTTCGCCGAAGTTGGCTCCTGTTCGAGTGCGTGGTTACGTTTATTTAGCTGCTTACTTTGGCGGAACCGTACGGGTGAAGTCAGAGCTGGAGGAAAAGGTCTCTTTCTTCAACATGGATATTTCTGACAGGTATTTTTCTAACCCCACCACGACCAGGACATAAAAAAAAAAAAAAATGTTTGAGCCCTTAGGGTGTCAATTTCAAGCCCGCATTAATAGTCCCGATTGAGCCTGATACGTTTATGATCCAACTATGATCAACCCGATTAATAAGGTAATACACGGTACAAGGGTAAGCTCGATGGGCCTCCCGATCGGCCAACTCAGACCGGCATGTTTAGCCTGACCTTTTATATATTTATTTTGATTTTTTTGGAATAGAATATATATATATATATATATATTGATATTTTTGTCTATTATTGACTGTAATTAAGTGTAATATCTTTTCAAAATGCTGATAATTCAACAAAATAAATTAAAGTATCTTAAATCTAAGGACATGAAAGACCTTTAATGCCCATTCAAGGCTATATTGGTACATTATCCTGTTTAAGGCTCGATTATAACCCGATTAAAGCCCGAAACCTGATCAAGACCGACTCATTTCTTAAATAGGTAGATCATGGTCCGAGGACATAGGCCCGCTAGGTCCGACCAAGACCAACCCGGCCAGACCAATTGACACCCCTACTCTGAGCCCTGAGGTCTGGGCCTAGGCAATTGCTAGCCCTAAACATGATGGGTCCTACCAGGGGTGTACAATCTGTCAGTTTTGATGGGACTTTCCCACTTTAGGACCTCGCACTATGATTGATTCGTTGAAGTAATCGGGCCTTATTGTTTAGGTAGGGTCTCATTTATAAATGATCGGTCAGTTATCTATCTTTAATCGGGCTAAATAAGTTAATGAGACATTTATCTATAAATAGGTTTTAAGTATGTTAGGTTAAGTAAACATACTCTTAACATATCAGGCTATTAATTGGTTGATTTCGATCAGATACCCATCGCTTGCACACCTTCATTAAGAACAACGGTTCATAAATCAAGTTGGGCCTGGAATTGACGGCCCCACGTCCTACATCCCTATTCTAAGTTTTTGAGTCCTGAGATCTAAGTTCTAATGGGAAGGGCTTGGGCTCCCATTTTTTGGGATAATTTGAAAATCAAATTGGATATCAGTATATTTGCTTTGGCTCAAAATCCACTTTTCTGGTTCACCATTAGTTTTCTGTTTACGATCCCATATCAGCTTATGGGGTTGATCCCACATCGGTTTCCATGGGAATTGATGTGGGTTGATATGGTCTTGGGTTCCCTCACCTTGTAAGTCCGGTTTAAGGGGTTAAGTTCTTCCAGGACCGTAACAGTGGTATCAGAGCAGCCGATCCTCAGTCAAACCCACACCCGGAAAGGGATACTTGGTGCCAGAGTGAGAGCCGTTAGGAAAGGGCTACCTGATTCGGAGTAGGCCACCGTGAACGTCAGGTTCGAAAGCGTGGTGGTACATAACGATCCCATATCATCTTATGGGGGCTAATCCCACATTGGTTTCCTATGAAAATTGATGTGGGTTGATATGGTCTTGGGTCCCCTCACCTTGTAAGCGGTTTATGGCGTTGAGTTCTTCCAGGACCATAGCATTTTCACTTTTCAGAAAGAAATTAAAAAGAATAGTGTTTCAGTGTCTGATTTAAAGCTATTATCTACAGCAATACTCAGGAAAAAAGGGGGAGGGTTTAGTCAACAATATGCCAAGCTCTTTTACATCTCATTTAAAAAGTCTTCCTCTCTAGGAGATGGAAAAACCCATAGAAATCCCCTCTCTAGGAGATGGAAAAACCCATAGAAATCCCTAATAACAATGCCTACAAGCAGCAAAAACCCATAGAAATCCCTAATAACAATGCCTACAAGCAGCAAACCGAACATAATGGAGGGGGAAAAAAATATATGCATTTACTTTTGTAATCATAGAAGCTTATAATTGCAAAGCAAATGGCATTAACCTTTGCAGATGCCAAGTAAATAACATTTATTTTTTGTCCTAACTTTCCATAGTGACCACTTGAAGTTTGTAACTGACTACAATGGATTTGGCTCAGAGAGTCTCTAATCTTCCTTTTCATCTCTGCTTTTGGCTTCAACACTAGGTGATTGACCAGTGAAAGCTGCGACCCCAAGCCCATGATTAAGGGTGTCAAAATCAGACTGAAATAGAACCTAGCCAGTTATACTGAAACTGTGAAACTATTTAACAGATGGTTCAGTTTTGGTTTGAGACCATTAATTAAATAGATTAAACCGAACCAAACCATTTAAATTCAATTATTTATATATACATACAAATATATACATAATAAATTGTGTAAGGGAATGATAGCAATTGTCCCTAATCGAGTCTTAAAAATCTGCCACATTGTAGTTTAAGTTGGGTTTTAATTCTTTGGTCAGATAAGTCTCAAAGTCCCTAAAATTTCAGTTCGACTACACTTCATCAAATGGCAAAACCGAGCTTTGAAAAATTCAAAACCATGAAAAGGTACAAAAAAACAATCGAAATAACCATAAACGTGTATAGATATACATGAAAATGAATACCGATACACAAGAGGAGAGAGGGTGACAAAGGCTATGTACCATAGCGGCGTGCCCCCAACTTTCCCCATTATATATATCTTAGAAAGTGTGATTATATATTTTACCAAAAAAAAAGTGCGATTATATATTAATGTGTATAGTAGATGCATCATGTGTACCCCTGCTGTTTTGATATGGGAATTAACTTTGTAACATGAGATGACATTGGACAGGTTTTGGAGGCTTTCAATACCAGTTGGTGAGACAACAGATCACCCATTGGTGAACCCATTTGGACCTGCTAGCCCAAGCCTTGAACCTTTGGCTCTTGACCCTATCCTAGCGGTAGTTGGTAGCTGTGATATACTCAAGGACAGAATTAAAGATTACGTAAGGAGATTCAAAGAGTGGGGAAAGAAAATAGAGTACGCTGAATTCGAGGGAGAGGACCATGGTTTCTTCGCACACCATCCCAATTCTGAAGCAGCAAACAAGTTGATGCAACTCGTTGAAAGATTTATCGCTGAAAACTCCAGCAACTAGAGTTGAGTTGTACTTGCACACACTTGTTTCACTCTTCTCATCCTATTTATTGCAAAAGTGTGTCTACGCTCTTTAAAAATTTTCCCATGATTGTTTCAATAATTAGGATCTATTAAAAAATAAGCAAGCCATGCGTGTCTTATATACTATTCTCTAATGTTTACCATTAAAATTTATCTTGAAGGTGCTTTGGTAGATGTAATAGTATGTTCATTAAAACATATATTAGGGTGGGATCTGGCTTTTGTCAACTTCAGTCATATTTGCCACATTCCAATTTGTATGTATATATAAATAATTGAACTGAATACTTTTTTGTAACTTAAATCAAAACGATTCAGTTCTTATTCAATTTCATTTGGTTCATGTACTCAATAATTCAGTTTAACTTATTCATTTTTCTTCAATTCATTTATTTGGTTTGTATGAGACTTGGGAATGGATATCTTGTATTGGCCTTAAAGAAGCAAGACAAGAAAGAGGAAACAAATATAAGTGCAGAAGAGAAGTGAGAGAGCCGGTAATCAAAAAACGAAAGTGGAAGAGACAAATTGAATACTTAAATCTTAGAACTCGTGTTGTAGCCTTTTAGGATTGAGTATGGTTTAGATTTCGTTTGGATTTCATTTATATAAGTTATACTTCACTCGGTTCTCAATGGGTTCAAATAAAAAAAATTTAGGCTAAAACCATAACCTAACCGAATTAAATTTCAATTTTAAAAAATCAAAATCTTTTTTTTTTTTTTTTCCTATTCAAATCTGTTTGGCTTTAAATGGTCGATTTCGGTTCAAATTATAAATTGATACCCTTAATTCAATTAGCACTGAAACTTTGTGAATATGCAATCCAAGTGATTCTCATGCTTCAAAATGATAATCTAGAGATTAATATAAAAATTATACCATATATAAAATAAAATAAAATAAAAAAGATCCTGATAAGTGCCACAAAGGTTAATGAATTGTCATCATTGCCACTGATACCCTATTAGCTAACATAGCAAAGTGCATGTCTTAGAGGATATCGTACCCCTATTATTGGTCAAATTTCAACACAAAATGAGCATATTGTATAAATCAAAGGTTTGTCCAAAATTATGAAAAATTACAGTAAATATCATTAGCCTTTATATATATTATATATTTTGTAACCTACTAGAGGTTAGGGTTTGTTCATAGGAACTATGTTTTGCCTTTTATTTTTTATTTATTTATTTTTTTTTTATAAATGCAAAATGTTATGCCCCCATTGTATAATCATAATTTGCTAAACTTTACTAGTCAAAAAAAAAAAAAAAAAAGTGTTGTGTCATCTATCATATAACCCTCCAACATCCATTAAAGCCTGCTAAATGACAAAAATATTGACTTTGTAAAGTTGACAAAAATTCACTGAATATTTTTTCCAAACGAAATAGCGAAAACTTGATAGTTGACAGAATACTTAAGTTAATATTTGCAAGTAGTTTTTTTTTTTTGAATAAATAATATATTAAGAAAACGAAACAGAAAGAAGGGCAAAATCGCAACAAAACATGCCACCCAAGAACCTAATAATAATGAAAGAACATCAGCAATAAAGAAAAATAAATCCAAACGAGAGAGATTCCTAAAAGAGGCTATGAGGGGAGTGGAAGAACTATACCGGAATATCCCAAAATGCTTGTATATCAGTATGTATATTAAGGGTATTTTGGTCATATCATGAATATATGTTTCAGGAGTTGTATTTTAGTTTTTCTTGTTGTAATCATGTTTGAATGATATTTGCATGATGGTATGATCCCAATCCCCATGTCCCCCTTTATTATTGATTTTTTCATAATGTATGTTTATATGCCATGATAGGGGTAGTTTGTAATTTTTAGCATGTTGTATGCTAAATTAGGTTTTGTCATATTCCTTCTCCAAGTTATATCAACATGTTTCCTTTATATTTCATTATACAAACCATGAAGAGCTAGTTGGATACAAAAATATGGATTTGATCATTTTCTTTATTTTGGCTATGCATTTTTAAATGAGTGTGATATGTTTGTTTAGCATGTCTATAGTCAAGTAAAGTTCAACAGCTAGCTAGGACTGAAGTCTGATTTTTACCTAGTGGAATAAGATGCGTAACTCTTTTCTCGGACGCAACCTAACACAAACCCTAACTCTTTGTTAGATAGTTTGAATGGAATCATTTTTTGTTTATTTTTAGTTATAAGTACTAAACCTTAATTTAGGTGAATGTAGTCATTTTTTATTTATTTTCAATTATGAGTATTAAACCTTAATCTAGGTGGTGAATCCCCATCAATAGAGACTATTGGACTCATTCTTAAGGAGAGATGCAGGAAAACCCAGTGTCTTCACAGTGACATTGGGATGCATCATGATATACCATATGGGCTTCTATAGCGGCTGCTAGTGTTTTGTGTACCCAAGTCTGAACCATAGGCTTAGGTTGTAATATTGTTGTCAGGGTTTCATGACTTCACTGATGATGCTTCCACTCTATAGGCTAGTTGACCGGGTTATTTGAATCGATGTTGGCAGTGTTATAGATTCCTCTCGAAGACACCATATGACAAGTGTTGCACTCTTCCACCACAATTGAGTCAATTATTGATCAATTTCATTCGATAGAGTGAGAAGATGTTTTAAAATTTATGGATTTGGAGTTTTTATCTTGCCATCATAGGTGATAGAATTTCTGAAGTGTTGTTCCAGATATTTCGCCTTTCTCAGAAGGAACCCATTGTGGGTTGGGCAATCTTATCACCATAGATGTGAAGCAAATAAATAAAGAAGAGGTTTAGGGCTCGGGGAGACTATGGATTCTGCTAAAAGAGAGGAAGAAGTTGTCGATTATTTGAGGAGACGTGGCATATATTTTCATCCAATTCTGAAAGCTTTACTATCTATACATTTTGGGTTAAAAAATATCAAAGTAGAAACAATCACATGAAACAAATCTAGTGAAGGAGAAATAGAAACTCTATAGATAGCTGAAATACTTGTAATTACTCAACCTGTTAGGATCCACCACCTGGCAGTGAACAAGAAAGAAGACCATAATCTCCTCCTTAGAAACCCATCCAACAAGGTCGCACCACATGTAAAGGGATTCTCATAAAAAGTATACACGAGAAGAACATCGTAATCAAGCAGTTAAAATATTATTACCTTGGCAACCATCTAAGAAATACCATTGATAGCACAAAATAATACCATTGATAGTACAAAATTCCTATTACTATTTCTCTCTCTTAATATATATATATATATATATATTAACCAGGGAAATAGAGATCTCCTGGTTAATATATATATATATATATGTATAAAAGGAAATAGACCCCAAGTAACAAATTGACACTCTCTTTAACCTTTCTTTTCTCATTTGGTCCTAGAACTCACATCTGTTGCAACTACACTAATTTAAGCATCAGAGAGTCCTTGCGCTGCAAAGTTCGAGCTCTCTCTTTTGTCTGTTTTTGTCTCTCTCTCCTTTCATGTCTCATGCTGAAGAATGTAAATGGAAACCTATCTACAATAGACATTATTTATGGAAAAAATACTCGAATTCCACGCCCTACTTTAGCCTTTAGGTCAACATATATGTGACAAACTGAGACTACATAGAATGTAGTTGCATATGACGTTAACAAGGTCAATCCCATTGGCTACTGGCTTAGTTTGGAGCGAAAAACCATACTAATTTAGTTTATTCAAAACCCCATTTCTCAACGTATTATGGTTTTTGATAGAAAATAAATGTAAAACGATTCATGGAGATCAATGAGCATGCATGATAAACACTACAAAGATATGTTTTAGGTATACCTGAATCCATGGCTAAAGAATAACAACTCCTTAAATCTCTTTCTATATGTTCCTTGTATAATACGATCAATGTTGGTCGTCTACCCTCTTTCCCTTTTACTTTAGATCATTAGTCTCACTTAATGGGTCAATGATAACTACATATAAGGGTAAGGGTAAGGGTAAGGGTAGGGACCAACCCGCAATGAAATTAAGGTTTCCTTCCCATTAAGGAAACAATACCTTAGGTCCACACATAGTAATATATATTTCATACCATTAAGATGTGCAAATAAAATATAATATCTCCATAGAGGTCACTTACCATTATTGAATTATTTCTGCTTACGCCATCTGTAGTCAACACCACTAAATCGATTTTGAAAACAAATCTTGAACTATGCTAGCCCACCTAATTGGAAATCTTACAGTTTTTTCACGACGATATTACACATCTCCAAACCATGAAAACTTCCATGTGAATCCGAGCTTTTGGCCTTGTCTTTTGCATTATCTGGTTCAATGTTACTAGTTGAATCTACATCATTTTCAACCTGAGAATCTGATTAGCTTCATGATATTAATTTTTCATGTCCTAGACCTTTGGAAATAGAGGTGATTGTTTTCAAGCTCTGTGTCATTACATTTATTTATTTTATCAAAAATATATTATGCATTAGAGTTAAAACAACGATCAAGTTCAAGTACATCCCATGAAAAACAACGGGCATATCTCTCATTTACAAACAGAAGAAGCATTAGAAGAGATAGCGAACGATGCTAAAAGAGGAGCAGAAGAGTTTGCAGTCCTCAAAACATGCAAAAGAAAAATGTTCATCAAAATGTTCAACTACACATTCAGAAAAGGGATTTGTAAGGTGTCTGGCATACTTGATTAAATCAACGTAGCCTGATTCCATCAAAATTGTCAACTACACATTCAGAAAAGAAGATCTAGAATATATTTTAGAGTCACGCCCAAAAAATAAATAAATAAATAAATTATGATCATCCGGGATGAGAGCACTATAACCAGTAGTTGATCCTTCAATAAAGGCACCCTCATAATTTAATTTAGCATAACCTTGTATAGGAGTATTCCAGCCCTTTGAGGGTTTGTTGATGGAAAAGGACATTAATGGAAGTAGTTGCCAAATCCTGCACCATCCTATTAGCTAAGAATAAAGTTTCATTTGGAATAATTAAAACATGTTTAAAACTATTAGAATTTATATTTATTTTATTATAATTAAGTTTCAAAATGAGGCTTTTCTTTTATATGTTTTATGACTTGTAATGGTGTGGGACCCTTAGGGTCAAGGTAGTGGAAAATGGTCAATAACACTCTATGGGTGCCTTAAATTCCATTCTTGTTCATTACCATGAGTGGAGAGGTGGGCAAAGAGAATTGATTGGGATTAATTTCATTTATGAAATTAATTCTTAATTCATGCCATAGGTTATTGCCAAATGGAGGTAAATGGTCAATATCATTATGTGGGTGCCCTAATGTTCATTCATGATCACTACTATGAGTGGGGAGGTGTGCTAGAAAATTATCAATAACACCCTATGAGAGCTCTAAATTTCATTCATGACCATTACCCTAAGTGGGGAGGTGGGCTAAAAAACTGATTGGGATTAATTCAATTTATTTGATTAATTTCTAATTCATGTCCATATGACATTATTCTCCAATTAACTTGCCATTAGTTGAAAGAAAATTGATTGGGATTAATTCAATTTATTGGATTAATTTCTAATTCATGTCCATATGACATTATTCTCCAATTAACTTGCCATTAGTTGAAAGTTACTCTTGGAGAATCCAAGAGGGTGCAAAGGTTGGTTTTGAGTCTATATAAATCCAACCAAATACCTTGCAGAGACACACATTCACACATTGACACTCCATCTATTTCTACTATTTGCAATCATACAAGTCTATCTCTTCCTTTTATCTTCTCTAAGTCTTATGTAAGATTAGAGGGGGCTGTTGTGCTGTAGCTTTTTGCTCTTAGAAGGGACTAGAAGAACTGTCTCATCTTCTAGTGGAAGGTTGTTTTATCTTGGAGGTAGAGATGCAGAACAAAACCTGACAGTAGAGGGTATCAATTACCTTAAAGGCAGCACTACAAGTGTGACTCAACCTCAATTCTGATCGAAGCTTCTTCAGTTGTTGTGATGGTGATTCAACATCTATTTGAAGTTTATCCCCGTCTCATTTCAACCAAGGATCAATACTACAACATCATAGTAGTTTCTACTGCAAAAGCTCTGTATTGCAATTTGTTTTATTTTTATAAGAAATTGTAATACAATTACCCAACAAAAACCCTTCTTATTACTTGTGTGCTTGATTTCCCAGGAGAGAATAACATTAAATTGGGCTACTTCCTTGCAATCTCTCTTACAGAAACTAGGAATCTCAAACCAAGACTACCCACTCTACAAATATATGGTAAGACATGGGGGTTTAAGGAAAAATGAGATCTAAACCAAACTAGTTTAGCGTGTGGTTGCAGGATAAAAGGGCATCAACAACATATCCAAATCACTGACCCTTCTTACCTATGTTGTAATGACCTCAATGTTAATTGGATGAGACTGAATACAAACAAATCTTGCCCAACACCAGCAAAAAACGATAACCTGGAAAAGGTCGATAGTGAAATCCATACAGGTACGCATCAAACCACACATGAATTCTTTATTTTAAAATAAAAAATTTTAATTTTGTTTATGATTTTACTCGAAAATGATGATATTACCCTCTGATTTGGTTGAAGTCCAAATTAATTCAAAAACAAGGTAACAAACCACGTTTCAATTTGTACTTTTCCTTTAGCCATCATGAATGTCACTGCGGTGGATTTAGATGCGTGCAGAGGATGTTGGGAGAATATTTTAGGAAACATTGTTAAACCATATATGGGTTTGTGAGCCTTGGGAAAAAGTGGTGAATGTTTCAGGTCAGTGGAAGGAAATTTTCTCCTTTCAATTTTACCTCGCCTTTATCTACGCTTATAGGGACAAAGGCAAAGTGAACTCAATCAAATGAAATTGAGGTAAGAATTTATTATCATCATCATCATTATCATTATTATTCCATTGAGTTAAAGTATTCAATGACACCAATAAAGTGTCAATTAGCCATATCGTACACATTATGATGTTTTTATAGGTGTTTTCATTGGCCGCGATGTTAGCATAAGGGCCACACTGCCTTTTAAGGAACCCACTCCCTATAATATACCGAAAAAATGATGTCTACCTGTCATGAGAGGTAGGGTGGTCATTTCATTCCTCTCTATGTCTTGCGCAAGGACCATGCTGCCTTTCCAACTTCTTTTTCTTATATCATACATAGGGAAAAGAACGTTCCCTAATTGCACGGCTCCAACGCAATGAGTGGGACACATGGGCATCAACATTGGTGGGTTTATTGTATTTCATAGAGGTGATGTCATCCTTTTTTTTTTCTTGTCTAGTGGTAGGGGTCATGCACCAGAGAGCGTTCTTTTACCCATTATTAGATATGAAAAATGTTTTATATGCATGAATGTGGCCCTTTTTCCAAGACACATGAAAGGATGAAATGACACTCACCTTTTTTTTTCTTGGTAAAAAAGCGACACTCACCTCTATTATAGGAAAAATGACTCTTTAATA